>VWZV01014391.1:207997-226383 GCA_013397155.1 Irena cyanogastra | reverse complement strand
CACGTTTGTTTGTCTTTAAAATGTTTGTCTTTAAATCTGTTTGTCTTTAAAATGAAGCCGAAAAGACCAAGTTTGATCTTTAAGTGATTTTGTCTCGGGGGAACTTTTTCTCTCCCACCTCTGCACCCACTTTTTCTTTTCAGGGCAATTAAAGGAACCCCAGGTCTCACAACACTCCTGGAGCATTTGCCCTCTTCTTCAGTGCCCTTTTCCACTGATCCCCCTCAGATTTCCACTCCCTGGAAAAGCTGTTATCCCCCTTCACCAAATAAAACCGTCAATATTCAGACAAAGTGAGATATTAAACAAGGCAGTTGGTGGGAGCCCCAGGTGGGAATGTCTCAAAGCCACTGGGAAGTAAAAGTAAGGGAGAATCATGTTCTGGACCCCTCTCTGAAATGGATTTCTGACATTTTAAAATATGTTTTTCATTCAAAATATTTTCATATTTTAAAATTTTATATTTTAAATATATTTTCATTCAAAATTCAAAATTTAAAAATAGGCATTAGAATTTAGCAAATTTGTGATCAGCTTCAGCCTCCTGAACAGAACTTTTTGGTGAATTAACAGCTTTTAGCAGTAAAAGAAGGCATCACCACCTGCAGGACCAGCCTGCAGGACTGGGTGAGCACAAGTGGCATAAAACCTGTGCCAAACTGTCCAAAAGCACAGACACTGTGGTTGGGCTGACACGTGAAGATTTGGTTCTTCCCCAGAGGTTATTCTAAATTAGAGCCCAGGTCCTGCCTGCACTGGACTGGTATTAACTGGCACATTTACTCCTTTACACTTATTCTGACAGTAAAAATTCCATCTGAACCCTGATAAAATTCAAAATAATACAGGTGAGTGAGGGAACGAACTCCCCATGCGAAATCTCCTCCAGTTTGGGGTTTGGTCAGGATAAAAGCACCCTTGACGGAGGGGAAAAAGTGGAGGGACTTTAAAATCCCAACCCAGCAGCTCTGCAGGGCTCAGGGGTGACCCAGCCCAGCCTTCCCCAGGGGAATTGGTGCCTGCAGTGGAATTACTGCAGCTTTCCTGCGCCGGGAAATTTGCTTTTAACTGCAAGGAGCAAACTCTGGAGGTTCCAAAGGAATGAAGGACTGGGGAGGGTTTGAAAAGGGTCCCTGTTGTGGTGGCCTCTGCACCTCGGTGGGAGCTGAGAGGCCTCAGCCCGGAGCCAAGTGACAGATGATTCTCCCCTGAAATGTTTTCAGACGGAACAGAAGACGTTCTTTATCTGTGTGGTCTGAGCTCATTTACTCCAGGAGAAATCTCCAGCTCCCGCCCGACTGAAAGCCAGGTCTTGTTCTCCCATCTGATGGATGAATGGAATTCAGAAGTTTGATACTGTCCCCTGAGATGTCATTTAAATCCACAGATACGTTCAGCCAGCAGGTAAAGTTAGAATGTCATTCTGCAGGCTCATCTGCCCCTCCCCACCCCCTCTCCTCACACAGGAGCCTGTCTTCACTTTTTCCTGCTGCCACGAATCCCAGCACCTTTCAAAGGAGGTGCCAGGAGCAGGGGAATGGCTCCAGACTGACAGACAGCAGGGTTACATCAGATATTATGACAAAATAATAATACAGATATTATGATAAAATTCTTCCTCATCGGGATGGTGAGGCCCTGGCACAGATTGCCCAGAGAAGTTTGGCAGAATGGTTTGGTTGGAAGGGACCTTAAAGGTCACCTTGATCCACCCCTGCCACGGGCAGGGACACCTTCCATTATCCCAGGCTGCTCCAACCTGGTCCAGCCTGGCCTTGGACACTTCCAGGGATCCAGGGGCAGCCACAGCTGCTCTGGGAAATCTGTGCCAGGGCCTCCCCACCCTCCCAGGGAAGGATTTCCTCCTAACACCCAACCTGAATTCCCCCTCTTTCAGCTTGGCAGACAAACTCGCCCCCTTCCTAATAAACTTACCCATCTCACTGAGATCCAAACACAAATCCCAAGATCCATCCTAATCTTTGGCACAGGATTTCTGGCAGTTTGATTTATTTTGCCTGTTCTGCTGCTGCTGCTGTAGATTCAAAACTTTGAAATCAGAAGAATGCAGCGAGGCAGCAGCAGAACAGAAGGAAGTTTTCTCTTTTTTTTTTTTTTTTTGAAGCAAATGACTCATTTGCTGTATTGACATCCCCATGGATTCTTCCCCAGAACAGATTGTGCTCTGGAAGAACTGCTGAACTTGATATAAAAGAAATTCCTCCCACTACAGCAACACAGAGACCATGAGGGGCTTTTGCATCTGATTACCCACCAAAAATGTGCCCATTCAGCCCAGCCCCAGCCTGCACATTTCCCTGTGTCTCTGAGGTTACCTCTGTTTATCACAAAAAGGCCTCCAAGACAGTCAGAGCTGCTACTGTTGTAATCCATCCAAGATGGATCGTGGAAAAGGCTGAAATAAAAGCCAAGCTTCCTGCCCCATGTGTCTGCCAGACTGCTGCAGAAAGGTCAGGGGCATCCTCACTGCAGACTGGTAATCGCAAAAAATGAAGGAGGTGAACCCTAACCAGGAGATCAAAGCAGGAGAGGGAAGGAGAGGGTTTTACAGGGAACAGACTGACCACGGGGGCAAGACATTAGGGGGAAAGAAATATCTTGTACTAGGAAAAAAGGCAGAGTAATTAGCATTGCCTCCATGGATCAGGCAGATACCAGTAAAACTCAGCAGATAACGAGACAGAATGGTCACTGGGCAGCTGCTGCTCCCACTGCAGTAGAACATGGCCATGCTTTATTGAAGTCAGTATTTTCTCTGAGTTGCAGGACACAAGTGCTGGAGAACTGGAGCTTGATTTGCTGGGAGAAAAGAGAATTGCAGCAAGATCAGGATCTTCAGAGTCCTCGGAATGTTTTGGGCACAAACGTTGGTGAGAACAGCATTGTGTTGGGACAGCCTGGATGATTGTGGCTGCACCGACCCTAAACCAGTCCTGTGTGAGCTCAGCCTTGCCTGATCCCAGCCTTCCTGATCCCAGCCCTGCCTGATCCCAGCTCTCCCTGATCCCAGCCCTGCCTGATCCCAGCCCAGCCTGATCCCAGCTCTCCCTGATCCCAGCCCAGCCTGATCCCAGCTCTCCCTGATCCCAGCTCTCCCTGATCCCAGCCCTCCCTGTCACTCCCAGCCCAGCAGCCTTGATCTCTTCTGTAGCCAGGGAAGGAATCCAGTTCCATGCCCAGCAGAACAAACCTGAATTTGACATGAGCAGAAAGCCCCACAGCATGGCACTCTCCTTCCAGCCCTCCCTGCTCCCACCCAGGCTGCTCTGGAGCTGCACATGCCCAGCATCCCTCAGCCCAAACTCTTCTGCTTTCACTCCTCTTAAAAAGCTCTGAAATCCCTTCAAAGCAGAAAATGCTCCCCTCTCCCAAAGCAAGTCCAGCAGGGACTGCAGAGACAGTGCACAGTGCCTGCCTGCTCTGGCTGGGAGTTTGAGGAATTCCCTCACTTGCAGTCTGGGTATTTAATAAACTAAATCCATTGATGACATTTCCTATTTAAATGAACAAGATTATGCAGCTAAACAATATTTTGCAACCAAAATGGCCAATAAATCATGGCCTTTGGAAGTGCTAATGGTGCTCACATTTATTCCTATTAATGCTTCCTGGTTTTGAAAGCTGGGCCAATTCCAGAGATAATGTATTACAAACTTTCCTGCTGAAGGATTTGGGTTCCTCTAGGCTCCATTCCAGTTATAACTGGCAGCTAATACTTTCACACATTCACAAATCCCCAGCCCCTCCCCACGAGCAGAAGGGAGAGGAGAGCTTTTGGCTTGGGTCAGCACATTTGGGAGTGTTGCAGAAATGAATGGGAAGTGATGCAGTTCTCTTTGAACACTGGGCTCCTCATGAATGCATGTTCAGCACCTTCCCCCTCAGCCAGGCAGCCCTACACATCTGCACACCTCTGGAATGGCCCCCAAAAACCCCAAACCTGATGCCCAGGCATGCAGCACTGCAGGTTTTCTTGCAGCCCCATGGAAGTGGCACTTTGTGCCTGCTGTGTAAAGCACTGAGCTGTTCCCAGCAGAGCCCTGCAGGGAAGGACCTGGGGGTGATGCTTGAAAAACTCAACAGGAGCCAGCAGAGCTGCCTGCAGCCCAGAACCAGCCCAGTCCTGGGCTGATCCCAGTGTGGGCAGCAGCTCCAGGGGGGAATTCTGCTCTGCTCTCCTGGGATCCCACCTGGAGTATTGCAAAGTTCTGGTGGCCCCACATAAGGACAGGGAGCTGGAGCAAGTCCAGAGAGACCACGAGGTCACCAAGGGCACTGGAGCATCTTCCCTATGGAGCCAGGCTGGGAGGGTTGGGAATGCTCATCCTGGAGAAGGGAAGGTTGTGTGGAGACCTCACAGCACCCTCCAGGGTCTGAAGGGGCTGCAGGGAACTGGAGAGGGGCACTGCAGCAGGAACTGTGCCAGGATGAGGGGGAATGGGTTCAGACTTGAAGAGGGGAAGTCTAGGTGGGATATTGGGAAGGAATTCCTCCTGTGAGGGTGTGGGGGGCCCTGGCACAGGGTGCCCAGAGCAGTGTGGCTGTCCCTGGATGCCTGGAAGTGTCCAAGGCCAGGTTGGATGGGGCTTGGAGCACCCTGGGATAGTGGAAGGTGTCCCTGCCATGGCAGAGGGTGGGACTGGATGGAGCTTTCAGATCCCTTCCAAGCCAAACCATTCCATGATTCTGTGACTTTATGATCCTAAAAATCACAACTGCTCAGCATCCAGGAGAGGTCTGCAACAGGCACAGGTGTGAATGGGAAATGGGCACAGGCTGGAATTGCATTTTCCTGAGCCCAAAGCACCTGGTTCCAGGCAAATCCAGTCAGAGCAAGGGGTGCTGACACTTGGGGTTTGCTGAAGGGTAATTTGGGAATTAGCTAGAAAATGGAAAGAGACAAACAGGCCCTCAGGTTGAGGACAGCAAATAATCTGTTGATTCCTGATTTTAGTCAATTAAATATCACTCGATACCTTCAATCTCCCCCCAAAATAAAGCTTTAGAAATCATTCCATGTAGGCTGCTGAGCCCATTCAGAAGAGACTTCAAACCCAAAAAAGATCAGTGAGAAATCATCGGATGCACCCAGCAATCTCTTCACAGTGAATTGATGGGATAGCAGCTCTGCAGGGTGCAGGAATGGATGTTATTTCCTAATGACTCGCAACAAATTGCTTGGAAAAGCTACTCCAGTTTCCCAACCCAGCTCCTTGGTTCTTAAAACCAGACTTAGCACACACTGTGCATTGTGAAATCCTTCCCTGCTCTGTCTGACAACACCTATACCCCAGACCCTCAGCATCTTTCAGAAGTTATTTCTGGAAATGTTGAATCTCACAACAGCAATAAAAGGAAAATATTGTTGTAGCCAAAATAAATGTCTCTTTGGAGCCTGTTTCAAAAGCACAGGGGGATTTGTGTGAGTTGAAGTGCTCGCCTTCCCAGAGAACAGCTTGGCTGTTGGGAGGTATCAAGGGGCAGGGTAAATTCATAAAGAGCTCCCAGTCGATTTGCCTGTCCGAGGGAAATGCTCTGGGAGATAAAAGTCTGAATTCTGATTCTTTCACAGTCAAATCAGAATCCTGTTCTCTCCTCACCCAAAGCATGAAATCCAAACCAACAGCTGAAGAAAAGCCTCGGCGCTGCGTGTTTTGATCAGGTTGTTAAAGGCTGAGCCAATGCTGCTCACGAGGGCAGGCAGTGAGAGCTCTCAGCAGACTTCCCGTGGCACCCCAGAAACACGGGCACAGAGATGTGACACCCAACAAGGATGTGCAAAAATATTCACAGTTCAAGCAAAAGCGTCTGAAAGAATCAGCTCTTCCAAGGTTCCGCTAAAAATAGACTGAGTTTCCAAAAAAAAATTTGTCATTTTTGGTCACTTTGAGTCTGCCTAGAGCGATCCAAAGCAGGGCTCTGGTCTGTGAGATCCACCCCAGAGAAATCCTGATCTCATCCCAAATCTGACAGCCCAATTGTGCACCACAAAATAAATATTTCTCAGGTGGAGTCTCCCTTTTGGGGTGGAAGGGGAGCTCCTGGGCAGGGGTGGATGGAGCTGATGGAAGGAAACAAGGTCTGCTTACCAAAATGGAATTAATTCTCTGTCCAAATAGCATTTATACCTGTGCTTCCCTCTAAAAGAATAAAAAAAGATGGATGCAACAAACATGTAAGATGCTAACTATTGCAATTTCAGTTATTTTGTCTGAATTAATTTCCACTCAGATCTGGACCGAGAGCACAGCAAACTCCCTCCCTTTCCCTTTTGTTTGGCCAGGCTCAGTATGTAGACCTGGAAAACAAAATTAACTTTATTTTTTCCTTACCCAGATGATAAAATAGATTATCCCTAGAAATAGAACATAGGCGTTCGGGGATTTTTATATATTTTTTTTTATTTTTAGGAGAAACAGCACTCCCGTTCCTCGGCAGGGAGGGAACAGTGGGATGATTGTTGGAGGAGTGAATCTGGTTTTCATTAGAGGGAAGTGATGGGTCCGGTTTCTGCCCGGGACTGTTTGCTCGCATCTCTGTTTGTGCTCTGCGCTGGCAGTTAACCCTTTCCCGCTGGGAGCCGAGCCTGCCCTGCTGATCCCACCCACCTGGCACGGGCAGGGACAGGGGGATCCCTCTAGGGACAGGGAGATCCCTCCAGGGACAGGGAGATCTCTCCAGGGACAGGGAGATCCCTCCAGGGACAGAGGAATCCCTCCAGGGACAGGGGAATCCCTCCAGGGACAGGGGAATCCCTCCAGGGACAACGGGATCACTTCAGGGACAATGAGATTGCTCCAGGGATAATGGGATCACTCCAGAAACAATGGGATCCCTCCAGAGATAATGGGATTGCTCCAGGGACAATGGGATCATTCCAGGGACAACGGGATCGCTCCAAGAATAATGGGATCACACCAGGGACAATGAAATCACACCAGGGACAGTGGGATCACTTCAGGGACAATGGGATCACTCCAGGGATAATGGGATCACTCCAGAGACGATGGGATCCCTCCAGGGACAACGGGATTACTCCAGGGACAATGGGATCTCTCCAGAGACAATGGGATCACTCCAGGGACAACGGGATCACTTCACGGACAGTGAGATCGCTCCAGGGATAGTGAGATCCTTCCAGGAATAATGGGATCACTTCAGGGACAATGAGATCACTCTAGGCTGGACAATGGGATCCCTCCAGGGACAACAGGATTGCTCCAGGGACAATGGCATCTCTCCAGAGATAATGGGATCGCTCCAGGGACAATGGGATCACTTCACGGACAGTGAGATTGCTCCAGGGATAGTGAGATCCTTCCAGGAATAATGGGATCACTTCAGGGACAATGAAATCACACCAGGAACGAGATCACTTCAGGGACAATGAGATCACTCTAGGCTGGACAATGGGATCACTCCAGGGACAATGGGATCCCCCCTGGCTGGGCAGAGCACTCTGGAATTACTGCAGGTACTGCTGGCAGCCAAGCTGAGTGCAGAGGGAACCTTTTGGATTCAGTCTTCAAGTCAGAAGGAACTGAGAAATTGTTTATTAGGGGCTGTTTTACCCAAAAAACCCCAAGCCCTGTTTTGGGAATCCTGATGGGATTGCTCAGCCTGGAGAAGACAAACTTCAGGGTGATCTGACTGTGGTCTCCCTTCCAGTGCCTGAAGGAGCCAACAAGAAATATGGAGAGAGATTGTTTACAAGGGCCTGGAGTGACAGGACAAGGGGGAATGGATTCAAGCTGAAAGAGGGAAAGCCTAGGTTGGATATTGGGAAGGAATTCTTCCCTGTGAGGGTGCTGAGGCCCTGGCACGGGGTGCCCAGAGAAGCTGTGGCTGGAAGTGTCCAAGGCCAGGGCTTGGAGCACCCTGGGATAGTGGAAGGTGCCCCTGCCATGGGACTGGGAGAGTTTTAAGGTCCCTCCAACCCAAACCATTCTGGGATTCTGTGATTCCATGAAATAAGGAAAGCAGGTGAGGCTATCAATGGCAGACTGAAGGGATGGCACAGATTTTGGGCCCATAACATGAGAGACCAGAAAGAAAACTGCAGTTGGTGTCTGGCCCGAAGTACCAGAACTGGACACAACCTGCACATCCTGCCCAGGCTTTGGTTAGGTTTGATTCACCTCCAGAATGCACTGGGATAAATGTGATTTCATGGCCTCTCCTCATGTCTTCTGCCAATCCCAACACCCTGAACTGGGAAGGAATCATGGAGCAAACCCCTCTCAAAGCAGATTTTAGATAGAAACAGACAATCTCACCCAGTTCAACACCTCCCCTAAGCCCCAACCTGCTCTGAGCAGATCTGCCCTGTTGCACTGCCCTTAAATCTATTCCTGACCAGGGGAAACAGAGGAAACCCCTCCAGTCCCCGACCTCTCTGATGGCACCACCAGCACATCCTCAGAGCACAGATCTGAACAAATAAATGGATGGAAAAATGACACTGTCAAAAGGCTTCCTGGTTAGATGAAGCCACAGATATGGTTAGTCAGCCACTAGACTGAGACATCAGAATATAAAGGAGATTAAAAGAAACTGTCACCACCTATTGCTAAAATTGTCTTCCACCTCCTGTTTCAGCCAGTCTGCATGTCACTGCTTCTTTGGAGGGAATTATCTCGGAAAGAAAATCCTGCTCTTCCTTTTATTGGAGGGAAACCTCTCAGACACTCCCCCCTTTTTATGGGGCACATTCTTGCAGACATTCGCCACGAAAGGGCACCGAGAGCACAGCAGCAAAAGGGACTTTATTGTGTCCTTGCCCTCAGCCCCATGCCCAGCTTGTGTTCAGCACAACCACACATGGCAGGGCATAAAGAATTCCTGGTGGCACCTCTGAGGTGGCATTTCTCCCACTCTGCCCTGTGCCAGCACTTCCAGCCTCTCCAGAGCAATGCAGAGCAATCCCTTTTTCTTTTGGGATAATTCCTCGTTTCACCCCAAAGACCTCGTGCTGCACCCTATACATTTATTCTAAACTTGGTGTCTTAAGCCAAAACATTAATTGCATCTTCTAGCAAGGGAAAAAAACCACAAGCTCGTTGAGGAATGTATTCATTAAGGGCCTGATTGACACGGCCAGAACCAGGGGGTTAAATTGAAGCCGGAGCGGAGGCCGGAGCGCTGGGAGCATTGAGCTGCAGCAATCTCACCTCTCTGTGGTTTATCTCTGCAAGTCGGATAATTTATCCTCCTCACGGCAAGACAAAAAGGCAACTTGGCAGAGGGGGCAAGACAAAAGTAGACATTTTGTAACTGCTAAGTGCTAATGTTTCTGAAGATAATTTTTGCAAAAGGTTTCTAAACAGCCCCTGTCAGCCAAGTTGTATTTTGTTATTTCAAAGTGACTGTGGGAGTCTAATCCAGTTCAAGCCCTTTGTAAATTTTAATGGAAATGCTCATACACAAAGGACAAAAAAAATGTTTAGCTGCTGTTAGATATTCAGGAAATCTAAATCTAATTTGCCCTTCTAATCAGCGCTTCGATCTCAGCAGTGCCTGTTGTTTCTCTGTTTCCTTATTGCAATTTCAACTGCAGCATCTATTTTCTATCGAAATACAGTTCTGTATAGACAATTCTATATAGAGCTTAAAATACAGCTTTAACCACAGGGAAAAAAAAGGAGAATTTTCTTGAAAAACAAATGCCTGGCAATATTGCTTTGACTCAAAAGTGTGTGTAGAAGCGTGGAATAATAATAATAATAAAAAAGGATTATATCCATCAACAAGAAAGTGGCCTTTGTTTCTACACTTAGGGGAGACGATAACATCTCGGGCAGATCCAGCCACAGCCTCCCTGAAACAGGTGTGCAGAGGAACCTTTTTCAGTGGAAAAGGAAGAATGAGAGGTGATGGCTTCTGCCCAGGAAAGACAAGGACACGGGAGCTGGGACAGAGCTCCCCTTAGAGGACATCACTGTCCCACCCATGGGGCAGCAGCCAGCCAGGACCAGAAGAAATCCCAGGAGAGAAATGGAATAAATGCTCAGAAGTACAAACTAAACACAACTCCTGTGCCAAAAAACTGGCAAAAAGAAGCTCCTGGGACCACAGAGCTGAGGGGAAGGGTGGACAGAGCCTGTTGGGGTCAGGAGCAGGAGAGTCTCACCCTAAATCTTCTGCTCCCGCTGCCTAACTCGGGGCTGCAGAAATTTTGAGCCTCACTAATGATGGATAATCCTACAAAAAAATGAAGCTCATCAGGGAAACAGACAGAGGACCTCCTTCATCGCCCAGCAGCCTGCGAGGTGTGTGAGAGACACAGGATGAGCTGTTCTGCCCATCCCCTGGTTTAATCCAGAGCTTTAGTCACCACAGTTATTTCTGAAGCTTGCCAGCAACGCAGCAAACTTAAGCAGTAGTCGTAACATTATTAAAATTGCAAGTTATTAAAATAATTCCACAGCAGGAAAGCAAGCTGAGGGATGAGGCCACAGCTGAAGATATCTTTGGTTTTAGTTTGGGTTAGGAGCTAAGGTTTCACAGTAAAAAAATCACAGCTCTTAAAGGAAGTAGATAAGGAAAAAGGATGGACAACCTACAGCCATTGGTACTCTAGATTGCCATGCACAGAGAATTCCTCAAAACCCTGTGCAACAAACTCTGGAAACAAGCCCATGATTTGGCTTGAGAGAAATTTTTCCCCAAACCAAACACTATTCATTTACCTAAAGTGCATTCCCAAGCAATCAGCAGCCCACAGACCTTAACCTATTTCCGAGGCAATAATGGAATTAGATTTGAATCAAAGTTCAGCGCCTTTGATAAGTCTGTGCTCTCACTTTGCCCCGGGCAATATTTGCCTCCTATTAAAGCCTTGTCTTGGTTCTGAGCTGATGAATCACTGCACAGATATCAGTGGGCTTTAGCCAGACACTGTTATCAAACCCAGTGTCCACGGGCAGGTTTTATTCTAATTCCACATGCCCCAATTCCAGCCCTGACCCTGGAGGAGGAATGAACCCCCGAAGTGTCCCCAGGAGCGCCCTGGATACGTCAGAGCTTCTGTGTTAAACATTCTGCCAAGCTCATGGTGGGTTTTTGATGCAGGTTTTTGCAATTTTCTAATGAACCTTAAAAAAGAAATCTTAAGAAGGCATTTATGAAAGTCTGAAAAATTCCCTCAAAAGCTCTAAAATAGGAGAAAGGAGAAAATATCCTGAGCTTGTTCACTGCATAAACACAGCCACATGCTGGGGGTTGCTGCAATTAAACTGAAAATGTTTAAAGGAGTGAAAAAACCTTAGAAAATCTTTTGAACGTGTCTAAAAATATTATAGAACACAGAATGGATTGGGTTGGAAGGGACATTAAAGGTGATCTCATCCCACCCTCTGCCGTGGCAGGGACACCTTCCACTGTCCCAGGGTGCTCCAAGCCCCATCCAACCTGGCCTTGGCCACTTCCAGGGATCCAGGGGCAGCCACAGCTTCTCTGGGCACCCTGTGCCAGGGCCTCAGCAGCATCACAGGGAAGAATTTCTTCCCAATAGCCAATGTAAATTTCCCATTTTTCAGCCTTGAAAACGATGAAACTGTTTCTAAGAATAACTAATAAATTTAATGAATATCCTTCACCTGCTTATGTTAAACTATTTCAATGTACTACTGTGTAAGAGCTTTCTTACTCTGAAATTTTACGTGATAAATTTACCCTCAAGAGAAAATACTTCCTTTAAAAAACTGCAAACACTTCGAAAAAATGATTCTTTTGAGTTGTCTCATGAAAAGATAACTCTCCCCTGCCTTCAGCTGAAGGCACAGGATAAGATTATTAAATACTTGGATTCCCAAATGTCCCTTTGGGAAGGGTCAGGGCTGCCCAGTGCCACATCCTTGCTGGAGAAAGGACAGCCTGGTTGGGTGACGAAAGTCAGGAAAAAGGCACAGAAACCAACACCCCCACAGGCCAGTCACTGTGACACAGAACTGCTGGGCCATAAACTCGACTGTGTGACAAACAACCCCAGGACGAGCGAGGAGGGAACACTCCTTCACTTCCCCATCCCTGCTATAATGAGAAAATGTCATATAAAGTAACTCTTGTTCGTGTCCTTTATCCTCAAATTTATAACTGTCTCCGACAGTGCAGTCAAGGGTGAAGGTTATTTGTGTCATACTTGCCAAGAAAGTGCCCCTTTCAACACTTAAGGAACACAGTCAAACTACAGATAAAGGAGCAGACAAAAAAGATTCTGTCTTTCCCAAGTATTATTTATCTCCTTTATGTCCTTTGTTTCCCTAATGGTGGAGATACCAGCCAGAGTGGGATTCACAGACGTAAATCCTTGAGCACAAGTGTGTAATTTAATTTTCTTTCATTTGGAGCTAACATCAAATGGGGATCCCGAGGGTCAGAGTCGAAGCTCGCCCTTCTGAAACGCTCTGGTGTTCTTTTTTTTTAAGAAATGTGACTCAAATTGATACTCAGAAAATAAAATCAAAATAAAATAACTTTTTAAATCAAAATAAAAAAACTTTTTAGGGGCAAAGTTTATTGTAAAATTCTCTATGAGAAGGTGAGCTGGACCAAATATTGGGTTTTTCCTTATTCAGGTAAAGTTTGTCCATAAGAAAGATTTGTTATCACTCCTACTGTGTTAAATACAGTGTTTAGACACTGACTCTGCTTCCAAGGCTCTTCCCACTTCCAGCCATGGCCATTCAAAACCAGGCTCTGGAATGGCTTCAGCCCCAGGACCCTGTCCTGGCTGTCTCCCTTTTGTTATTCCCATGCCAGCTCTGTCTGGGTGGAGGGACAGGCAGGAGCCCTGTGGTGCTCACAGAGGAGCTCAGAGTCACAGCTCACCACCTTCAGGGCATCACAGAATGCTTTGGTTTGGAAGGGACCGTAAAATCATCCATTCCCACTCCCTGCCATGGCCAGGGACACCTTCCACTGTCCCAGGCTGCTCCAAGCTCCATCCAGCCTGGCCTTGGGCACTTCCAGGGATGGGGCAGCCGCAGCAGTGCCAGGGCCTCTCCACCCTCACAGCCAGGAATTCCCGCCCAAAATCCCATCTAACCGTGCCCTCTGGCAGTGGGAAGCCATTCCCTGTGTCCTGTCCCTCCATCCCTTGTCCCCAGTCCCTCTCCAGCTCTCCTGGAGCCCCTTCAGGGCCTGGAAGGAGCTCTGAGATCACCCCAGAGCCTTCTCCAGGTGAACACCCCCAGCTCTCCCAGTACAGCCGAGCTCCTTCCGGAGGTGTTTCTCCCTGCATCAGATTGCCTGGTACAACAAGGCATTTACATGAAGATTAGATCATTTTTTCTCTCGTGCCACGGCCGTTTGCGGAGCGATCGCCGGTGTTTGTGAAGCGATCGCCGCCGGGGGTTGTGAGGGCCGGGCCGCGGCAGGGCCGGGCCGCACGGAGCCTCCCCTGTGCCCGTGGCCGTGCCCGCGCGGGGGCCGGGCCCTCTGCTAATAACACGGCTAAGACAGTTAATAAGGCTCCCGATGAATGATTAGGATGGATTTCTGCACTGCTAATTTCCGTAACTATCACTCTCTGAAAGACAGCTCCAGGGATTTCGGGCCCGGGGTGCCTCTGTCTCTGCGAACACAGAGCCGCTTTATCCGCCCGCGCTTCAAATTGGCGGATCCCCTTTCACTGACCTAATGTGCACCGCACTTTAAAATGATACAATATTTTGAAACATGCAACTGCTTTGCTGATACCGTCTGTGCCTAAAAGCCTCGGTGCAGTCCAACAATGCCTCGGCTCTCCTGCTTTGGGAGGTAACACAAAGCCTTGGCATGTGCTCCCTTGGGCTGTTTTTTTGGCCGTCATTTTGGGTCTTCATGTGGGGATCTGCTTCCATTGGGAGAGCAGGGGCTTGCATCCTCTCAAAGACACATTCTCGCAGCCCCTAGAGCAGGATCCATCATTGCCATGTGGCTGTCACAGCTGGGTTGTGTCCCCGTGTCACACTGGGACAACACCAACCCCTGTCCGCCACTCTTGGCACAATGGGCTCGTGGCCTGGTGGCTCTGATTTGGCACAGAGGGTCCTGAGCTGTGCTCAGCGTCACCCACACACCTGAACGAGCAGCAGAACAGCTCTGGCTGTGGGAATTATTCTGCACAAAGCAGAGGGAGATGAGGTGGCAAACTCCACACACATTGGCCAGGCAGGGTGCAGGAGAGAGACGTCCGTGTTCCTTCACACACACACTCGTGCCAGGCCCCCTCCTCACTAAAAAGGCTCAATTTAGCCCAAAACAGGCATTTTGACACAGTGCAATTTTGTGAACAACTTGTTGGACAGGTTTGTTGCTCACTCCATTGTAAACAAAAAAAATGAATTCATTTTTCCTCATCTCTGTTCAACCTGCATGTGCAGACACCTTCACTAAGCCCTGATTTTAGGAGAACCTAAAAGCTGAACCTGTCCCATAAATTTTCCTTTTTGAAGATCTTTCCTACCTTACTGACCTCCTTGAAGCAGAATTCTCTGTAGTGGTCATCAACCTCAGAATTATTATTAGGAATTTAGCCTGGGATTCTGGAGGCAAACCAGGAAAAACCACCCCAAAGCCAATGACTGCACTAATTATTCCAAGTGCAACTGCTGGGTTTAAGCAGCCCTCCTGAATCCCAGGAAGAATTCAAGATTAAAACCCCAAGTCATACTTGAAGGGCTGTTTATACACACAGATGACACTATGAGCAAGCTACTGATGTATTTTATTAAACAAAATGTATTTTCATAAATTACTTATTGCCATTTTCCCACTCTGAGTTGAGACGTGGCAGTGAAAATACCTGAGAGCTTGAGACAATGTCCAAGTTTCTGTCAGAAGGGAATGTAATTAGTGCAAATTAAGCAGCATCCTGAGAAGGAGGAGGTCAGGGAGAACTGGCAGGGTCGAACTGGGTCATTACAAAGCATTTTTATAGCCAGGCAAGCAGGAGGGATCCCAAGTTACCTATTGCTGCTGTGTCTGAACTCCCCCTGCATCTCAGACCTGCTTTTCCACACAGATCAGGAGCGGGATCCATCGATTTTACCAGCAGCAGCCAAAGAGCTGCGAATTAAAACTGTAAAAATATCAGCACTGAGTGCCACATCCAGTCGTTCCTTGAACTTCTCCAAAGATGGGGACTCCAGCACCTTCCTGGGCAGCCCCTTCCTAAGCCTGAGCACCTTTTCCATGAGGAAATTTCTCCTGAAAAGCTTGGACCAAAGTCACTGGGGTTTGGAGGGCATCATTGTGCTAAGCCCATGTGAAATCTCTGCAAGTGGAAGCTGTTTAGAGGGCAACTGAAATAATTTTGATGTGTGATTTTGATGTGATTGTCATGGTGGATAATGGCCCTGCCTGTTTTCCATAGAAGGCCACGAGCACCAGGCTCTTCTCACAGGGCAACAACAGCTCCTGCAAATTATCCCTTTCTGTCCTTCTGGAATTTTACATCTTGGAAAAGTTCTAGGTGGGAGGGATGGAGGTCAGGAAGAGAACTCTGAGCAACTCGTGCTTCCCGTGCCTTTCTCCCCAACAGCTGCTCAGCCCAAGATCTCTATGCTATAGACTTTTTCCTGCCTCTGACAAAACACTAAAAACCCCTCCAGCATGACAACAAAAAATAAATATCAAAAGAACATTTGAAGAGCTCAATAAATTGATCATATTCTGCTGAACCTTCACCCTTGTAACGATAGTACCATTTAAATGCTAATGTCATTTTTAAAAAAGTCAATTACAGGAGTTTTAAAGTAATGGAGTCAGCAGTCTCGATGTAAATCTGTTATATTAATCTGCTCCCTACACTGTATCCATGGGCACTGATGCATTCACCCCCTTTTCCCTGGAGGGAATGTTCCCTCGCAGTGGTACCAGTAATTGAATCAAGTTGATACAGACACCAAAAATATTGTAAGTCTTGTAGGTAATGAAAAGCATATGTTGATAAAGCCAGTTGCTGTAATTTTGGATAGAAGAGCACTGACATTTGGGAAGTTCAAAATTAGAATTAACCCTTTGATGATGAAGTGACCTGAAATTGTCTTTACAAACTCTGATAATTTCACAAAGAAAAGCTGCTTGAAATCTTCCATGTGACACCTTAGATCCTCTACCTCCCATTTTCCTGCTTATTCTCAATTAAATTCACTTCCATAAAGACTTTTGCAGAATTCTTTTTTTTTAACTAGTTCAGACAAAACATAACAGGATCAGAAAACAAACATTGCTCAGGTCCAAATTCATTTCTACACCTTTCATGGGCCTAAAGAAGTTGGAATGTCACAGCAAAAGAGATATTTTGGTTGTGCTGCTTAGGGAGGTAAATGGATGCAACAGAAACCTCCAGGTGCCAGTCCCTACTCAGCAGATTTTGGGTGCAGTTCCAAACTGAACAGAATCACAGAATCATAAAATTATTTGGGTTGGAAAAGGCCTCCAAGGTTATCAAGTCCAATCTCTGATTGATCTCCAATATCTGGTACATACAAATGGTGTTTAGAAGTATCAAATAAACCCAAACCCAAACAAATTATCACTTGAGGTGAGACTTCTAGTTGTGAACAAACTTGGATAAACCCCAACATTTTACAGTTCCTCTGATCATGCTGGCCCATTCAAATTTTTATTGCACTGGGCTTCAAAGAGATCCACAGCCTTTCCTACTCTCATGGCTCATGAAATGTTTCTCACATTAAAAAGGATTCATTTGGGTTCAGGGAAACAGGATAATGAGCACTAGGAGAGAGGCTGAACTCCCTGACAGGTAAAATCACAAATATCTGCACACGCCTGTGCCTTCACCCACATACAAAGAGGTGCCATCATTTATGACAGAAGGTAAAACCTGCTGAGAACTTCCAGACAGTCAGAGCTATCAGAAATAAAAGACTAAACAAACATATATTTTTAAGTAGTAATAACAAGGGAATTGCATTCAGCACTGCTCTGAGGCAGAAAGAGAACTTCCAGATAAAGTTGTCATGGAATCCATTCCACTTGTCACACAAACCCTGCGCTGGGTTTGCTGGTGAGAAGGGTTGATTAATAGTTCACCAAGATTTTCACCATGCTTCTGCCTTTTGTGAATTGATTCTCAAGTGTAGGTCTAATAAAATTCCAGCCGATGTCACACACACGCCACAGAAATATTTCCAGTGCCATCATAAATCCAAACAGTTTGGAACAGGGAGCTCTCAGGGATTTTGTTAACTTGGAGCCTTCCTCTGCCACAGTTCAGGGGTTAAAGGGACCCACAAATATTAAAACAAGGCTGGAGATAAGCACAGAACTCAGAACACGTCTGACAGCATTTCCACGTTCTCTGAGCCTGGAACTTCTCTTGAAATGCTGCAGGCTTGAGTCTCTGGAGGAATCAATCCAGAATTTTGGGGTTTTGTTACTACCAAAGCAGCTGACATCCCTTCCCTCAGCATTCCTATTCCACACAGAGCACACGGAGAGGGGGGCTGAAATCCTCTGGCACCAATGTCACAGTGCCATCCCTCCTCTGGGAGCCTCCTAGATAGAACCAGGAATATGGGATCATCCAGCAAGGCAAAAACTCCCTGCTAGCGACGCTGCCAAATTCCTCGAATTGGTATGAGAAAAGGGATGTTTTTTCAGGGGAGTTTGGAGTAATTGGATAAACTGACTCACAAGGCAACATTTCACTGCTTCCAGAGAAATCTTCCCTTTAAGTCTTTTGCTGTTTGGGCAAAATTGAAAATCTCCATTCTGGCACAAAACTGAGCTATTTGAGTCCTGAAAGCATCTCAGGCCTTTATTTGCGTGTTTTGTTTTTGAACAAATGAGCTCCAAAGCTGGATCTCATTCCTACCAAATCTTCCCACACAACTCCACTCACAGTGTCCTGGAAGTCATGTATCCAGGCACATTTTATTCTATTTGAATAATAATATCCAGAAAAGTGCTGTCATTTTTGATGTAGATCCACTATGGGAACAGAACCACAGCCCTTAAAGACTCAATAGAGACACAAACCCCTACGTGGCTCCTTTGAAACTAAACCGAAGTTGAGATTTTGGAAGAAAAAGGAAAGGAAGGAAATTCTTCCAAGAGTGATGTGAAAGGGAATGATTCTTCCAGAAAAAGGTTTGTCGGAAAGAAAGCCTGGATTCAGGCTCGGCACTGGTTAATGGCAACACCGCTGACGAGAAATGAAAAATACCAGTTAAAAACTGGGATTTTCCCTATTCCAGAGGCGGGAGCGGGATGGGGGGATTGAGCCTCGAGGCAGTTCCGCGGCAGCGCCGAGAGGGGGAACCCTCGCCCAGGCCGAGCGCCGGGGGCGGACGGGGGATAACGGGAATCATGGGGATAACGGGAATAACGGGGGATAACGGGAATAACGGGAATAA
>VWZV01014391.1:174510-207202 GCA_013397155.1 Irena cyanogastra | reverse complement strand
GGGGGATAATGGGGGATAGCAGAAAAAATGGGATAGTGGGAGTTAATGGGGGATAACGGGAATAACGGTGATAACGGGGGTAATGGGGGAATAATGGGAATAATGGGGATAACAGAGGGACAACAGGGGATGACGGAGGATAACGGGAATAAAGGGGGACAGCAGGAATAATGGGGGATAATGGGAATAACAGGCATAACGGGGGATAGTGGGCATAACGAGAATAACCGGGATAAGGGGGAATAACAGGAATAATGGGAATAATGGAGGGTAATGGGGAGATAACAGGGAACAACAGGGGGACATAACAGGAATAACGAGCCATAACAGGGGATAAGGGGGCTCTCCCAGCCCTGCCAGCCCCGGGCACGCTGCTGTGGTGGGTGCAGGGATGGGGAGAACCAGGGGATGCCCCTTGGCAGCACAGCCCTGGCCCGTCCATGGGGGCAGTTCCTTGGCCAGAGGTGTTCCAGGAGGGGTAAGGGACACACGGGAGCAGGACAGGCAGGGTTAACATGGGAAATTATGGGGATTTGTGGAAATTAATCTGTAGTTCAGTTATATTTGATATTATCTGTTTTGTGGAAGGATGCTCCCTGTGTCCCTCATCCATGGGAATTCCCCATCCTAGACACTGCACTGAGAGCTGCTTAGGTTGTCACAGCACAGGGATTGCCTGGGATTAGGAAAAGTTTTGGTTAAGCCTGGAATGAAGCTCCTGTATCCTGAGTGGCTCCTCCAGGAGTGCCAACGGCCAGGCTGGCTCACTGCCTGTCAGCTGGAGCAGCACTGGGACACAGGGACACTCCCAGGGGATGCTCTTCCAAGGGTTTTCCCTCCAGGTGGGGATAGGGCCAAGAGGTGTCACCAAAAATCCCCAGGCCCCCAGGACACCTCACCCTGCCCTTCCACTGATGTCCCCTGATGTCTCCTGGAAGAGCCATTAAGGAAACCTCCTCCTGTGGCAGGAATCCTCCACAAGGGCAGCCCAGGCTCAACAAAACCAATTTTGAGCAGTGTTAAAAGACAATGAACTCCAAAGTATTTCTGAAGAAATGGGGTGCAGTGGGCTGGAGGGGGGCCAACCCCACAGCCTCCCCCAGCCCGTGGTTCCAGCAACACCCTGCATACAAACAGCAGCCAAAGCTGAGGAAAAAGTGGAAGGAACAGTCTGGAACCAGGAAAATACAAACAAACTGAAAGTGGAGACTTTTAGTTTGCTTACAACTTTTTTTTCCCCCTCCTTTCCAATTTGTAAAGTAACAAGGAAAAGCAAATGCAGCCTGAGCCCTCCTCCAGCCTGGTGTATCTCCATGGACTGGACCAGCTTGGAGGTCTTTTCCAAAATAATGATGCCATGATCTTCTGCCCCAGCTCTGCACGTTCCCAGCTGGGAATGGTTTTCCAGCCATTCCAACTGTTTTGCCTGGCACAGCAATGTTCATCCTTCAGCAGCAGAAACCGACATTAAACTGGGGGTTAAAAAATCAGGAAATCAACCTGCGCAAAGGAGTGACGACTTAAATCTTTCTGACTCAGAGAAACCCAAAACTCAGAGGAATCGCCTTGAATTCCCAGCACAGCCCCAAGCCAACTTAACATTTAAAAAGCAACCTCGAGTTTTGACTTCTGCACCTTTTATTTCCTTGTTTTGCTATGAAACCGAGGGCACTAAAATATTCCTGAAATACCTGCACAGATCAGGTGAGAGAAAAGTTGGGAAGCAGGAGAATCATCCCTGAGCCAGCCCAGCCTCTCACCCAGCCATGGTCACCCTCGAGGTCACCTGAACTTGCTGAACTTGCTGAATTTACAGCTCTTTGCTGAGTAATTTACAACCAAACTGCAATTACTCTGCTGTCAATTAGTATTTTTCGTGGTTTTCAGTGGCTCCACATGCAAACAGCCAGAGAAATGTGGGAAGAACACCCTGTCCCGTGGTGGTTTTGTCAGCACTGTGTGTGCCTGTGCAAACGCTTCCCCTTGAGACAGATGCTGGATTAGCCATCCCAATCCCCCTGAAATCCATGAGAAAACTCCTCCTTGCTCTGCTTGGGCCACAATTCTGCACCTGAATTTTTGGATCCGAGTACAACTAGCTCTGTGTCCCTAATTCAGGTGCAGCAACATGGCTTGGTGGTTGTTTAAAATTAAACTGTAGCTGTTTCTAGAGGACCAAGTGCTCTGAGTTTCCTTGCAAACGTGAAGATTTTTTAACTCCTCTCATCCAAAAGTCAAACTCTTCTCATCTTCCAATTGAAACTTGGACATATTTGCTCGTAGGAGCACATTTTCCAGTTAGAAAATTCTAATAACAAATGGTTCAGACATTTTTATAGGCATAAAAACTCAAGCCAAGTTGGTTAGTGGTTTCAGATGCTTTTTATTTGCAAATCAGAAAGGGCTTCATTTATAAATTGAAATTGTACTGGCTGCTAATCCTGAAGGCAGACTCAGGCCTTTGGCTCTGCTTGGAGAAGGAGAAATAATGCATTTTAAAGACAAATTATTTCGTTTGGACCAATGAGTGCTGTGGTTGGACAGGACATTTATTTTATAGCAAAACTCATAGAAGAAGCCCTTTAGATTGAGAATTCCATGGTTTTAAGGGGACACTGCCCTCCACTGTGGATCTGCATCAAAGTCCTGCTCCCAGATGTGAAACTTGGGAATTTTAGGGATAATTCCTGGTGCTCTGAGGAGCACAGGCTCTTTACACAAGGTGCTGCACCACCACACTGCTGAGGAGTTCCCAGTCCACTCTGTTCAGAGACAGAATTGAGTTCCCCCTGTTGGGAAGCTGGATCTGATGAACTGAGGTGACGAAGGTGCTCAAGCATCCCCACAAGTTTGTGCTGGGACACACTCGTCCCAAATCCCTGAGAGCATGGGCTGCCTCTCTCAAATTTCTACCCAAATTTTGGAAACTCTCCCCTTCCTGAAGCACAGTAGTAACTTTTTGATCACAGAATCACAGGATCACTGAGGTTGGAAGACACCTCCAAGACCAACCTGTGACCAATCCCCACCTCATCACCAGCCCAGAGCTCTGAGTGCCACATCCAGGAGTTCCTTGGACACCTCCAGGGGTGGGGACTCCAAACCTCCCCTTCCAAAGCCTGAGCACCTTTTCCATGGAGAAATTCCTCCTGATGTCCAACCTGAACCTCCCCTGGCACAGCCTGAGGCTGTTTCCTCTCACCCTGTCACTAATTACTGGGAGAAGAGAATGATTAGTTAAGATGATTGTTCTTCTCATTGAGTAATGCACTCAAGATTGGAGAGTTTTGTCTGAGCTGTGAGCCTGCACCATAATTTAATATTGGAGCTTTGGAAATGGCCACGTTTTGGTGTCAGGGATCAATGCACTGGGTTATCTTTCCACAATGCTGGGTTATCCTTCCACAACACCTAAGGCAAGGCTGGACAGGAGTTTCTTCATTTCTTCCTGTCCTAATTCCCCTCATCCTGCTGCACTCAGTGCAAGACAAGTCTGCAACACTTGCTGAGCTCAGCTCACCCATTTCTAATCTTGCAGAGAGTGTGAAAACGAGCAGCCACGATGGCAGCTTCGCACCCAGCTGCTCACACCCCTGAGAGGCTTCCCCAAAAAACCACTGGAACCCCTTCAGAGCCCCAGAACACCTCAGCACGTCACACCTGCCTCACACAAAACAATGGAGATCCCTCCAGCATCCCTGAGTTCACTGTCAGAGCACCCAGGAAAATCCAGCATGGATTGGCACCTTGGAGGAAGTGCTAGGCAGCCAAGTGACAAAGAAAACAGGGCCTGTTTCAAGGAATTAATAAGTCAGGAGTGAAGCAAGACATAAAATAAACAGGAGAGCAAGAGGAGGAAACAGCTGAGCCAGGTTGGCTGTTTGCTTCCCAAGCTCTTCACGTGCAGTTCCATGGTTGGGAATCACACCTGGGGGATTCCCAGGGATTGAGGTGAACTCACAGTCCAAACAGAGATCGGAGAAAATTCCAGTGGCTGCAAGGACAAAGGTGGCACAGAAGGAACAGCAGTGGGAAACGATGGGCAAAACTTAAACCTCGGGTAGGAGCAGTTTAACAGTTCCGTGAAACAGGTACAAAATAGTTTCTGATGGGTTCACAGAACTCACAGAACTCACAGAATGACTAGGTTGGAAGAGACCTTCAAGATCATCGAGTCCAACCCAGCCCAGAACAAATCTTGAAATTAATTCCATTAATTCCCTAAAATAATTCCTGGTGCTCTCTCTGGTCTGTGGCCTCTACAATCCAATCCAATCCCACCCTCTCTGGCCTTCTGTTACATTTTTTCTCTCCCTGATGGAAAGGAAATTCCCTGCTGCTGGGGGGCTGCTGCCCCTGCGCTCCCCTGGCTGAGCTCGTTATCGCACCCGGGCAGCCCCTGCGCTGTCTCCTGCAATTGTTCCTGCTCAAGCCACTTTCTTTTCTTTTTTTTTGGAAGGGTGGTGGGTGGTGTTTTGTAATTTATAGCAAAATAAGAAATGATTCTTTATAACAGAAAGCATTCTGCTGTTGCAGAGTCCTTATTTAGCTGCGTTGGAAGAGCTGAGGAAAAGCTGTTCCGTCGCTCGCCGTCGAACCACGCAGCTTCTTCTTCCTAACACCTCCCACAGGCCATGTATCAACCCTGCACTTCCTACAAATGATAAGCAGCATTCATTTTGATCATTCGCAGTTGTTTTGGGGGTTGGTAGGTGATAGGCTTCTCTCTCAGTCTGTCACCTCCTGCCCAAACTGTCTGCAGCTCCCCCATGCCAGCCCTGCCAGCAGAACCGGGGGTTTCCTGCCCAGGGGACAGCACAAACACAAACCTGGGGTGTTCCAAGCCCTCCCCAGCACAGTCCCAGCTCCCAGGGATCACACACAGTGCCCTGCCCGGCCCCTTGGAGACCCAGCTCAGTGTCTGGGAGCCACAGCTACACCAGGCAGGTCACCAGGCATTGGGAGCACCCTCTGCACCAGCCCTGCAGAGCCTCACCTGGCTTTTTAACATCTCAAAAATCCATCCTGAAATTTCATTTCCAGGCTTGCAGAGGATTCCCTTTGCCACTCCAGGCCCTCCCAGAAACAGATGAGATTTCAGCCACGCTCCTCCAGCACCAAGTGCCCTGTCCCTGCTCCCTCCAGGAACAGGCTGATGTTTCACTTGGCTTTTCTCCTCCCTTACTGGGAAAATTCCCTGCTCAGGCCTCACTTTTGGACAATCCTGGGATCTGGCATTCCCCAGGAGGGGCTGATCTGGCTGTGTCAGAGCACAGAACACCCCAGTGTTCCCCGTGGAAGTCCCAGACTTGGGAGCAAACCTGGGGAACACTGTCCCTGTTCTTCCCCACATGCTGAACATTCCAGTTCTTCCCAACTGCTTTGATCTGACCCAAAACACAACCACTTCATGGGGGCCCCAGCCTCAGGCTGCATCAGGATCCCAGAGCTGTGGTTTATCTGCTTCCAAATCCCATAGAAGTGTGGATTTCAGTGTCCAAACTCCAGGAGAAGAGCTTTAGGCACCTCAGCAAGACCAGCACCCCCCAGTGCCGCCAGTCCCAGGCTGTGCATCCATGGGATCCATTCCCTCTCCTCCCAGTCCTCTCACAAAGCTGCCCAGAAAAAGTTCCCAGAGTGGCTCACATGTTTCTAAAATACTTCCCAGTCCATGAGTAGCCATGCTCGGTGAAAATTGTATTTTCAGGATGTAAAAGCAGCTTCTCTGAGAGTTTTCCAGCTTATAACCACCCCCAAGGGTGTTTTTAACATTCCAGTAAATGAGGGACTAAAGAAGAACTCTTGATTAAACAGAAGAAAATCTGAACTGTATTAAGTCCACAAAGCCTGAATATTTTTTAAATCATTGAAAGTGCATTACTGGGCTTAGTGGTCTGTTAATGATTTTACTTTCACACCATTTTCTTAGGACCACACGTTTGTTTTCCACAGATATCGAAGTGCCAAGGAAACCTAAAAAGCTGCTCAGGAGGTACTTTGTGTTCACTTCTGACTATGAGGGACGAGCACTTGAACAAGTTTGGAGTGTTTGCAGCCTCTCCAGAGTTTCAAAACCACCTCGGAGTCCTCAGCACTGCACGGGAGGAGGTTCTTGGCCTGAAATCTGATGGGATTTGATTTGTTTTTAAGTACATTTCAAATGTAAACACTGCCCTGGCGGAAGCCTCTGCTGCCTGTTGCATTCAACAAAAACATTTTGCACCAAAATACAAAATCTGTCCCTCCTCAAATACCTGGGCAGTGCTTTATTCCAGGGGCTCCTCCCCACACGTGCCGTGTTTGCTGCCTCCCAGCTGAGTGTCCTGAGCCACAGAACAACCCATGAATCTCACAGGATTCTTGTAATGGCTTTTAAACCCTGCATTGTGGGCTGTTTATGGCACAGTTGCATTTGCTTTAGAGATTTGTTTTAATGCTGTTGGTGTTATTTAGAGAGATATTAAATTCAAACAGCTTTATGGTTGCTAATAAACATCTATTACCATTACAGACATTCTGATATAAAAGCCTCATACAGGTGCTTTCTCTCAACTATGCAGATTTGATTGATTAGGCCACAGTAGTTTATTTTACACTTCAGTGGTCACTAAATCTATCATTAAGATTAAAAATTGCAGTTTGTGCAGTCTGGGAATAACTACACATTTAAGCTGTAAAATAAAAGTCACTTTACCAAAATTCAGGGAAAAGGGAGGAGGGTGGGGGAGAACACAACACAGAGCAGCTTAAAAGAGAAACAGTTTTGTAACACCTTATTCAGTTCTTCAGAAGATTAATTTCATGGAATCTCAGACTGGTTTGGGTTGGAAGGGACCTTAAAGACCATTTTGTTCAACACCCTGCCATGGGCAGGGACAACTTCCACTATCCCAGGTTGCTCCAAGCCCTGTCCAACCTGGCCTTGGACACTTCCAGGGATGGGGCAGCCACAGCTTCTCTGGGCACCCTGTGCCATGACCTCCTCACCCTCACACAGAAGGATTTTTTCCGTATTTCCATATATCCACCCTGAACTTCCCCTCTGTGAGTGTGAAACCATTCCCCCTTGGGCTGTCACTCCAGGCCCTTGTGAAAACTCCATCTCCATCCTTCTCATCGGCTCCTTCAGGAACTGGAAGCCTCTTTAGGTCACCCCAAACCTTCTCTTGTCCATGCTGAGCATTCCCAACTGGTGGGAGATGTTCTCCATCCTCCCCACAAACACAGATCATGAAGTCCTGGGCTGCAAAGCCGTGATGAAGATGATTCTGCTCCATCCTCATTTTGGACAGCAGCGATCCCCATCCCCTCGGGGCACAGCAAAATTCCCTGTGGAGCAGCCCCGTGGCGTTTTGCCCCGCTGCCACCGGAGCAGCCGCGCTCGAGGAGGGACTTGGCCGGCTCCAGGCGTGACATTTGCACTCCTGGTGGCGCCTGCAGCGCGGTGTCATTTGTTACTGTCTCCTGCCTGAGCTGCAGCGCGGTGCCCACCAGCGCCGGGTCCATCCCCCCGTAGCTCCCCGCAAGCCCAGGCTGCCGAGCCGTGCTCCGACAGTGACCACCTGGGAGCAGCTTGATAAATGGCCAGTTTATAATGCTGTCATGCCAGCTTTGTCCTGGGGGAAATGTGTGTCTCTCTCAAAACAGCTTATTACCAACCTGTGGCTGGGGCCGTGATCAATCACGCTGATCAGATATGGCAAACATGGTAACTGATATAAAGAAGATTTCTCGCTACACGGTTTGAGGTTAACGTGACAAATGATGGAGTGAGAAAGAATAACTTAGAGGGAAAAGCCAACCCATTAAAGGCTGAACTTAGAAGTGGCTTTGGGAAGCAGAGTTAACAGCACGTCCCTGTGACATGAATTCCCTGCTCGTTGAGGTAACCCTGAATACGTTCCCTCGCAAATTCCTTGGATAATCCAGAAGGAATGGTTTTTTTAAACACTCAGGCTGATTGTAAAGGGAAATTTAACCCCCCTACATCCACCCAGTACTCAGATGTGATGGGTTATGGTGCAGGAAATGCAAGATTCCAGGTGAAAAGCCCAGGGTAGAGATACACCACATCTTGCCAAAATCCCAAAATATATTGAAGGGATTCTATTGTCAGTCAGAGCAGAGCTACCTGAGAGTGATGCTCTTCCCAGAATTTAATCTTTTTGCCTTCAAAATCATGGAGGAAGAACAGTGGAACCCTGGGCATGCATAACCCACCTGTGACGATTTCCTAAAACACAAACCCATAAAACCCACCCTGTGAAACAAGACCAAGCACATCTCCATTTGGTCCCTTTTGCTCTCCCAGGATTTCCCTGAATGCTCTGAGCATTAAAACCCTTAATTTCCCTTCTCACACAGATCTGAGCCCAAATCTGGGAGAGCTGGGAGCCAAATCTGTCCCGTTATCCTTTTGGTCTGGAGCAGGGAGCATCCCTCCAGGATCAGCACACGGAGCTGCGGCTCTTGGAGACCCTCTGGCAAACATCTGATATTATTCACTTGACTGAGCTTGTGAAAATGAAGCCTTATTTGCTGGCAAAATTAATGAGAAAAGAGTCTTCAATGAGACAATAATTTATGGCTTCCGCCCGACAGGGAAACTCGCCCGACTCGGTTCCTCACAGGAAAGGCAGATATTTTGGGGGAAAAGTGTAGATTTCTTTCCAGAAACATGGTCTGACATTGCAAAATCGGGTTCTTAGCTGGGTATTTTTTGTTTTATGAAACCCTTCCAGAATTGATGAAGGTTGGAATAAATGGCCCTTTGTTCCCCTTCCTGTACCAGTGCGTTTAATGACGGCGAAATAAAATTCTGCTCTGTGGCTGCCTGCCAGAGATCCGATGATACAACCAACTCACAACATATTTCAAATTTTGTGCTACACTGAAAATTGAGACGCATTCAGATAGCTTTGGGGCTGCACACATCCAGCATTATCTCCTGTTAGTGCACAGAAAAGTGAGAGATGCAAATCATATCCTTGTCCCCGAGCCTCCCATCTCTAATCCGGCCATAAACACCAACTCTGCCTTTCAAACGTTGCAAACTGCCACGAGAAAAGCCAGAAATGCATCAGACAATAAAAAGAGGGATAATGGCCACCAAACTCCACTCTTCTCCCCCCTCTTTTTTGAACAGATAGGTTTTAGACTCTATAATAATCACGCAGCTAAGATACAAGGTCTCTTGTTGGCAATAACCTACATGACATGACTTAGAAGGCAGGTGTTACTGTAATTAGCTATTGTTTGACTATCAAAAGTCAGAGCTGATTAAAGCCACTAAGTACAAGTGCACTATTTTATTTCAAAGAATATTATGAACTGCATGCTGGGACTCTTTCACTGCGGCCCTACCTTCCAGAGTCTGCTAAGAGCCCATGCCAGCAGTAATCAAAACTAAAATCTGCATAAACCTTCAGGGTTTTAATTCAAGCAGAGCCCTTTCATTAGAAATATGTTACTTTATGAAATCTGGTCGCCAGCAAGGGGAGAAAAATGTGACTTCTTAAGAAAAGTGAATGGCATCTCTTTAGTGATTAACCCAAGATTAATGGAGGCTCCTACTGCTCGACCTAAGTCCATTTTATTGCTAATTCATTTAGGTACTATTTCAGATGTACTTGATGAAAGTCACCTGCTAAGAAGTCATGTTTTGGCAAGCAAGGATAGCCATTATGGTCAAATCCCAAATAGAATTTTTATTAAAGAAGCTTTGAAAAGTGTCTTGTATTAGTCTTTCACAGACATACCATTTAATGTGCTCAATTAGTTAAAAATTTGGGGCCCAAGTCACTAATCAAACATTCATAATGCTTTTCTAAAATATTTTTTTAGTCCACATGCATCTCTTAATGTTCCAGGTAGGATGAACACTGTGCTGAGCAGGGACATTTATATTCAGACAAAAGCAGCAGCACTGAGACTCACCAAGATGTGGGTGGGATTTGGGTAAGTGCTCGGTGGGATCCCTGAAATGTTGGCTTGGCAGAGCATCTCTTTGTTCCCCTGGATGCTGTGGGGAGTGGGGACTTATGCAAATCACATGTTCCTCAAACTGTACCTAATCATCCAGCTTTGCCTTGTGTGCACGTTTGGAGCGTGAGGTTTGATCCCTTAAACACAAATCATTTGGGTTTTCAACTTTTCTGCAGTTTGTTCTTTCCATAAATGACAGTTTAGAGGATTTTGTGATTTGAGAGCCCGGAACCCTGGCCCTGTGTGCACCCTGAGATCTTTTCTACCCACACTAAGCACCTCCATAGCCCATCCAAAGTTCCTCCTCATTTTGGGCAAGATTTAGCCTGATCCACGGGCAATTCCATGAACATGGACATCCCTGTGAGGTGTTTGTATCCTTCCCAAGACACTGAGCAAGCCACAATGTTCCATCAGAGACTCTGATGGTCTGAGCTTTGCTTCCCTGCACCGAGCAGGGCAATCCTGACAGCCAGCCCAAGAACACTCACTCTGCAGAGATAAAAACCCTATTGCAGAAATAGGTCTGGCCATCACAGAGCTTTGATTGTGCCCTTCTCTTTCAAAAATGGAAAAAAAAACCAAAGGTGGTGCTGGGGAAATGATCCTAGGTGAGGAAGATGCTGAGGTGCTGCTGCTCTGCTCAGCCCCTGACCTGCCAGGCACCCAAACCCTGCACTGGTGAATTATTGATAACATTGCTGATAACCAGCACTCATCTCAGCGCTCACTGAGTGTACAAAGTGTACAAAGCCAGAGCCTGAGAACCCCCCTCACAGCCTGCTCTGCTTTGTACCTGCCAAGGATGAGGCAGTTTTGGTGACAGAAAGCGACAAATCAATCAAACAATGTCTGCTTTGGGTGTTCTGGCTTGTTTGGAGCTCTCTCACACTGGGGGTAATGATTGACTTTGTAACCCAACAGCACATACAACCCAAACTCTGCTCTGAGAAGGGAAACAATCCGGTTCCTAAATGTATTTTTTTAAATTTGTTAATGACTGATCCAGTTTCTGAAATACTGAATGGAGCTGTCAGGATTAGTGAGAGCCACAAAACCAGGAGTGCACGTGCAGGGTGCCCCAAAACAGACAAACAGCTCCCTGATGGGTGCCAATGTCCCTGTCAAGGGGAGCAGTTTCCAACACCCCCATGGCAAAATTCAGAATTATCAGGAAAGGCAACACATCCTGTGATGGAATTCTGCTCTTGGGAGACTCCACAAAACCCAGCCTGGACTTCAAGCCCTTGGCTGGGGGAATGTGGCACTGAAGGGTGTGATAACAAAGTTATCCTAATCTGTCCCTCTTGTGTGCTGGGGCACTCACACATGCAAATCTTGTCTTGTTCCCCCGTGTTTGTTCACCTCCAGAGTCCTTCCTGATTCAAATCTGTGTCTTACTATCCTATAATACCCTTGTCTAACAGTTCTTTTTAAATGCATGTGTTAATTATCTTGCCACCGCTGTAATTTCTCCCTGTAGTCCATTAATTAAGAGGTCACAATCTAAGAGCATGTTTACCCAATAAGCTTTCTTTTTTAATTATCCTAATTGCTTGGATACTGACAAAGACTCCATCCCTCCCCTTCCTCTGAGTGGATTAGAAAACGACATTTCAAAGCCCCACACAATGATGGGTCTGTAAAACACACATATATTTATATCTGTTTTTATAACTCCGTGATGTTCAAACATCAAAGGTCAGCGAGGCACAAGGCTCTGCATTTGCATGGCTGTAAAAAATGCAGAGACAAACTGCCCTCCATTAATTGATCCGTTAGCCTGGAATGTTCTATTGGTCAGGAAAAACATAAGCAAAATCTTCAGAATAGGAACGAGATGGTTGTTCACAGCTTGGTGTGTCCTGGAGACCACCAGAGCCTCCTCTCTCTGCCTGCTCCTGCAGGGATGGCTTTGGGTAAAAGCAGGCAGAAATAGAAATAAATAGGGGAAAAAGCACTCAGCTTTCACTGCAGCAAAGATCAGTTTTATTCTCCTTGCCCCAGTATTCACTTCCCATGGGTCACATCTTGGCAAGCTGGTCCCAATACCTTTTTTACTGACTTTGCAGAACTCAACAGACAAATCTCTACCACCTAAAATTTTTTAAACCCTTCCTTTCGTCAAATTTTTAAAAGGAAAAAGCAGCTATTTGAATTCCAGATAGGATTTTAACACAACAATTAGCAGAAATCATGTCCAGAAAAACTACTACTGTGACAGAATGTGAAACAACACTTGATATGTCAAGTAAAGTGATTTTTTTTTTGTTTTGTTTTGTTTTAATAAAGCCAACGTCTCATTCAGACCAGTCATCTCAGGAACTATATAACAGAAGTATAATTACTTAGAAATTGCTTAGGTAAGCGTGATTGATGCATGGTAAATAGATGTTTCCAGCACTTATTGTTTCTTCCTGATGGATTAGGAAGAGTTGTTTAACAGTTCATTTGACCAGTCTCTCCTGGTGTTTCTCGAGTCTGGCTGTGCCAGTCAGCACCAGCAGTTCCTGGTAGTTTAAGTCTCTTTAATAAAGATTAAGATGTCAGAGGTCCTGCATTGCACAAAATCCCGATTTTATTAACTTCTCATTATCAGCTGAAATATGAAGTGCATTTCTTTTCATCTGGAGAGCAGCATTTTCTCAAGGGAAAGGACAGATACATCAGACACATTCTGGGTGCTTTACAGTGGGTTTGCCCAGCCTTGGCTGATGCTGGGGAGCATTTTCTCACCCAAGGGCATCCCATACATGGATGTTTCTCCCCAGAAAGTGTTTGGATACCATGGCTGTGGGCAGGTTGCTGAGCTGACAGTGGGGCTGAGCACTCACTTTTTCTTTTCTGTCTTTCTTTCCAGCACTTCAGTCAATCCAGCTCCCACGAAAGAGCAGCAAAAGTGCTGGGCAGGAAGACTGAAACCTCAAAAGTCAGAACTCAGCCCACATTTCCCTCCTCACACCCAGCAGATCTCGAGGAGTAACAGCAGCAAGACCACACAAAACTCCTTGAAAGAGATCCCAGAGGTGTCCAAAGTGCACCCTGACCAGCAGGCAGATAAACTCTGATGCCATGGAAGTGAACTTAGGCAGCAGCTGATAAAGTGAAACTGCAGCAGCCCCGTGCAGCTCCCGAATGTGGCGCTTGGGAAAAGCTCCTGTTCAATCCTCTGTGTTTTATCACCACTCTCACCCCAAAACCCTGCAGGTCACTGCTACACCGACAGATGCTGCAGCAGGATCACGCTCCCAGCCACGCTCTCAAGGGATCTCTGAAAGCTGACAAATTGATGTATTTTGCATATTTTAAAAGCGAGTCTTTGTGGGACTTCTCGTTTTTCTGGCTGCTGATTGCAGCGAGGGCAGAGCTGGCTCTGTGTGGGTTTGAACAGGCTGGCTCTTGCTGGGAAAGTCTCCACGGAAAGAGTTAAGAGGGAAAAACAGTTGTTGTGGTGTAAGGCCGGCCGTGCAGCACAGGATCCCAGCCTCCCAGGAGGGTTAAGCTCTATTACTTCTGCTCCCTGACACTGCTAATGGCACTCTCTAACTAATTGCGTTTCTATACCTCCACATACGGCCCGGCAACAAGTAAGCCCTTTAATCAAACAGCTTCATCTACTTCTAATTAATTCCATTTCTATGCCTTTTTAAGAGCACAGGAACATACAAAGATAGAGACGATGGAGCGCGTTCCGTGCCTGGCTGCCGACGGCTGCTCTGCTCAAGATGTGTCCCCACCTCACACCTTCCGTGTCCCACCTGCCTGGGCCCAGCTGGATCAGAGTTTTTGACTTTCCTGCAGTTTGTTATTTTGCTAAATGAGAGTTTAGGGGATGTTGTGATTTGACAGCCCGGAACCCTGGCCCTGTGCTCACCCTGAGATATTTTTTACCACACAAAGCACCTCCATCAAAGGTGGAATCATCTGTAATTCCCTCAGTGAGCTGCTCTGGCGTTTGCCACTGGGTTTAATCACTTTTTGTCCCATCAGAACCAGCACTGGCCTTGCCCTCCTGGCGCTGAGGGACGACTGTGGCATCAGCTGAGCAAACAGAGAGGGATGTTTGCACACCCAGAGCCAGGGCAAAGCCTTCAATCCGAGGGCCACCAGCTTTGAAGGAAATGCTGATTCCTCCCCAACAGTTACTTCTTTGATAAAACAGGTCGATGTAGCACGAAAAACAAAAAAAAAACAACAAAACCCTGTGGCTATTTAGGAAAGAGAACCACATCTGCCGGGAGCTGCCTGTTGCAAAGGTATGCACGTACAAAAGGCACGATAAGTGGGTGCTGCAGGAGGAGTGGCAATTATCAGTTGCACATATCGTTAGAGTCTCTCCGCTTTTCAATGGCACGGAGCTGCCGACGCCGTGTTTGCTGGGCCAGGTAAAAGGGGACTCTTAATACTGTGCAAATATGACTTACCGAAGGACTTTGCTTTCTCACCTATTCTCGGGCTTTTCAAATCAACATTATTAATTGGTGGCTTATCGGTAAGTGCTGTCTGGCAGTTAAAGGATGTTTCCACCCAGTGCAACGATACATAGAAACTCAGCAATGTCAGCCGCAAGGACAAAGAGCTGCCATGTTGAAACAGAAAAATGCTTCGACACCTTCAATCCTCTTTATAAAAGCACCGAGCATTCCAGCATTCACTTGCAGCTGTTTTTCCATATTCTATCAGCCTTGTTTTAATTTAATATATTAATTCAGCACTCTGGCTTACAGTTGCAACTACTAGNTCCCTCCGTCCTTCCCTCCCTTCCTTCTCTTTTTCTCTCTCGCTCCCCCTTTCCTTCCATTCCTTCCTTTTCCTCTGCTTTTCTGTTATCCAGGGGTGTACAACGACACGTTTTAGAATCTGGATCAACTGGTTTCCATGCTACTTTCAGCCCCTCAGATCACCTTGCTCCCCACCTGCCAGCTCTCCTGAGCACCAAATCCACTTGCAAACGGAGAAAAATATTCGGCTGATAAGGAAAACCGAACACAAAGGGCACGACACTTCCCAGACACCGTTAAAGGGAGGCAAAAAGAGCCTAAAACGAGAAGAAAAGCTTTCAGTGCCCCCAGCTCGCGTTTTCCCGGTGCGCTGGGGCCGCACGTGCGCGATGAAAGGACAGTGGGGCTCCTGCTCCCCGAGCGCCTTTGTCACCGATGAACAAGATAAACCAGGAGCACCGTGAAAACCCCGCTCGGGGAGGGAGCTGGGCCAGCCGTCCCGGCTCCCTCATTCTCAGCTGGGACTGTGCAGATCCAGGCCGGCCTGGCAGGTATTTGCAGGGGCAGGTATTTGATCTCCTCCCCAGAGAGCCGCTCAGCTATTCCAGGGGCTCCTTTTTCTCAGCATCCAACCCAAACCTTTCCTGCTATGGGCTGCTTGCTCCTCGTGACACAGATGAGCGACCCTTAACGCAGAATGTGAATTTCAGCTGCTTCTTTCACAGCTTAGCTCAAAGAAATTTTCCTGTACAAGCACAAAATCAGATTGAATTCATTTATTTAAAGGATTTCTGTGCCACCACACTGGCTTTGCAGTTTTACAACAGCAGACCTGTGAACTGAGATGCTCAACAGCTTTNTTTCTTTCTTTCTCTCTTTCTCTATCTCTTTCTTTCTTCCTCTACTTCTCTCCTTCACTCTTTTTTCTTTCTTCTTCTCTCTCTTCTTCTCTTTCTCTCTCTTCTTCTCTTTGTCTCTCTTTCTTTTTCTTTTTCTTTTTCTTTCTCTTTCTCTCTCTCCTTNTGCTCCCCACCTGCCAGCTCTCCTGAGCACCAAATCCACTTGCAAACGGAGAAAAATATTCGGCTGATAAGGAAAACCGAACACAAAGGGCACGACACTTCCCAGACACCGTTAAAGGGAGGCAAAAAGAGCCTAAAACGAGAAGAAAAGCTTTCAGTGCCCCCAGCTCGCGTTTTCCCGGTGCGCTGGGGCCGCACGTGCGCGATGAAAGGACAGTGGGGCTCCTGCTCCCCGAGCGCCTTTGTCACCGATGAACAAGATAAACCAGGAGCACCGTGAAAACCCCGCTCGGGGAGGGAGCTGGGCCAGCCGTCCCGGCTCCCTCATTCTCAGCTGGGACTGTGCAGATCCAGGCCGGCCTGGCAGGTATTTGCAGGGGCAGGTATTTGATCTCCTCCCCAGAGAGCCGCTCAGCTATTCCAGGGGCTCCTTTTTCTCAGCATCCAACCCAAACCTTTCCTGCTATGGGCTGCTTGCTCCTCGTGACACAGATGAGCGACCCTTAACGCAGAATGTGAATTTCAGCTGCTTCTTTCACAGCTTAGCTCAAAGAAATTTTCCTGTACAAGCACAAAATCAGATTGAATTCATTTATTTAAAGGATTTCTGTGCCACCACACTGGCTTTGCAGTTTTACAACAGCAGACCTGTGAACTGAGATGCTCAACAGCTTTTTTCTTCTTCTTCTTTTTTAAATTTTTTTTAAAGGGAAGTGGTTATTCATTGATATTTAAAAAAAGAAAGCAAACAAATATTTGATGTGCTGTGTTAGCATGAAAGAGGGGAGCCCTGTACAAGCATAGAAAGCACAGGTGAGCTATTTTATGGGAGTGAAAACAAGCTGGGGGGGAATGGGGCTACTACAAAGGTAAATCCTGGCTGTGTAAATACAGAGAGAGGGGTTTGGTTATCCTCAAATGGGAGAGAGAGGCACCAAACACATGGCTTTATAATTCAGAGTTTGACATCTTTAAGCATCACAGAAAAAGAGCACTAAAAGCACAAGACTAGGGGAAGAGCAGAGATGGAGGAGGTCAGTGAGATCTGCAGTTTCTGTCCTGCCCAAAAAGAGTCCAGCAGGTTTTCTGACTGACACTAAATATTAATTTAACCACAGAGCTGAGAAATGTAGCTGGAAAATCCCCTCTCCCTCTTCAAAGCCTAACATCTGCTCATTATGCCAATCAATTTGTGGTTCTGCTTTGTGGAGACTCGATCCATGTAGCTATATTTAAAAAAAAGTAATTTTTCTTGAATTCTACTCCTCCAAGAAGCAAAACACACTCAAAGCCTTGTCCAGCTTTAAAGGATTTCTGAACTTTCAGAGAAAAAGCAAAACTCCATTAGTTTCTTTTCTCATCATTTATGTGCATAAGCTTCCAACACTTCCAGGCTTTCCCTGGTGTTACAAACAGAATAGAGAAAATACAACAACAACAAAAAATCTATTCCTTGGGTATTTCCAGCCCAGTTAGTTTGAGGAATTAGAAGAAATCTATGAAAGAAAAAAAAATAAAGTCATGTGCAAGGTTTTCATGGGTGTTTTTCAGACCAAAGGGGTTCTGATGGATTTCAGATGCATCCAAACTTCAGAGCGAGTTTCCAAACCAAACGTGGCTGCAAACCCTGACATCCATCAGCTGCTCCTTTGCCAACCTTCCTATCATGGAGCAAAAAGGACCATATAAAACAGTCTCAGAATATTCTGCTTTCATGGCTATTTTGCTCTGTAACACTTCGAAGTCACCAGAACACAAATATTCATGTTGCATGTGGTTAAAGCCTCGCCCTGGGCCCAGCAGTAATGTGGACATACACCAGGATTAAATAATAAATCTCATTTTTCTGACTTCATTGCTCTGAGAAAATAATTTTATCAGGATAATAATAATTTAAATGTCCATGACTGACCATTATGGCTTCTTTTCTTGGAATTAAATACTTTAAAAATGGATCATTAGGTGGTGTGAACAGCAGCTGGACACAAAGTGTTTTGCATAAAGCCAACCCAGCCCCTGGATGAGGATGGGATTTGCTGGATGGTTGGATCTGTATCTGTATATCTATATCTGTATCTCTGATATAGCAATGCCTTGGAAAAATGAGTGTGATTTAAATCCCACATTTCCTGCTCCAGGAGTGCCCAATTTGTTGCTAAACCTGAGTTTAGCAGGGGATGCTCTGGGGTCTGCAGGGAAAAGCAAAGTAGCATATGGAGAGCAGCAGACCTGGAATGGAGGGTGGGACACCATCCCAATCCCAAGTTTTTCTTGGCAAAAGGACTGGCAAATATGAAGTGCCAGGAATAAATTGCTGTTGGAACTCGAGGACATGCTCGAGTCATCAGCAGACACAAAGCCTGAGAGGAAGGATCTGACTCAGGGACAGCACAACCTCCTTAGGAAAAATTGCACATCCTTCCTGCTTGGCACTGCAGCAAAATAACCCTCCAGGATTCCTCTGTTCCCAACAGGGATTTAGGGGGAAAAGAGACACCCAGGCAGAAAAAAAAGGAATGAGGTCAGTGCAAGGGGCATCCCGAGCCCAGACAGAGCTGAGTGTCCAGCTCAGGGGGTTTTCCTGGGGTGGATTTACAAGGCAAGCCCAGCCCCAGCACAGACATTTTCCAGGATTCACCTATTTTAAGATTCCCATGACAAGGAAAATGATTAATCTCAATTTCATGGCAGCAGGAGCTGAGCAAGAGACTGCTTGGATTTGCCAAGATAACCAGGAGAAAAGTCCAGCTTATTTCTGAGAAGCACTACAGAAAGAGGGGAAAAAGCTGAAGCAGGTATTAAGGGAAGAGATGAACAATGAAAGTCAAGACTTTCCTGGTTTTACGTATAAATGTTAGGAATTTGGAGGGAAAACATTGAAAAAATTAAAATTCCTCTTGACTCATTTTCAAATTGAATATTACAGGAAAGAAGAATTTAACACTGTCCTAAAAAACACCCTGAGGCAGCAGCACTGATACAAATTTCCAGAGTTTTCACAGACTTTCTGTGAGGAAGAACCAACACTGTGGGGCTGAAGCTGAAGACTGAAATTCCAGTGGAAACTCAGAGAAGCAGTTCCTTTAGGAGCTGCAATTTATTCTTCTGGAACAGAAGGAATTATTGCACCAAGCAGGGGCTGAGATGTCCTGACAGCAGCAGTGCAGAACTATCTCTGCAGCAGTTATTAATGGGCTGGAAAAATGCTGGGTAGCAAATTCACCTCCCTTCCCCAAGGCCAGAATTCATGGCAACAAATCCCTAAAATAATCAGCTAACTCCAGAAGATTAGGAGAGGGGATGCCTCCAGATGACAGAAGATTTCTTAATTTCAGTTACTTATAAGGTCACATTAAGCAGAAAAAAAACTTCCTCTGAAGTTTATAAATTAGTTTCTAATCTATTCCACAGGTTTTGGTATTTCTGGTCTATATTCTGTGTTACAGTCTAAAATAAGGAAAGGAAGAAAGTAATAAAAAAAATGAATTGCTTGGGTTAGCCAAGAAAGGATTTAAGCACTTAATTTAGACTCCTCCTGCTGCTACTATTATTATATCTATATTTTTATATATATTTATATACATATTTATATACATGTTTACAGAGTTGAAATTTCCAGAGGGAAGGCACCCCTGAATGATTACCCTCTGGTGATTACTTCTCTTCTTTTTTCTTCCCAAACTGTCCTGTGAAAAATAAACTTGGTTGGGTTGTTTTTTTTTTTTTCCCAGAACATGTATTTTAACATCTCATAGAAATCTTGTAGAATCTAAAATCAAAATACAACAAAATATATTGTTGTCCCTGTGGAGCAACAGTCCCACCTTCACTGCTCTGCAGAACTTTGGTTTATTTATAGAAAAAAGTATGAAAAAAAAAAACCCAAACCAAAAAGCATGCTTTGGTTTTGTGATGTTATGTGTATTTGTATTTAATTATTGTTCACTGGTACCCAGTTCTCTGCGTTCTGGCTTTCATTTTTACAGCAGCACCTTTGGGACTGGAGGTTTCCCACCCCCACATTCCCCTTTCCTCCCTCCCCAGCTGCTCTCCAGGTTTTCCAGTTTATCCAGGGAGCTCCAGGAGGCTCCTACCTGGCCCAAATTCTCCTTCCAAGGGGATTGACCCAATCCTGCACACCCCTCAGCATCCCAGGTGACCTTCATGGAACCACCTGCCTTCTCTAAGGCACGGAACCACACAATAAAACCCAGTTCCAGGTTCCCCACTGGAGCAGGAGCCTGTCCTGGCACTGATCCCAGCACTGAGGAATATTCCCTGTTCCACGTGAAATCCTGGAGCTGGCGCAGGGCAGCTCCCTCCTCTGCTGCTGCATCAGCTCCCACCCCACCCCAGGGGTGCTTCTGCATCCAGACCTGATCCCAGGAGCTGATTCCAGCAAAACCCTCGTGGGGCACTCAGCTCAGCATCCAGGAGGAATTGCAGAGCAGAGGGAGGGGAGGGCTCTGTGTGTGTGTGTTACCTTCCAAGCTACCACACGGCCCCCAAATCCCACAGGCTATCATTCCAAAATTTGTGATGTTTTGTCTACTCTGGTGATTTAAGGTTTGTCAGAAAATGTCAGAAAGGCCACGGGGCCAAGGGCTTCCTGATGACTGAGGATTTTCTTTCACATGACCTTCCTGAAGTTGATTTTGGGCTCCAGACAGTGCTGCCTTCAGCTCTGACAGGGGCCGGCTGGCAGCAGATTCATGGGGATCTCTGGGGCATTCTGGCATTTTCAAACTGAGCCGGGGCTGTAATGCCTCCTAATCATCCAGAATATTGTTTCACTGGCGGGATGGGAATGCCAGCCCCTCGCTGTGGTTAGCAGGGAAAAGGAGCCCTGTGCTCCTGATGCAAACAATTAAAAACACGTCGGATGTGAGCGGATAAACGGCAGCGTTGAGTTTTGGCATTTCACCTATGACAGTGCATAGGGGAGCACTGAAATGAATTTTATGGACACAGAGAGAAAAGGAGGATTGGGAGAGAAGTGTTAAAACTGTTAATTTGTGTTCAAACTCGTAATTTGTGCTGAAACTGTTAATTTGTGTTCAAACTGTTAAATGTGAGAGCGCTCCTACAAACCCCAAGCAAAGGGAGTGAGAACCAGCACGTGAAGGTTTCACATCATTTAGGAAACTCCTGGTTAGAAAAAAGTTTATGAATCTTGAATTTGCATGTGTTATGATCACTGATTACTCAGCCAAAATGTCTCAATGAGTCTCCTCTGTGCCCTGATCACAGAACCATGGAATGGTTTGGGTTGGACCTTAAAGATCCACAGGCAGGGACACCTTCCACTGTCCCAGGGTGCTCCAAGCCCCATCCAGCCTGGCCTTGGACATTTCCAGGGATGGGGCAGCCACAAATTCTCTGGGCAACCTGTTCCAGAGCCATCCCACCCTCACAGGGCAGGATTCTAAATCATTTATTTTGCCAAAGGAGCAGCCACCTGTCTTCTCACCTCCACAGAAATGCAGTTTTCAACTCAAACCCAGCCCAAAGTCTGTGTGTCTGTGTTTGAGATGCATCAAGATGACAAGGTGACCTCTCCTAAATCTGCCTGCAGTTCAGGGACACTTTTATCTGAGGGGCTGCTGCTCACTGCAGCCGTGTGTCACCTGAGCCATGCGTGTCAGCAGCTCGGCAGCACGTTTGGGAACCTCCTCAGCCCCAGCAATGCAGGGAAATCAGACACAGGTTATAAATCAGGGCTGGGGAGCAGCTCCACATCGCAGCTCAGGGCTTTGCACCGGACAGAGGAGGAGAAGAACCAGCTTAACCCACAAACAGATCTTATTGAGAACTGCGTGAGGTGTTCACACCGTACCCAAAATCCACATTATTTGCCACGGAAAGATGGGAAATTGCCATTAACCACTTCCTAGCCTGCAGCTGTGGGAGCCCTGGGACAGGCACTGCTCTGCTTGTGCCGTGCGTGTGCCTGGGGCTGCCTCAGCCTTCTGCAGATATGGAGAGAGCAAACTTAACCACTGCAAGTCCTCTTAACTTGGCCTGATTTATGGGCTCAAACCCCCCCGAGATCTCTTCACGGAGCCATTTCTCATACCCACACTCACTCAACAACCCAGCCCAAACAGCTGTATCACAGAAATTCAACATACAATGTTATTCCTGTGAAATAATTTAACCATCACTTTCTTTGCCGACTTTTCCATGCCAGCCTTACACCTTTTTTTCACTTTACATGCTTCATTTCAGCAAAATCAAGGATGCAAACTTCTTAGAAGTACTTAGTTTCCATGGAAACCTAAGCTGACCGCAACATTATTGTTCTCAAGAGGGAACTGACTTTACTATATGTTCATTCACTGAATTAATGGACTCCTGGTTCTTTTATTAGCAGCTCTCTAACAATAGAAAGAGAGAAATGTTATAAAAAAGACTCTCAGACAACTGTCCACTCTTTTGTCCAGGGCTTATTGGAATGACGCAAGTCTATTCAGGAAAAGATTATAAAAATCAACTCAAAGCTGCCTGTGTTTGTGGCTGCTAAATATACCTTTATTTCATAAAGATACAACCTATAAAACAAGCAAATTAAAGCTCTTTCTTAAGTAGTAATTGTGAAGCAGCAGCCTTGGAGAAACGGGGCTTTAGCTCCCAAGTCTGGGATTGTCCCCCCCTCTCAAGGGGTTGTGGAGCATCTTTAACCCCCAATTCTGGGTAAATTCTCAGCCAGGATGAGGGTTGTGCACAAACTGGAGAGGGGAGATTCTTCAATACACAGAAAAGTGAAGAAAACTCACAGAAATCCGTGGCCTTAGATCCTCACTGAGAGTTTTAGAACACCTTCCATGAGCTGGGGATAATATATCCCTGTTAAGTGCAGAAATGCAATTTGTGCTGCAAAGGCAGCAACTCGGAGCAGGCCGGGTTCAAATCTTCAATTTGAAAAATTACAAATCATAGTTCAAATGAGCAATTTGAGAAACTGCAAATCCGGGTTCAAATCTGCAACTTGAAACATTAGAAATCTAGGTTCAAATCAGCAATTTGAGAAATTGCAAATCCGGGTTCAAATCTGCAATTTGCTCTCTCAGGGTGCGCAAGGCTCAGGCCTGGGGGTTCGGCCTGCCCAGTAATTGCTGCACAAAAGACAGCGAGCAGCTCCCTTGCTCTTCCCTAACTGCCTTCCTGACTGCTTATTGAAGTCTGATTTCTTACTCCTCTGGGTCATCATTCATCAGCCCCGCAGATCCCGCCGGGAGAGCCCGGCCAGACCCCTCCACATCCCTCCTTGCCAGAGGCCATTCCTGACAGGCCCGTGATCGAGAAAATGTCTTCACAGCGACCCGGCGGGCCGGGCCGCGGCCGTAATACCCAAATAATCATTTTGCAAATTATCATAATTATCAATCAATCATCCCCGCGCCAACAATGTGCTCCTGAAGTATCAGATGGTTCCTGTGACCTGTAGCGTTTTGGATATAATAATAAACCTGGGGAGATTTATGGCCCCATCCCGCTTCGCATCTGCAGCAGCGAAACACTCGTTGGGGTTTTGCTTTTGCTTTAGAGCTGAAAGCTTTCCTCGTACCTGAGTTTCTTGTTTGCTGCTTGATGCTTTTTTAGAAGGCCAAAATTTCCAGTCGCACCCAGTTTTCTAAAATTCGCTTTATTTTTTTAAAATAAATCTGTGTGATTTGTTGAGCATGGAATAACCGTGCTGCTTAAATTGCTTTTACTCCACAGCCTCATCAGCATTATATTTACAGCTTCTAATATTTGGCAATGTAGGAATGAGGCCAGCCAGAGGAGGGGGGAAAATTGGTTTTGTCTTCAGTTTTTGTTGTGTTTTGCACAATACCAGATTGAATCCAACCCTTTTGAAGCCGATAGCATCTCCCGCTCCCCGTGCAGCACATTCTTGTTAATGGATAAATTCAAGCTCTCCAGAAAGTCAAAGAATAAATTTAAAGCCTTTTGCCAAATGCCTATCCTATTGGATTTTGATAAGACGGCTATTGAGCTTTAATAATGTCTTCTATCCTTTTTCAGCTGGCCCTTAACATGTCTCTTTATTTGTCCCTAAAGCCTCTTCAGCGATGCCTTTTTATTACAAGTCTCTCAGCTTGCTCTCAGGGGAGACAGGGTCGACAAGAGTGATAGATAGATAACTCTATAGATTATCTCCCACAGATGTTTTCTCTCCAGTAGCCCCTCAGGCTATTCCCTCTAAGTAAACAGAAACTAAATAGAGAGTCTACTGAAGAGAGAAGTCCCTGAGGTCCCTTGTCACCACGGTCAGAAAAACAGCCCGGCCCGGGGAGGCTGGCTGGGAGCTCTGCACACACAGAGAATCCTTCCCCAGCATTCTGGAAGCCTCATCCAAAGTGACCCTTGGAGGGGAGAGAAATGCATCTGCTTGGGGAGAAAAGAAGGTGGTGGTGTGTAATGGGCACAGGCCTGGCTTCCTGCTGGAGGAAATGGAAATCTTTCAGCTCAAAGTTAAAGCCAAGTGACAACGGGGACGGTGACAATGACAACAGTTTATTAAATTTCAGTTTATTAAAGGCAGTGGAGAAGCTTGGAAAATTCAGAGGGAGAGGGCACTGGGCTGCTCTCTAAGCAAAATAAACAGAGTGCAGGGGTATGGGCTGGGAAAAAGACATTTGGGAGCAGGGGACAATAAACCCACAGGTATTACTCATATTTTTATCTCTGAGTGTCCTCATTCAGGTCACAAAAATAACTAAAATTTCCTGTTTTAATATTGCTTCCACCACTGATGATTTAAAATTAAACAAACAAGATGAGGAGCTTGTGTGTATTTGTCTAAGTGAAACTAAATACCAGCAAGCAAAGGTGATAGAAGGAAAGCTCGTTGGGTATACACCACGTTTCAATCCATGGAGCAGCACAGATACAGAAAATGATCCTGGATATGGGTCCTTCAGTGACATTGAATTATTCCTGTCAGACAACCACTAGCAAAGAAATCAGCTTTGTGGTGTTAGTGGTCCCAGCAGAAATAACAGTAACACAAACTGAAAAATACCGGATACGGTGGGAAATACTTATTCTTTGTGCTCCAAGCCAAACATGAGCCTGTTTTATTCCACTACAAAACAGGCTCTGCTGTGCTGCAGACTTTTCCCTGCCTTTCAGTTCATTAAAGTTATGTAAAAGAGGTTTTTTTCTAGGAGCTTAAGAGCAGAGATAGTTCTGGGGTCAATTTTAAGAAAAGGTTGCTTCATGCACATCTCCCTACACCTCTCACTGCCATCACCTTCCCTTCCCTGCTTTTTCCTGGTTTTACAGGTTTTTCTCCGCATTCCAGATTTTTTTTTTTTTTGCTTTCTAGTCCTTGTTAGTGCCCAATTCTGAACCTATGCTGCAGCAGTCAAAAGAGCCACTGAAATTATCGTCTCTGCAGCTCCGATTTCCTCCCCTCCCAGTTTAAATCAGGCCACCCACTCCAGTTACATTTGTCTTCAGTCACCTTCTCACCACCAACTCATCTCTGAAGGAATAGGAATAAATTGAAGTCAAATCTCAACTATTGTGTCTTCAGGGATATGACAACTGAATGATTTAGAGAGGCTGGAAAAGGAAATCTGCTCCCGAGAGGGTTTTGTGCCACTGGAGCCAAATGCCAGAGTGCTACTCCCAAACAATTGAGAGATCCTACAAAAATTGTCCGGAGTGATTTCTCATTCTTTAGTTTTCATTTTCTCCTGACTGAAAAGCTGTCTCGCAGTAGTCTTTTCACAAGCCATAAAGTTTAGACTTGAACTCTTTACCTTACTGCTCTGACCTCCTTTACCCCAGCTGTAAAACCCTACTGCCCATCCTTCAATAAATTTATCACCTCATAAACTCCCACTAGTGCTTCTCTACAATGCATTTAAAAGACACAAGTGGAAGGCCAGGCCTTCCCCCCTTGTCAAATATCACAATTGTCCAGTTTTATACCTGCTGCACAGGGAAATATTTAAGGACATGGCATTTTTCAAAGGCCTGCAGTTATTGTAACAATCCCCCTTGAAATAAAAGCACCAAGTTTAAATATAAACCCACGGACTGAACATGTAAAACTGCCAGGCTGGTGTTTCCCTGTTTCACACAACTCCTGCTCCCTTTGGGGCAATGCAGACCCTGGAAGTGGGGATGGAGAGTTCATTTGCGATATCCTAATTAAAGACTGAATAAGAAATAGCTGAGCCATGGAGAATTCCCTCCATCCTTGTGGGAGGTGCGTGGGGATAATGAGAACCTGCCACCTTGTCACCACGTCTGTCCAGACAAAAGGATCCCAGAGAGGCAGGGACAGACACCCCATGAGTTATGGAGGTGCCCAAGGTAAAAAGTTCAGCCCCGTTGCCACAGGTCCCTGGCGAGGTCACAGCGTGCTCAGAGGATGCTTCCTCTTGGGAGCCTCGGAAATAAAACCTGGTTTTTTATTTTTTAACATGCTAAGAATAGAACAGGCCATACTGGGCATGTGTCTAAATCCCTTTTCCCAGCCTGGCAAGGATTGTGTTTCACTCTGTTTGCCAGGGGGAAGCAAGGGATTCCTTTTAGTTGTAAGAGTGGAGAAGCGGCATGGCCTGAAGGATGAGCAGCTATGGCAAGGTCCAGCCTCTGAGATTTCCCACCCCCAAAAACTCTGTGAACAGGACTGTGAACATCCTTTACAAGACAACTGCACATAAAAAGAGTCACAACCAGCTCCTTATTTCAGAGAGGACACACGAGCTGCAGCCACTGAGAAGCTCTAATCAAACCTGACTTGTAAAGCTTTAATCACCAAAGCTGTTAACCAACAGATCCACGTGGAACAAAACCTCATCTGAGGGTAACCCCAACCCAAACAGCAGCCTGGCTACCCAAATGTGTCGTGCTGAGGCTGCCTCCCAGCTCCAGTGGAGACATTTGTGCAGCTGGGCTGCGTGTGGAACACATTTTCTCTGGCCACTGTTACAGTCTGAGCCCCACAAAGTGATGAAAAGCACCACTAATGCATCACATGGGCTGAACAGACCTATTCCTTTTCCCTTGGACTTCACATAAGCCACATTTGGTGCTGAAGTGACCTCCAAAAATTTAGCACTTCTAACAAAGGACCAACATTTTCTTTTACTGGAAAAGAGGTAAATGAGGTTTTTCGCTTTGGCCCAGCAGCTGTTTGTGTTGTAGCTGAATCAAGGAACACCTCAAACTATTATTTTCTCCTTCATAATGACTGGAATCACAAAAAATACAGAAAAATACGCCAACAGAACCACAACACTTAATCCAAAAAAGCAACAGCAAACACTGGAAAACTTTTACAAGGTTATTGCCATCAACACCTTGGTTCAAAAGTGAGGGAAAAGTGTCCGGGTGTGTTTCCAAGCCAAGGGAATAAAACAGTTCCCAGAAGACTGAGCCATGTCCTACCTTTTTTATACTTCCCTCCTGGGAGGTCACCTCGGGATCAGTCAGTATTTGCTAAGGAAAAAACAGAATAGAAACAAAACTCAGTTGTGTTGCAACTAAAATAATAGAGATTCATATTGCTGCTGTTATGATGATGACGAGGAGAATGAATAAATATTATATTATTGATAATAACGGCCAAAACTCTCAGCTGCACCCAGATGTTTTAGAAGTTCGATGGAGGGTTTTCACCACAAATGTTATTTATATTTTAAGGTTTTCTGTAACTTCTGTGACAGANAATGCGAATAATTCCCTTAGGTTTAGCAGGCAAGGACAGGTGTGGACAACACGGGCACCAAGGGAACAGGCACCCAGAGGCTTTCTGGAGCTGAGTCCCTCTGGAGCAGGGACAGATCCCGGGATGCTCCGGCCCCCCAGCGCTCTTTAATTCACCCTCCAGCCGAGGTGTGGTGGAACAAGTCATTAAATCGCTGCTGTGCTCCACCTCAGATTAGCTCCAGGTCAGCGGGCATTCGGGGAGGTCAAGTACCTCAGCTCCACATCCCCCTGGATCCCCACCAGGGTAAACACGCCGGGAACAGAGCCCATCGAGCGGAATTCCAGCGGCTCCCGGAGCTCTGGGGCGATCTGCGAGGTCAAACAGACACCCAGGGCAGGGTGGGGCTGGGGGCTCAGGGCTCCCAGAGACGGGGAATTTGGCTGCCAAAGAGCAGGAAAAACCTCCAAGAAGAGAGGTGAGTATGGAAGGAAATGCAGGTTAAAACGGGGAAGGGAAGTTCAAGGAAGTTCAGGGAAGAGAAGTTCAGGGAAGTTCAGGGAAGTTCAAGGAAGTTCAGGGAAGCTCAGGGAAGTTCAGGGAAGGGAAGTTCAGGGAAGTTCAGGGAAGGAGAGAAGGAGAAGGAGAAGGAGAAGGAGAAGGAGAAGGAGAAGGAGAAGAAGGAGAAGGAGAAGGAGAAGGAGAAGGAGAAGGAGAAGGAGAAGGAGAAGGAGAAGGAGAAGGAGAAGGAGAAGGAGAAGGAGAAGGGAGAGGGAAGGAGAAGGAAAGGAAAAGGAAAAAGGAAAGGAAAGAGAAAGGAAAAAGGAAAGGAAAGGCTCCATTGCATTTTAGCAGCTGAGAGTTTGGCGTGAAGCTCTGGGCCCCCTTTGGCCATGCCCAGGTGAGATCGACTGATTTACAAATTTCCAACCCTTTGCCAAATCTCCAGCTCAGCTGCACTAACAAGGGGCTGTGTTTCCATGGGAAGAACCCCAAACCATTCCGTGCTTTACACCAGCTCTAATGGACGTTGAAACTGCGGTTTCCAAAGTCGCAGAGAGCAAATAGGATCAAGAGGCAAATCCCAGAGCCATAAAATTCTGTGTTCCTACCCTGGAACACCCCGACATTCCCGTGAATGACTGGAGTGAAACATCCATCCTGCCTGTCCTAGATGTCACCAAGCTTCCAGGGAATGCTGACTGCTCCCCAGGAACCAGCAATCCTCAAAAAACTTCGGAGAATTAGGCCATCAAACTTTCAGAGCTGAAACAGAAATGCGAAACGACTCCAGAACATCCACGGGACGAAGCTGCCCCCAAATGAAGATGCTTCCTTGTAATTATGACATGCAAAAAGCCTTTGGATACAATCAGAGAAGTGTGTGCAGTCAGAGTGTGTAATCCACCCATCCAGCAGCACCATAAATGTGGAGGGGAAAGAAAACTCCAATGAAGTGCAAATTGGGCTGTGGTGGAGCCCTGTATAAACAGGCTTAAGAGTCAGGAATTCCTGAGTCGGAATGGAGATGCCAACACAAGCTTCCTTTTGTTGGTTTGGACAGAGCTGTGCTCAAGGGGCAAGTTCCTTCTCTCAAACCCTTTTTTTTTTTCCTTTTTCAATTCATAGCAGATACTGAATTTCAAAGTTCTTAGAGAACAGAATTTCGGTGAAAATATTTAATCCATATTCAAAAACGGTGATTTTGCAGAAAATCCTCTGTGGAATCTTGCTGCTCATTCAGAGTAGTTGAAAATGGCTGAGTTTTGATATTTGGTAAAATCTTTTTTGAGTTCCCATCTATTACAGAACTTGTGGGGAGAAAACCCCTCAATATCATGAAGAATTTTAATTTCAATGGAACCATCTCCACACTCAAACTATCAGAACATGGACAATTAGTGGTGAGCATGGTGGTGCTGCTGCACTGACTTGATGATCTTAAAGGTCTTTTCCAACTTGAACAATTCTGTGATTCTATGGGTGAATAGCAGAAGTGGGAGAGTAGGAACTGGTGTCAATTAAATATTTCGTCCTTTCTTTACACCTGATTTAAAAAAAAAAATATGTTCAAGGTGTTACTGTGCTCTACCACAGACCATCTGCTTGGCTTGGACACGTCCCACAGCCCAACGTCCTGAATGTCCCATTTTCCCACTCCAGCTGAGCAGCTTGGGATGGTGTTGGCACTGGTGAGGTGTCTGTGGAGGAGCAGAGGCCAGAATTCCAAACCTGCCCTTGCCCAGCCACTGCCAGGGCTCCGAATGAGCCTTCAGAAACTTTCCTGGGAGCTGCAGGGAAGCTCAGAATGTCCTGCTGCATTCCCAGCGTGGAATAAACACCTGTGTGACCAGACAGCAATCCAACAGCCACACCAGTGCCCTGGTGTCCATGGCATGTGGGATGTCAAAGGCCTCTTTGGGGGCCCTCTGAGTGGGGAGATCCCTGATAAAAGTTCTGTGCTAGAATTGAGAGATGAACAGGATCTTTTTCAGTCTTCAGGTTGCTGTTTATTTCTTATCTTATCAAAAATTCTCCACCCTGCCTGCACCAGGCTTAGTGTGGTGAGGAACACAGCGAGAAAGGTGGACCACAAGGTGGACAGGTTCAAGGTCTTTTAAAGCCATCTTGTCCAGTTAACTCTAAAAATGTGCTTTATTTCTACTTTTCTACCAATAACTAACTAAATCTCTAACACGCAACACCTGCATTGTGACTTTCCCCAACCAATGACCCAGTGCCACCAACACTGCAGAAAATGGAGTAGATGAAGAAGAAGAAGAAGGAGATCAGACAACGCCCAAAAACTTCCATTCTGTCCTCCATCTACCACCATACTAAAAACCTAAAAGTCTAAATTTTTCACCCTTTGATAACTACACTACAATCTACTCTCCACACTCACAGATTCCACATCATCCCAAAGCCTGGGAAGTCATCTCAGTGTTCTCAGGAGAATCAGGGCTTGTCAGAACAGACAGAGAAACATTCCCTGTGCCCTGGGTTCCAGCAGTGGGAAAGGGGTGATGCAACACCAGGATGTCCACAGCACCTCCTGCTCAGAGGGGAGAGGCAGAACCAGGCAAAGCAAGCCCCAGATGTGATGTTTATTAAGAAGAATAACAAGATACTTTGAAAATCTGCTCATTGGGTAATTTTAGCTCAGGCTGGGCTTCATCTCATGCGAATGCCACGAGACTAAATATAGAGCTCGACGTGTGCAGTGGGCTGCACTCCTGCACTTAGCACAGATGTTCCTGAATGTGCTCAAAATTTACACCACATGGTTTTTCTATCAACTGATCTGTTGATTTTAGCTGGGGCAAAGACAACATGTCAGCAGCAGCCACGTCAGGAGAGCCTGTGCCTTGGAGGTGGGGCTGCCCAGCTGGAGAGGATTTCTCTGCCTGTCCTTGCCTGGGCTCAGGGAGTTGGTGGCACCAGGATCCTGCCTCGGTTACACCACTGAGGGATGTGCTAGAATTTTTGCAGAGCCCCCTGAATGTATACTAAACATGTCAGGGAGCACCATGTGATTCTTTTTGAAAAACAGTTTACAGGCTGGCATTCTCCAGCTGCAGTTAACCCTAATTTGATTACATTACTGAGACAGATCACAATGAGCTTATGTAAATAGTAACATTATCCATTCATTCCCCCAGCTCAGATAAACTGTCATTTGGGGGGAAAAAACCCAAACTTCCATAGGCATGGCTTGATGCATTCAGCAAACTCTGAAGATGACAGACTGGAACCTGCCCCTGCTGGATCTCTGTGAATCTGGATTTTAAAGGGATATTTCCACATCTGCTCCGAGCTGGAAGGAGAAGAGAATGCCCAGTAATTGCACAGAAGTCAGGAGGCAGATAACTGCACTGCTTTCAATAACTTGGTCTTTATTATCATCTGATTTTCAGTAAGAGCTCAGCACACCACTGATGACAGCAGTGATGCTCACAGCTAAGTGGGCACTTCAGGGTTTCACTGGCCCTTCCAAGCCCTCCTGCCTGGGTCAGGGCACTGGGGACATCCCTTCCACCTCTGAGACCCGGGCTGTGCCACCTGCAGCACCCAAATCTGCCTCACCACGCAGCTGGTTCAGGAAAAGAACTGAAAACACTTCTTTTGCCTTAACTGAGCCAAGGGCTGTGATTCTTACTGGCACACAAGCTCACATGAATACTGAAGATGCAAGCAGAGGCTCTGGCCCTGCTGTGCCCCGTTTGTGCTGCTCACAGCTGGGCTCATGGCAGGGTTACTCTGCTGGTCTGTGCCCTGGTGAGCAGGACACAGGCTCAGCACGACCTGCAGAGCAAACAGCTCCCTCCAGCCAGCCTCTTGTGGTCAGAAAATCACACAATATCCTGCACAGGACACCCCAACAATCCCCCTGTGCCTGGAGCTCTGGCACTCGCACAACTGAGCAACACCCAGAGCAGCACAGCCCTCCTGTGAGCTGGCAGAGCTCATTCCAGCCCCAAGCAGGACCCAGCACACCCAGGATGTGGGTTCTGAGCAGGTTAAAGCATTTGGACAGCCCTGGGAGCCCCTCTCCTGCCCAGCAGCTCGGGTGCTCACACCCTTCACCTCCTCCCTGCTGCTCTGTTCCAGGAGACAACGCTGGTATTAAGCTACAAATCTTACTCTTCATAATTTCCATTAATTATTCCCTTAAAAGTTTTATCCTTGCCAATTCCTGAGTGGGCTGGCCCAGGCCCAGGCAGGTATTTAGGCGAGAAGTATCAGTGAAATGAGCAGAAGCAGGAATGTCTCCATACCTAAGTGCTTTTCTGGCCACAGGCCAGGGGCACAAAGCACCTTGTGGGACCCAGCCCGGGCACAGAGCACCAAAACCCACAGCAGGAATTCCATAGGGAAGAGGTTCTTTATCATTTTATATCGATTATCATACAACTCCAGACTGGTTTGGGTTGGAAGGGGCCTCAAAGATCATTTTGGGGGCAGGGACACCTTCCACTATCCCAGGGTGCTCCAAGCCCTGTCCAACCTGGCCTTGGACACGTGCAGGGATCCAGGGACAGCCACAGCTTCTCTGGGCACCCTGTGCCAGGGTCTGCCCACCCTCCCAGGGAGGAATTCCTTCCCAATATCCCACCTAAACTTTCTCTCTTGCAGTTTGAACCCATTCCCCCCTGTCCTGTCTCTCCAGGCCCTTGTAAACAGCCTCTCTGCATCTTTGCTGTGAGATCCCTTCAGGTCCTGGAAGATCCCAGTTAGGTCACCCCAAAGCTTCTCTTCTCCAAGATATTTATATGTATATTTTTATATTTTAT
>VWZV01014391.1:76230-174477 GCA_013397155.1 Irena cyanogastra | reverse complement strand
ATATTTTATATTTATATTTTACATTCAAACACAGCAGCCAACAACCCACAGAGCCACATCACTCTGATGTGCACCTGTAGGGAAACCAGATGTGGAAGAAACCCACAGAAAACCATTGCAGCACTTAAACATTTAGTCTTCCAGCCCTATTGTTAAAGCACAGGGATTTTATAACATTTTCTGGCCAGCAATTTACCAAAATCTTCCATTTTTCTATAGTAAGCAAATCTGCGAGCCCTATTAACTGGAGGAAATTTTCAATATCCTGCCTTGGGAATTTGAAGTGAATGTGCCTGGAATTAAGAGGGAAGGGAGGAAAGCTCTTCTCTGAGGGGAAGAATTTCCTCTCCTTGCTGGTGAGGGAAGGAGGATGAAGAGCACAGCTCAGACTGGCAAGGAACAAACCACGGGCTGAAAGGAGTGGAAAGAATAAACCAAGCATTCAGTGCTAAGGGCAACCCCAGCACAATTGGGAACACTGGGGAGCAGCCAAGCTGTGGTTTGTGGCCCAGGAGCAGCCTGCAAAGCCGTGCCACTCCACAGACCATCTTAGAACCATTTATTTTTCAGCTGGAAGCCCGGGCAAAAAGGTGGAATGGTGCTGTGGGAGAAATGTGGGGAGTTAGGAGGGATCCACGGCACAAAATTTCTGGAAATCTGCTGCAGGGAACTCCTCTGCACTTGCTCATGTCCTCTATGGCTTTGCTGAGGAATCCTCTCTGTTCTCTAAATCCCAGGAGAAGGAAATGCAGTTTGCAGAGGTGACTCAGGGCAGGTTGTTCCTAATGGGGTTCAAAGGAAAGGAACATCCTAAATCCTCCTTTAGTATGAAATAATGTGTTTGTACCCACAGAGCAAACTTCAGGGAAATGTCAGGGAGAGATAATGCGAAGAAAAATGGATTTTTAAGAACAAAGACTCCGAGAAAGAACACAAACCTGTGATTTCCATACACAGTATCACAACTTTTATCACTGATTTTTTCAAGCCATAACTCCTCCGGGCCATTGGGATCGAGTTAACTGCAGCTACCAGGAAGTCAAACAGGATCTAATGGAGAGAATTTGCAGTGACTTCAATGAGCTGAGGACTGGAGACTTCCAGCCAAGACAAATACGAGAGGGGACTGATTAGGAAATGTCACCGTTCCTCCTGCCAAGCACTCAGGGCCTGGTGATAGCAGAGTATTAAATATAATCTTGCAGTCTTCAGGGGCTCTTTGATTTTATATTGCATTCTTATCAGCTTCTTAAAGTCCAGTGTTAATGAGCATGAGAAACTCACTTGATAGTTTGGCAGTTTTGCTGAAATCCAATGGAGTTCATTCAGCCCTGGCCCGTGGGTCCAGCTGGAGATGCCCTTCCCCTTCCTACGGCTCCACAAGGAACCTCTGGCTGTTCTTTTTCTCCATCCCAGCAATCCAACATCACCTTTACAACCAGCTCTTTGTGACCACCATTAGAAAAAGAAATAGGCTTTAGCAATAATCAGAATTATCCCATCCCTGGAAGTGCTGAAGGATGGAGCTCTGAGCAATCTGAGCTCGTGGGGGTGGGAAAAGAGGAGATTTAAGGTTTCTCCCAACCCAAACCATCCTGGGATTCTAAGAATGAGGTTTTAAAGGACCCAGAAGCAGAGATGAAACATTTACACTGTAAACACTCCCCCATTGCATCCCCTTTGGCAACAGACAGTGACCCCTGAAAGCAGAGCAAGTCCCAAACCTTCAAGTTTGGTATTTTGCTCACTTCCTCCCAGAAAAGAAATGTGTAACAGTACACATGAGGAGAAAAAAAAAAGCTTAAATTAATTACGATTTTCTTTTTAAAACCCCCTTGCAGGTATTACCCCCAACTCCCTTTCTCCTAAAGAAAAATTCCATTATAAAGCTGAATTCTGGAAAGATGAAAGAGACTGAGTAGTGTGTGCAGTGTGAGGATTAAATTGTATCTGAGTTACTCAGTTTGTTCATCTCCAGCCTGAAACCTGCCTGGCACAGACTTGTGCAAAACAAATTAAATAAAACACGAGATTTTTGGACACAAGGTGCTTTTGCACTGCAAAGCAGCCACATCTTCTCTGCAAGCCCAGAGGAAACAGCAGTAGAGTGGAAGTTTAAGGTCATCAGCTCTAAATTCCATCTGCCATGGGCCCACATTGCACAATCACTTAATGCAGCCAGAGCTATTTATTATCCAGCAAAAAATCATCTTGAGGAGTGAAGTGCAATGTTTTGGTTAACAGATAAAGCCGGGCTGCTCGTGGGGATGTAAATGGATTGGATGGTTAAATTCATCCACGAGCCATCCATCTTTTGTCCTCGACCCTTTTTAGTTATAAAAATGACCTTGGTATTGACAGAATAATATAAACGAACTTCCCCTGCAGTTCATCTATTGATCCTCCTTTTGCTCAGCTGATCAGCAATAATCATAAGTAAATAAAGAGGGGCTGTGCATCATCCCACCATGGCAGGGCTGCCACATGCCAGGGCTGACTGATGGGCACCTCTGGGCTGGCCTGAGGAGCTCAGAGCTCATCTTAAACTGCAGCTTTTCCACCCAGCACAGGCAGGGACAGGTAAATCCATGCAGAGGCCACACCTGGTGTGACCAGGGAACGCCTCCAGGGGAAGGAGGATGCTGCTGGGATGGATTCAGCAAGGACACAGTCCAGCCTTTGGAATTGTGCATGATTTGAGCCCCAGCCACTGGTGTCTCTGTTTGGGTGAGGTTCTGCTCATCACAGAATCACTTTGGTTGGGAAAGACCTCCAGGATCACCCAGGCTCTCATTCTTGGTGGCTCTGTGGTGACTCCCAGCTCTGTTGGAATGTCCTTTCCAGAAACCCCTTTCTCCCTTCAGAGAGAGCACAGGTTCAGTACCTTCAACCCTCTGTGGCATCATCAACACTATTTATTTTTTCTTATAAAACTCCATCACAGACAAGGTCTTGCCACTGATGCATCAATTGGCACCAATGTCAGGGAAGGAGGAAAACTTCAGCACTTCCATCCCTCCTGGCAAATAGGTGCCAAGGAGAAGGACCAGGATGAGATGTTCCAATATAAAATATTTTCTCCTTCAGGTCTCAAGACACAGAGCAGCTGCCCCTGGCTTCTCCCATCCCCCTGTGCTGAACCACAGCCTCCATCCCTATGTAAATGCAATCATCAGGCAGCTAAAAATCTGACAAAGAACAGAGAAAAATGACCTCATTTCATTCTCTTCCTACAGCCTACAAAGACTGATAAGAATTATGAATTGTTTTACCACATCCAAAGGGTCAATAAGGAATATCTTGGTCCAGAAGCCAAGCCCTGCCTCTGCCCCAGCATTGCACAACTCCCCTGAGCTCACTCAGAGTGTTCCAGTGCCCCACATGTCAAATCACAAACACAAGCACAAAAACCAACTTGCAATTCACTACGTGTCCACACAGAATTTGCCAACCCTCAGTAAGCAGCAGCTCTGGAGCTGCTCCCCAGTTCCATCCCAGTACCAGCCCTGGTGTCACCCCGGCGAGCAGCGGAGCACAAAAACCATGCTGGGACAGAATCACAGAATCACAGAATTCATAGAATCACAGAATCATACAATTCACAGAACNCCTGTATTTCCCTTGGTGCAGCTTGAGGCTGTGTCCTCTGGTTCTGTCAGTGCTGCCTGGAGAAAGAGCCCAACCCCACCTGAGCACAGGCACCTTTCAGGAGCTGCAGGGAGTGCTGAGCTCAGCCCTGAGTCTCCTTTTCTCCAGGCTGAGCACCCCCAGCTCCCTCAGTCATTCCTCACAGGGTTTGTGTTCCCAGCCCCTCACCAGCCTAGGTGAGCGGGGTCATCAATGACACTGGAGGGAAATCACACCAACGTGCAGCATCCCCAGCAGCTCCCCGAGTCTGCAGGGGGAAATTCACTGTCTCCTTGGGCAGCTTGGCTTCTCTGGCCCAGCTGGGAGAGGCAGGAGGGAAAGGGGCTGGCTGGGAATGCATCCCTGCCTGGCACTCCGACAGAAAGGATGGGAAATGTCAGCTTGATACCCATCAGCAGGATAACCTCACTGTCACTTTAACATGACAAGGTCATCAGCAGGCAGGGTGAGGCAGGAAGAAAAATGGCCCATTAAAGCTAGGAGCTGGAAGGGAAACATGAGGCTGCCTTGGGGTGCTGTTTGTTTTGGGGAAAGGTGTGGATGTTCTGGGCTCCTTCACGAGGATGAGCTTTTCTGACAGGAAAAGAAGATGGTGACCTGTGAGCCTCTCACAGGGGCCTTGAGGGAACTCTACATCACTTAGCTCTCATTTAATTCAGCAAACAAACTAAAAACTGCAGATCTGCAGAGCCTGGGCTCTGAGCAGGAGGGGAATTCCCTGTGCTGGGGCGTTTCTTTTCCATGTTAACCACAGGGAACAGCTTTGCTGCTGTGTGTGCCACTCTCTGCCCCTTGTCCTGAAGCTGCTCAGAGATGGAGGAAGGATTTACTCTGAGGTGGAGAGTGAGCTTGGAGAGGAACTCCCTGTGGTACCACTCGGTGCAAGCAAAGAGAACAAGAGGGGGACAGACCAGCACTTTGCCTCCCTTTATTCAGAAGTGATATTGAGCAAATGATGCTCTCTAGAAAGAAAAGTTGATGGGGAATTATTCCATGGCCCAGCTTCAGACACCAGCACAATCAGCTTTTTATTGGGAAGGCACACAGAGCTGTTTTATCTGAATTGATAGGGCTGCCAGGTGAGCTCCCTTTTAAGAGCTGTAGAAACAATCTCAGACAGGACTGGATAATATTATGCTTGGAATGATAATATTGTGTTTGGAAAAGGTCAATATTTTATTTAATCAGACAGACAGAGAGTGGGTGGCAATTTCAAGGCATTTTCTTGAGACTGGAATTCAGGGAGTCCAAATGGAAATAAGGTTTTGCTTTTTTTGCCCCTTGGGTTTCTGGGTGACTGGAACCCCCTGATTGAAAGTGAAGGATGCACTGAGCTTCTTGAGAACTCCTGAGATGAGGAAATGTGGAGATTTTAGCTCATTATGATCCCTTACACTGCAGGTACCACAGGCACTTATCCACCCCTCTCCATTCCTGACAGATGAGGTGGCAGGCATCCACCTCAGAAACTCAAACCCACTGCTTTCCTCTTCCAAAACTGCACCAGGGAAACACTAAACACAGATGAATCTTCCCAGGGGCACCTCAACAGCTCCTCTGTGTCACCCACTGTCCTGGAGATAAATCAATTCTAGTCCTGGAACCTCTGCACAAGGTTTTCCTGAAGTGTGAAGAGATTTTTTTAAAAAAATCCACTATTATCCTCAGTAACTCTAGGTATTTGCTGTTGGAGTTAAACTGCGTTCTACATTTGGAGCTTCTTCAGAACAGCACCAGAAGAAAAAAAAAAAAGTATTTTTTAAAATTTTCATTAAAGGTTTTGAAGAGCACACACAGCCTGTATTGTTACCCAACACTCCAAGTAAGTTCTGAGGGAAATCTTGGGAGATCCAGCCCCAAGCATTGATTACAAGGAGTTTTTAATCTCGTGCCAAGAGGAACATTGAGGTTATAAGATGGCTCCACAACCATCTTGCCAAATAGCACAAATGTTTACATCTTCCAAACTACCACCAATAGATCATAGACAAAGAAATGTCCATAATGTACCCAGCTGCTGGAAACAGAATGTATTTAAGCCACTGAAGAGGGTTTAATGAAGTAAAGCATTTTTGTAACTGCCAGCTCAAAGTAAATAATCACTGATGTGAGCAGAGTTAAGAGACCCTGACTCGCCAAATAATCTCAATGTGCCATCGAGGAAGCTGCTGCTTTGTGGGAATAACATAACAGCACTTGAACATTCCCATAAACTTGGGTCTTGTCTTCCTCAACACCCTGCACCTCCTGGGACTGGGGAAGTGCAGAGAGAACTTTACAGCACGTGCAGAAGCCACTGCGTGGTGAGAGCACTAAAGGTTTAATTCACTCTGGAAGTCTGAGCTGTTTAAACCTCAAAAGAACCAAAAGGAAAAGGTGAAATTCCTGCTCTGACTGATGCATAAGTGTAGGGGATAGATTTGTAGAGAATTCTCAAAGTTTAACGAAAAGCTCACTTAGTGTGCATCTGTATGCAAACTTTGAGATGAAAAACACTGACTTAGAAATGCCATGGAATAAGACAGGCATTATTAAGAGAGAAATAGAACTAAAAACAAGTTTCAAAAACTAGCCTTACAAATCAGACTAGATACTTTAAAGAAATAGAACTATGAAAGATACATTGTAGTATTTCTGCATCAGAACTGCATCTCTAAATCAGAAGAAAACCTAATCCAGCAGACAAAAAGCACCTGATTCAAACTAATACAGACAATTATTTTGGGTTTTTTTGGAAGAATTTGCTCCATCACTCTCCACTTCAATACTTTGGGGTTTTCACCTTCCTGGAAGCCTTCCAGGGTGGGTGAGCACAGCCAGGGGCTTTCCCCACCCAGCACACGCCTCCACTGCTTTGTTTTATCCAGGCACTGCCCTGGACGTTGTCCTGCAGGTATGGAAACATTTCTGCAGGAGTAAAGGAGCATTTCCATCCCTTTTTTCCTCTCTCCAGGCAATCTCTGTGACTTCCACACTGTTCTCCACGTTTGAGGATGCACAATGACCTGACCAGGTGAGCACAGACCATAAGGTACAGCCAAAGAAGGAACAATGCAGCCTCACTTTTTAGTTCTTCACATGTGAAAAAAAAAAAAAAAAGCTGAAATTCTGTATATTCTGTAGAGGGAGACCTGGCCCTGCAGATTTTCTGTCCTAAATCACTTAAAAAGAACGCACCAAGCAACATTTGCAACATTTTCTCACCAGCCATAACAGCAGAATTCAGGTTCCAGGGATGAGAGTTACTTGCACTTATTTCTCACAGATATCCTGCAGTCTGCTTGAATATGAATTCTGCTTTGCTTTTTTTCCTGCAGAATATAAAACCCCTTTTCCTTGCACCACATAATTGTGTTCCATGGCAGAACTGGCATCCATCATTGCCCCGCTGTCCCCTGCCTAAAAGATAAAACATCCACAGGGTAATAAATGTCAAACTATGATTATTGATGCTTTCAATTAAATTGATTATCTATTTGAGGTGCAGAGCAGGGTGATTTATTGCTGTCTCTTTACGTTGCACTTGGCACCACAGCAAGGTGGGTGAGCCTTTGGATTGTTTCCATGGATTTTCTATTAAATCTGATTTTCCAGAAGTGGCTCACGACCACTCCAGTGCTGGGTGAACTGAAATGGCACCAAATCCAGGTGGGAACATCCCGGGTTTTGTTATCTCCTGGAGCTTGGGAAGCACGAGGGGAAAATAGGAAATGAAAACTTTGAAGTGTGGAAGGACAGGAGATGCCCTTGATTTACATCCCTCATTCCCAAACTTGCATTTCCAGGCTGCAGCAGACAGAACCTGTGCATAATCTGGAGCTCTGCTGAGCACTCCCCACCCCAGCAGAGATGAGATGAGATGAGATGACCTTCGGCTCGTCGCTGCATTGTGTTTTTATTAGTTTCAGATAACAGCAGCTATAAAATTCAAAGCCATTTGCTCCCCAATGATAATCAGCAGCTGCTTCACAAACAAGGCTCTTTTTGTGGTGCCACGGGGTGACCTTTATCTGATCATTCCCTTAGAGAAATGCCTTTTGTGGCTGGACAAGGCAGGAGCACCTTCCACTGGTTCTCCAAAGCACAGCACGCTTTGGCTCAGTCTGCTCCAAAAACCAAATTTGGCTCAAACCCAGCTACAGCCTCAGCAAGCCAGGCTTGTTTTGGGAAGTGCCAGAAACTAGCATGAGAGAATGAAAATTCTCTTACTGTGCTGCTCTTCCAGCAGGTAGATATAGAGAATCTCAGTAACAAATCCCAGGAAAGGCAAGGAGGAAAGAAAAGGAAAGAAAAGGAAAGAAAAGAAAGGAGAAGAGAAGAGAAATGAGAAAAGAAGAAGAGAAAAGAGAAGAGAAGAGAAGAGAAGAGAAGAAAAGAAAAGAAAAGAAAAGAAAAGAAAAGAAAAGAAAAGAAAAGAAAAGAAAAGAAAAGAGAAAGGAAAGGAAAGAAAGAAAAGAAAAGAAAAGAAAAGAAAAGAAAAGAAAAGAAAAGAAAAGAAAAGAAAAGAAAAGAAAAGAAAAGAAAAGAAAAGAAAAGAAAAGGAAAGAAAAGAAAAGAAAAGAAAAGAATCAGTGGGGAAACAAAAATAAGCACTGATTATCTACTGACTTTGAATTTGAGACTCCAGTTTCCCCCATTATTGCCCACATCTGACATTTCCAAGTCCTGGGGAAGCTTTGTGGCAGAAAACCTTGTGGTTGAACTTCCCAGGCAATGCCTGACCAAGTTTCCCACCATTTTTTATCAGGAGCACCAGGACAAAAGCCCAGCTGAGACATAAAACAGGAAGATGATTCTGCCTGAGACCTCTTGTGAAACAAGTGAATGCAAGAGACAAACAGTGAGGGTGGAAAAAGAGGATTTCTATCCCAATTTTACAGACCAGACAGAGATGAGAAATTAAGTGAGGTGCCCAAATCACCCAGGCTCTGGCATTTAGAAATGGAGTTTCAAGCTCCCTAGACCATTCTTAACCACAAGGCTGTCAGTCCTGCTCAGATGCAAACACCTTTGACCCTGCTAAGCTCAGAATTACACTCACATCTACTCAGACTTTGAAGCCTGGCTTATCTCACAGCAGTGTAACTGTCCCCTCCACCAGAACAGGGCTAAAAACAAACAAAGGAGGAAAAAAAAACCACCAAAACAAAACTCCTGCTGCTCTGGCCAGACTTCACTATTGCACATTTTATAAAATCATGGAATTCCCTGAGCTGGGGTGGACACAGAGGGGTCAGTGGAGTCCAGCTCCTGGCCCTACATTTGGTATTTCCCACCTCCATCCCCATTTCTGAATGTGGGAAACACTGAAATGTGCCCAGCTCCAGAGAGAAACCCCAGCAAGTGGCCAACAGGCCAGAGCAGGAGTGCAAAGGGCAGATATTAAAGCAATATTTCTGTTTGATAGGGGTGGCTGCACTCGAGGGTGCAGAGTGGAATGGGCCAGGTTCAAACCTGGCTGAGCAGTTAGGAGTTTTGAAAGTCAACTCTCCAACAGCTTGGGGCCATCAGAACATCATTTTGGGCCATCAGATCAGGAAAAAAAAGTGACAAAACTCCTTCAAGATGTTCCTTTTTTTATGAAATGTCCCCTTTGAGAGTGTCAGAGCTGGCTGAGCAGGTAAGGACAACGCTCCTCACCTGCACTGCCTGCCAAAGGTGAGGCTCCAGAGAAGGAGCTTGGACATCCCTGCTGCTGGAATGTGTGGATGCCCACAAAAAGTGACACCTCAAGGCAACCAGAGCTGGTTTATTAAACTGGGAACCTCCCTGAGAAAAAAAAAAAGACTATGAGAAAGATCACAAGCAACAGGCAATTAGGACAAATTCTTTTTAAAACTACACATCAAAGGCAATTTGCTCTGATGTTTCTGGACATCAGAATACTTTTTTTTCCATTAAAAAACCATTTTTTTTTGCATAAAAAGATAAATCTATGTACTATTTCTGTGGCCAGCCACTAGCCCTGCAGCAGAGGTTAGAAAACAGCACATCTGACTTCCAAAGGATCCCACACACAGCTGTAATTATGGAAACAATTTGGGGGATAACCTGAATATATTTTTTTGGCTTTGAAGGATGACACTAAAGGCCTGGAAGGAAAAAAAAATCACCAAAAAGTCACAAAAAAAATTTTAAAAAGGGCAGGAAACCCCATAGGATGGAAGACACTGACTTCCCTCCCTAGCCCACATCCCAGATGCAGGAAACAAATTCCAAGTGCCCCTCTGTGGTGGAGGTTAGGGCTGCCAGAATGTGCCCGTTGTGGAGGGAGCAGCAGCTCCAGGTGGAGGTGTTTGCTTATGCAAAGTGCCTGGTCAGCTTCCAGCCCAGCCCTGCCCGGGAGGAGCTCAGGGATGCAGGAGAAGCTCAGGGATGCAGAGGGAGCTCAGGGATGCAGGAGAAGCTCAGGGATGCAGGAGAAGCTCAGGGATGCAGGAGGAGCTCAGGGATGCAGGAGGAGCTCAGGGATGCAGGAGGAGCTCAGGGATGCAGAGGGAGCTCAGGGATGCAGGAGAAGCTCAGGGATGCAGGAGGAGCTCAGGGATGCAGGAGGAGCTCAGGGATGCAGGAGGAGCTCAGGGATGCAATGGGAGCTCAGGGATGCAGGAGAAGCTCAGTGCTCAGCTCCTGCCATGGGCTGTGCCCCTGCCTGCACCCCCACATCGCCCTCAGCTCCTGACCGTGAAACAAAAAACCACCAAGTGACTCGAAAAACTTGGGTTTTATTTCAGTGGTTGAGAAAGAAGCAAATTCTTCACCCTGAACAACTCCTGAGCCACGAGTCGCCCTCCCTTCAGCACAGTCTCCACCAAAGCCCTGCACACAAGCTCAGCCTGCTCCTCACTCCTCGTTTCTTGGACAGCAGCACAATGATCAAAAAAAAAAAAAAAAAAGGGAAAAATATGTTTTGCTGCTTCCCATCCAAGTTTCTGCATAAAACTCTTTTTCAAAATGCACAGGGCAAAGTTCTGCCCCGGAACAGGCAAAGAAAAGGGAAACTGAACTGGAGGCAGCTGCGGTCACTTACTCATTCAAGCACGATGGCTCACAGATCATCCCACCCAGCCCCAACAAAAACTTCCTAAATCATCCCCAAAGTCTGAATCACTCTCTCCCTTCCTTTTCTTCCTGTACTCGAGACTCAAATGTGCCTCTTCAAAGGAAACTCACTCCTGGAATCACTGGCGGGCTGGAGCTCCCTGCCCTGGCAGTAGCACCGTGACAGGCCCGTCTCAAAAAGGAAACACGTATTTGGCTTTCCATCCTATAACATTCAAACCTGGAACCCAAAATAAACGGATTTTTTCTCTCTCCTTTCCTTCACATACACTAAGCAGCACCGTTTCCATACCATGAATCCCTGCCTGCTGAGGTTTTCACAGGAGCTGATTCCTTAGAGCAGCATCTTCACTCTTGACAAAAACAAACCACCCCACTCCTGCCTCGGGGTTATCTGCCTCAAGACAAGCTCCTTTTCCCCCTTTTTAACAGGGCCACCTTGGAAATGTCACTGTGTTATCAGGGCAGCTGCTCAGCTATCAGCAGTGGCCGTGGCTGTGCCACGCAGGAGCCCAGCAGGCATCTGCTCTGTTTAACGCTCAGGAAGCACAGGGCAGGTTTTAAGAAGGATGCAGAGGATGTAATGGAGCCTCTAATGTGTTTGGGTTTCTCCAGTGGAATCCAGTTTTATCAGGAAACAAAGGTCCTGGTGGGATTATCAGCAGAAAGAAACCCAGGAGCTGTCTGGGTGGGAGGGGGCTGTGGGGGTGGTTGTGCCAAGGTGCTTCCTCCCAGCAAAACCAGCAGCACTGGGCTCCTCCAGCAAATCCTGTGGGATTTTCAGCACAAGGAAAGAGATTGCCTGATGCTGATTCCCTGGAGAAAGGAAAGAGAAGTCACAAGCGCACTGAAATACAAGAAGAAGCAGCAAAAATTAAATGTTATTTGCAAGTGGCTCATTAAGAAACCAACAAAACTCATCGCTGTTCCCCATCCGAGTGCTGTCCATCCCAAGGAATCCAACAGTGTCCAAAGCTTTCACACCTTCAATATTCCTGCTCCACCTCCAGCTCATCACTCCTCACAACACACACACAACGAGAGCAAGAGGAACTAAAAGTGTCACAAACTTTGTCACATAAGGAGAAACTTATGTCAGATAAGACTGACAGATCTGACAAATAACTTTGTCAGATAAGAGGATTGTAATTGAGAAAGCAGTAATGATTTGTGAGCTTGATCCTTATCTTGTTGGTTTGGGTTTTTTTAATACCTGATTAATAAAACAATTATAACAGTTACTTAAATTCAAATACCAGCCTGTTAATCCAGACATCCTGGTCAAGGTATTTCAATCCACTCAAAAGAGTGCTTGGGTTCAAGGGCTCTTGATGAAGCCATGAAATGAACATAACCCAGATGTCACAAACAGGGAGTAAGAACAATGCTGAAACCCCCAGATTTTTCCTTTGTCTTCCAGACCATTGTCATCCTCCAGAAATCAGGGTTACACCTTTTGGGTGGTCACAGGTGTCACACCAGCCTGTGCCTGTCACAGCAGCCACGCACAGAGTGCCACTGCTGCTCCTGGGGGTGACACAGGGCTGCCTTCAGGATGTGCTCAGGGAAGATGCAGAGGGATTATTTACAGGGCAGGGGGAATGGCTTCAAACTGGCAAAGAGTAGGGTTAGGTGGGGTGTTGGGAAGGGATTCTTCCCTGTGAGGGTGATGAGGGGCTGGGATGGAATTCCCAGAGCAGCTGTGGCTGCCCCTGGATCCCTGCAAGTGTCCAAGGCCAGGTTGGATGGGGCTTGGAGCAGCCTGGGATGGTGGGAGGTGTCCCTGCCCATGGCAGGGGTGTTTTTTAAGGACTTTTCCAACCCAAACCATTCTGGAATTCTGATTCATCCTCAGCCCTAGCTTGAATCCCCAGCACAAGCTCCTTGGAGCCCAGCTCACACCTGAGTGGTACAGAAGGGGCTGGGGGTGTCAGGAGGTTCCCTGGATGGTCCCAGAGGGGTGGGGGGTGTTTCACCCCCCGTGCAGCTCTCAGGGCTCTGTGTGTTCCAGGGGAAGCCGAGGATGAGCTGGGCCCCTCCTGAGCGCTGCCCTCCTCCCCTTCCTCTTCCGTGCCCCCTCCTGCCATCCCTGCCACCCCCTCACCTCCTCCACAAGCACCAACTAAAAAAGGGAAAGAATGAGAAAGTGAGTACTGCGAGGCTGGCACTGCAGACAATGTCTGTCTTGTGTGAGTAATTTAGCACTATGGCCAGTCAATCTGGTTTCTGGGCCCGATGCCCTGACCCTCTTTAGAGCCGCTCTCTCTCTCCAGCACAGTGTGAAACGTTTCCTTTCACAGCACTGACACTTTGCAGATTGAGACGTCAGGCCTGTCCAACTGCAGCAAATTAGCAATTTTTCTTTTACTAATTGGAAATAAAAATGTTTGCTAAGGGAATAATTTGTAGGAATGCAGTGTTAGGTTTCCGGCTTTTTATAAGGATGCTTTAAACTTTATCCATGTGCACCTTCCTTCTGTTTTGATGCCTTGCACTGTAAATTTTAATAGCTTACTTGACTGTTAACTTTACAGTCTCAGCCTTCCAAAGGATTAAATAAAGTTTTTAATTTATCTTCCTTTCTAAGGCAGCAGGATCTTCTTAAAGCCATGCCCAGCACTGCTCGCCCACTTCTCAGCGAGCAGAGAAAGGGGACACAACTTCAAAGGGTTAAAACCCTACACGGGGATGTGGCATCTGGATGAACCTCGGGCAGGCGATTTGTTTGCGGAGCCTTCAGCTCACAGCTCCCAAAGTTCCCTCGGAGAGTGGTGCAGAGAGATGGGCAGCAGATTCAGGAAGGCTTTCCAGCTTTAAATCTGCCAGGAATGGGCAATTCTGTAATTGTGAATCCGTGTTTCAGAGATGTGCTGGGCTCAGGCAGGGAGTGTCTGACCTTCTGTCCGTTCCATCAGGAAATATCAGTATTTTGGGCAGGGTTTGGTGGTGGCAATGTGGTGATTTTTTAATTTTCACATGCAAAAAAAAAAAAGGACTGGGAGCAGTTTGATCTATTGCATCCTAAAATCCCCGCAGTTCGCTTGGCATGCAGATAACAGCCAGGAAAGATTCTTCATGTGCAAAAACCCCAAAAGTCCTTTGAGACAGCAGGATCAGGAAAGAGCCTCCTGGAATCTAGAAAACCCAGATAAGAAACTAGAAGTGAAAACAAACGCCCTTTTGCTGAAATCCAATATTTTAGCCTAATGCCCCTGCAATTCCTGAGGCATGTAATGTCTTCCTGCACGGCACTCCAGTGGTACATTAGCTCCTGTAACAATGCCAGCACATAAAGAGTTACTGTTCTTTCCCCCCTGCACCCCCCACCCCCCCATAAAGCATTTGACAGCCATGCCTAATAATTCTTTCTGGTGTGGTTTTTCTTTTTCTTGATGTCTTTATGTGAATATGAAGCCGGAGTGAAAGGCTTTGGGTGACCCCTGTGAGAGAGAAAAAGTATGAACTACAGAGCAAAAGAGTGAGATATAGACTCCCTGCCGAGCCCTCGGCATCTTCCCTGGCAGCTCACAACTTGGCTTCAGAGGGCCTTTGTGAGGGAAAAAGGACTCTTCTTCACTCAGGCTGTGACAATAGGTGTTTTGTCAGCGAGGGACAGGATAAAAAGCAGGGGGTGGGAGGCGAGATCATCATCGGCCAGGGGCTCGCCTTTGGGGCCTGCAGATGTTGGAAGGAGGATGATTTATTGCTCCAGTGTCCTCAGTGGCATTTGGCCACCTTCCCAGAGCCCAGGCTTGGTGGCTGGGAGGGTGGGAGGCGGGAGAGCAGCACAACGAGGCATCTCCAAACCTTCTATGGGCAAAGCGTGCTGGGGGCTGCGGGAGGGGGCACGGCCGGGGCTGGGACAGCACGGAGGGACAGGGCAGCCATTCCCAAAGCTATTTATTTTAAAATTATTGTATATATGTATATTAAAATAGATCTATTTTAACTTTCCCTGCTCTAGAAAGCCCAGCAAAGAGCAGTGCAGGGGTTACCTGGGCACAGATCCCAGGATGACTTTGTGCTGGGAAGAAATCAACCTAAATTCACACCCAGGGCATGGACAATCAAATCCCAGGATGACTTTGTGCTAGGAAGAACCCAACCCAAATTCACCATGGGCAAAGTGTGCTGGGGGCTGTGGGAGGGTGCACAACCGGGGCTGGGACAGCATGGAGTCACAGAGCAGCCATTCCCAAAGTTATATAATTAAAAATTATTATATATATGTTAAAATAGATCTGTTTTAACTTCCCCCACTCTAGAAAGCAGGGGTTACCTGGGCATGGACAATCAAACCCCAGGATGACTTTGTGCTGGGAAGAACCCAACCCAAATTCACACCCAGGGCATGANCCCCTGTGAGAGAGAAAAAGTATGAACTACAGAGCAAAAGAGTGAGATATAGACTCCCTGCCGAGCCCTCGGCATCTTCCCTGGCAGCTCACAACTTGGCTTCAGAGGGCCTTTGTGAGGGAAAAAGGACTCTTCTTCACTCAGGCTGTGACAATAGGTGTTTTGTCAGCGAGGGACAGGATAAAAAGCAGGGGGTGGGAGGCGAGATCATCATCGGCCAGGGGCTCGCCTTTGGGGCCTGCAGATGTTGGAAGGAGGATGATTTATTGCTCCAGTGTCCTCAGTGGCATTTGGCCACCTTCCCAGAGCCCAGGCTTGGTGGCTGGGAGGGTGGGAGGCGGGAGAGCAGCACAACGAGGCATCTCCAAACCTTCTATGGGCAAAGCGTGCTGGGGGCTGCGGGAGGGGGCACGGCCGGGGCTGGGACAGCACGGAGGGACAGGGCAGCCATTCCCAAAGCTATTTATTTTAAAATTATTGTATATATGTATATTAAAATAGATCTATTTTAACTTTCCCTGCTCTAGAAAGCCCAGCAAAGAGCAGTGCAGGGGTTACCTGGGCACAGATCCCAGGATGACTTTGTGCTGGGAAGAAATCAACCTAAATTCACACCCAGGGCATGAACAATCAAACCCCAGGATGACTTTGTGCTGGGAAGAAATCAACCTAAATTCACACCCAGGGCATGAACAATCAAACCCCAGGATGACTTTGTGCTGGGAAGAAATCAACCTAAATTCACACCCAGGGCATGAACAATCAAACCCCAGGATGACTTTGTGCTGGGAAGAAATCAACCTAAATTCACACCCAGGGCATGAACAATCAAACCCCAGGATGACTTTGTGCTGGGAAGAAATCAACCTAAATTCACACCCAGGGCATGAACAATCAAACCCCAGGATGACTTTGTGCTGGGAAGAAATCAACCTAAATTCACACCCAGGGCATGAACAATCAAACCCCAGGATGACTTTGTGCTGGGAAGAAATCAACCTAAATTCACACCCAGGGCATGAACAATCAAACCCCAGGATGACTTTGTGCTGGGAAGAAATCAACCTAAATTCACACCCAGGGCATGAACAATCAAACCCCAGGATGACTTTGTGCTGGGAAGAAATCAACCTAAATTCACACCCAGGGCATGAACAATCAAACCCCAGGATGACTTTGTGCTGGGAAGAAATCAACCTAAATTCACACCCAGGGCATGAACAATCAAACCCCAGGATGACTTTGTGCTGGGAAGAAATCAACCTAAATTCACACCCAGGGCATGAACAATCAAACCCCAGGATGACTTTGTGCTGGGAAGAAATCAACCTAAATTCACACCCAGGGCATGAACAATCAAACCCCAGGATGACTTTGTGCTGGGAAGAAGCCAACCCAAATTCACACCCAGGGGTTACCTGGGAATGGACAATCAAACTACAGGATGATTGTACTGGGAAGAACCCAACCCAAATTCACACCCAGGGGTTACCTGGGAATGGACAATCAAACTACAGGATGATTGTACTGGGAAGAACCCAACCCAAATTCACCATCATTTTCCCAAACCTCAAACTGGGAAGTTTGGGTGTGGTTTTGGGGTATGGATGTGTAGGAATGACCCTTCCACAGCTCCCAAGAAGTGTCACTGCATTTCTGCATGGCCGTGCCTTCGTTCATTCACTAACGAAGGAGTGAGCAGAGCCAAGGTGCAGAAATCCCTGCCTGGGCTCTGTCCCTGGCTGGCTGGTCCCAAAGCCAATCTGGTTTGTGTGTGAATGGGAGGGAAGAAGGGATCTGGTGCCTCCTGCTCGCTCAGGAACTCCAGAAAGGCTTGGAAGCAGCGAAGGAGGATTTATGCAAATCAGCTGAGAAAGGGAGCCACTATTTTGGATGTCTCTCCATACCTCAAAAAAAATAAAAAATCCCAGACCTGTTTGAAGTCTGCCCACTGCTCCATATATCCAGTATATTGAAATGTATCCCAGATCACTGAGCCAGCAAATCCTGGATAATTTCCAAGAAGAAGGAATCACAGCCTAGCAAGAAATACACACCAAGACAGTGTATTGCCAGCAGTTTGATTTAGGACTTTTGCTCCAGCTCCTTCCTTCTTTTAATACACAGTTTTCCACCACACTTTCTATATAAATACTCCATCCTATGGCTGACAGCCTCTCTTAGTAGATTTATTCATTAGTGGATTTACTAAAAATGTTTTCTACTGAAACAAGGGCAAATACTTCACCTCAGCAAAGGACAAATCCAGAGGCAGCATTAAAATCAAGCCCAGTAAATCCTAGACAAGATAGATGCAATGAAAAACTTTGAGAGTCACCTTGGGGCACAAATTCCAGGTAGAAAAATTATTTTAAAATTAGCAAAAATTCCAAAATTGACTAAAAAAGGCATGAGAGAAAATATATCAGACCCCTAAAATGAGGCACAAAATGCTTAATAAAGAAGTGAAGAGCCCTATTTGTCTCAGCTGCCAGGACCCACCAGCACCTCTTAGGAGTGAAATCTCCAAATGCTTTCCTAAGTTCCAGACACACTTTCCTGCATGTGCTCAAAACTGTTATAGCCATTTACAGAAGGAAGTGAAGCATTCAGAGGATAAGTGACACGTCCAAGGTCACACACAGAGTCAACTGCAGAGTCAACAGAAGAGCAAGGAGAGCTTTGCCGAAAATCCCTTGGCTTTGACTGCCAGACAATGGCTCCCCCTCCCACGTAATCAACCAGTTATGGAAAGGCATAAATGCATATTTGCAGGGCTAAATATGTGTTCACTTGAGAATAAAAATGTTTGGATGATTATCTATAAATTATCTGACATTCTCCAGACCGCTCCGGTTTGGAAGTTGGATGGAAATTTGATGAATTACAAGCACGACACAAATGTTAGGGGAGAAGCTTTGATTTGACTGTTTCTCTGGGTCTCTGCAAAAAAAAAAAAAAAAAAAAAATNAAAAAAAAGAAAAAAGAGAAAAACCCTGGAAGAATAGCAGAGAGACACCAAAAAATACATTGCACACAGAGCTGAGTTTCCAAAACCTCTCGAAATATTATTTCTCTGATTTCAGATTGTTTATCACTATTGGCATTTAATATTCCACTACTGATCTTGCCACAAAATGATATTTTTTTAAAAGTAAAGCAATAACCACAAAGTATGAGCAAAAAAAAAAAGTCTATCTTAGAGGCAAAATAAATTTCCTCTGGACTTTCACAGGCTGTCAGGTCCCAAATATCTCCCATTTCCCAATGACATTATTAATGCTGGTCTAGGAACTCTTCCATAGTTTGGGAGCCGTAATTAAAATAACTGAGCTGCTTTTTTCATTTCCGTTTTTTCTGGCTGTGTTTGTCCATGTTCTTACACACCCAGATTCTCCTTATTTGTGGCAGCAAACCCTTTACTCTCTGTGGTGTTGAGCTCTCCAGCTCCTGAGGGATGTCATGGGACTGGAAGCAGAATTTATGTCAAACTCCCCTGCGAGGGAACGCGCTGCTAAAAGCTGGCTTTGTCTCGTTTGTATTTTTTTTTTACTAGGCAGTGTTTGGGCTATAGACATGGATAATTCTGCATCTTGAATGCTTTGCACCAAATTGCCACATCAGCACTAAATACCTCCACTTAATTTTTCATTTGGACCCGATGAAACATTTTTTCCCATGGAAGGAAAAGTCTGGTCTTTGTGATCGTGGCACTGCCAGCCCAAGTTACAGTAAAGGTTAATCACAAACAAGAGACAAGTAAAGTAGACAAAGAGCATCATACACTTCACTTTTCAATGGATGTTTTCATAAATGTATGAATAATTTAAATTATCATTGCCGAGTATTTATTCGAGTGTTTCAGGGGAAAAAAATGCCTCCTCTTTTTTTTTTCTTTTTCCCCTCCTTGATTCTTTTCATTTCTGTCTCATCTCTTTTATGTGCTGCATCGGCTGTTTTCTTGCCATCTGAATCAGTTTTTTGGAACAATGGGATGTATGAGGGCTGAGGGGGCAGTGGAAGAATACAGCCCTTGTTGTACACTCCGTGACTTGACATTGATTAATGAGGGTGCGGACATGGGCAGAATTTGATAGAGAGAGAGAAGGGGAAATTGGAGGACCTGAGGGCACCAGAAGGAGGAGGGCAAGGAGATGACAGAGAGGACCAGAAGGATGCCAGTGACTGCACAGCGAGTGGCGGAAGTCACCGCACCCAGGGCCACAGATCTGCAGTGGGGGAGAGACACTCGCATGGCAGGAGTGTCCCCTCACAGTGACAGGGACATTTCAGGGAGCAGCTCACACCTCTCCAGGGTTATCCTGCACAGCAAGACCCGCTGTGCCAACGTGACCCTTTCTCTCGTGAATGTTTGCCCCAAAAATGCCGTTTGAAACGCCTTCCTCTCTTCTTCCCCTCACTCCTCGGTCTCCACTCTGCTTGTTTAACTCCAAAACATGAACACACAGAGGTTACAACATTCCTGCAGGAGCCTAAAACCCTGTGCTGAAACAACCCTGATATCCAGACCTTGCGGATGCAGGGGAGGGATGGATTGGCAGCACTTTGGAGAGAGAGAAGTCTCCTAAATCCTGTTCTTTCAGTTGGATGTCTCTTATTTTCTCAAGTGAATAAGTCAGAAGAAGGGATGCTGGTCAGAAATGAGTTTGCACACTGATAAATCAGAGATGTTTCAAGAAAGTTGAAAGTTTGGTGTGGTTCTTAATTGATTTTTTTTTAAAAACCCATCTTGCCCCTTCAGAAGTAGAGGTCCAAAATGAGCTTCATCAGTTGGTGAAGTTGTAGAAGAGCAAAATGTTCCTTGCTGGGTGTTTCAGGTATAACAAAGCCACCAGGCTCTCTTTACTTGTATTAAACCAAAAAAAAAGCTTGCTGTAAAATAGAAAAACTCAGAAAGAAGAACAATAACAAGTGACTGCAATCCTTTAGGATCCAGTTCCAGAAGTAACCCAGAAAAAGATGGAGAGAAACTTTTTAGAAGAACGCGTAGTGACAGGACAAAGAGGGATGGATTCAAACTGACAGAGAGTGAGTTTGGATTAGAGGTGAGGAAGAAAATATTCCCTGTGAGGGTGGTGAGGTGCTGGAACAGGAAAGTGGTGGCTGGCCCATCCCTGGAAGTGTCCAAAGCCAGGCTGGATGGGGCTCGGAGCAAGCTGGGATAGTGGAAGCTGTCCCTGACCATGGCAGGGGTGGAATGAGATGAGTTTTAAGGTCTTTTCAAACCCTTCTGGGTGTTTCCCACCCTGCTTCTGGTTTGCTGAGTTGGGAACTGAAGGAGTGAAGCTCTGGGACACACAAAGTGAGCCACATTTCCCTTTCCCCCATGTGGGGCACAGTTTGTGGGTTTGCTGCTTCTGGTCCTTCAAGGTGCACCTGAATTGCCCTGAACCAGGAACTCTCAGGTCTGGCTGGCAGGACCTGCCCTCTGCAGAGAAAGATCAAAGCTGCTGGCTCAGACAGGTCCCCAAAGTGCTCAAAAGCCACCTGAAATCTTCACACTGCCCTGTGTCAGGTGTCAGGAGCATGAGAACCACCACAGCTGCTCTGGCAGGGAATTACAGCAAGTTTGGGACTCCAGTAAAGACAGGACCTAGGGTACAGTTTGGAATTATTGCTATTAAAAACATCACTATAATCCTCCTGGTCAGAAATCTTTACAAACGCCACTTTTGATGAAACCTGGAAACGAAGCTGTGCTTTCAGAAATTTCAACCAGAAGGAGAGAGAGAGAGAGAGAATCCACCCAAACCAGCCCATTCTCAGACTCAAATTCAAATTGTTTTGCCTCTCTGCAGTGCCCCAGATAAATTCGATATCTGCCAGCCCGTGGACTGTTCATGTGCTAATCCCACTCAGACCCTCATTCAGGGCTGGTTTCTTTTGCATAAAACATTAAATGTTGGTTTGAGGGGACAGTTGTCCCTACCCCTTGTGTGGGATCTCTCCCCACCAGCCTCTGGCCACTCCAACCCAGTCTCATTCTCCCAGAGTGAAAGATCCTGGGTGTGCTGTGTGTGAATATAAAAGGAACACAGAAAAGTCTCACTGATGAGCACAGAATCTGCTCCTTGCCTCCCCTCTGCCCTGACCACCACCAGCTTTAATTTCTCACCCAAAGTGCACCACGAAAATCCTGCTCCTGGCTTAGGTTCACGCAACCTGTTTGGGATTTCTGGGTGCAGAGGCAAAAGCAACACCCTGTCCCCCAACATCTGGCTGAGAATGGGGTCTCAGACTTTTTCTCTGAGCAGACTCTTCCAGCCTTCCCCTTTCTCCCTCCTCTTTGCATCCAAGACAAGCGGCCCAGTGATCACCTGCAATGGCAGCCCCAGAGGGTGACCTGAGCCCTAGAGCTACTGCTGGAACAAATGAGAGAGCTTAACTAGAGCAAGACTGGCATAAAAAGGAAAGGGGAAAAAAGAGAGGAACAAAGATTCCGTCCAATTTGCTCTTTTGGGCATTGTAAAAACTGGCCTGTTTCCCAGTATATCACTCTGCCATTGAATAAGGTCAATTGCAGAGCAGTTCTTCAGTCATCCTGATGGGTTTTCATGAGAAAGTGAATGGAGTGCAAATTAGCCAAAGTCGTCACAAGCTTTTTTACTGTCACTCCAAGCCTGACAGTCCAAAGGAAAATGAGGATTAATAAATCTAACGAACTTTCTCCATTATCCAAGCCAGGTTAGGAAACTATTTATTGTCTCTCTTTTTCTGTGTTTCATCCATTTCGCCTACTGTGGTGAAGCATTTGGAGAAGAAAGGAACAACAGCCGCACGCACACACACGCTCACACACACACTCCCAGAGCTCAGCCCCTCCAGAGCCCTGCACAGCCACAGCACAAAATAAAGGCACTGCCAGCAAGAAAATCAAGTTTTTAAAATAACTCTGCCTCGTACGCACCGTGCACAGTTTTAGAGGAATCCTTGTAATTGCTCGTTCCCGTTAATTAATATGTGCTCAGCGTGTTGAACATAAATATTTTATGGGAGAAAGAAGGGCTGCTAGCAAAGCTTTAAAATTACCTTTTTTGAGGGCAGAAAATTAGTTTCAAGTTAAAGGATTAGTTTCAAGTGAAAGGAAAAGTTTTTTTTTTACTATTATATCCACGTGCAAAGTGGATTTTAGTGCAGCTTCAGTAATTTTTTTTCAGTAGCTACTGAAAGGACACAAATCTTCCCTAATTTATAACAAATAATTTGTATTTGAGTAGCTTCTAAAACTTGCTTAACTTAGTGAACTGCCTGAAGCATTCCCAGAGAACAGGAGGTCACACAGAAGGGATGCAAAGGCCTCTAGGAACCATTTAGGCTTTTTGGGTTGGAAGTTTAAGTCTGCGTGTCTATTTATGCAGCTATTTATGGATTTAAATCAGGATAATGAAAATCTGTCCAAGTTCACAGCTGGACAACACATTACCCATGTAACTCCCATATACTGGGATTCCTATATAATTTTCCTTCAACATTCCCAAAGTCCTTAAAAACTTCCCTGACTAAGGCCTTGTGCTGCCTGAAAATAAATGTTTGAGCTGTCAGAATTCTTGTTTTCAGCACCAATTAAAGGCATTTCCCATCTGCAGTAAAACAGGTGGAGAAAAGGAGACAAAGGGATCAGTCCCCTGCTCCTGTCCTTGGGATTAAACTCCTGCGAGGAGACCAGCCCAAACTGCAGGTTTCTACTGTAATTTCAGCTAAAAGTGATCAATCCTCCTGGGTTCTGAGGATTGGGAATACAGTAATGGTGGGAACAAGCAAAATGTACAATAAACAAAATTTGGCACCTGGATCCTCATTAAAAGCCCCCCTGATATTGTGAATGAGACAAAGATGATGAGGGAACATTGAACTGCTCACACAAAACCAACCGTGGCTTTTTAAAACTAAAATGCTGAATTTCAACACTGGCTACAGCCAAAAATGATCCCATTTTCGCTCTTTTTTCCAGTAACCATGAAAACTTATTTCAAATCCTGCTTCATGTTGGAACTGACAATGAGTTATTCCTCTCCCATCAAAATCTCCTAAATTCCATTAATAACCAGGAAAAAGTTCAATAGACAAAATACAAGGTTTTATTCTGGAAGCTACTCAGAAAAAAAAAAAGCTTGAATTTCTTCCGTCTTTCTTCTGCACAATAAAAATCATAGCAAAAAAATAATCATTAAATACCTGTTTGGTATTTAATCCTCGTGGCTGCAGTGGCTGACAAGCCAGGGGAAAGCCAACTCCGAGAGCTTGTTTCAATACTTTGTTTTCAGCTTTTCTGTGGAGACACTCACCAGAATAAATTCCACCTGAGGAAGCTCATGCCCCTGTCTGAGTAACCGAAGAAAAATTGTTGAGCACTCAGAGCAATCTGGGCTTTGTTGAGATTTCCCTTCTCCTACTTTTACAGTCACTTGTCATTCCGTTTAATAAGAGAGAAAACTTTCCTGACCGGCTAAATTATGCCATTCAAGACGTTAAGGAAAACACACATACCCTGAAGTAAAGGAAAAATTATGCTGCAATCATCAAATCAGCCTTCTCTTCTTTATCCCATCTGTATATTCTCCTTGGAAAAGCTGGAGCAGGGGCTCCACGAGCAGCACAGCCCTACCTGCCTGCCACTGCAATTGCTGGTATTTTAATCTCATCAAAGAATCTGAGTTTTTCTTCCTGCTGTTTTGACTTTGCTGTCTCTTAGCCCTGTCACATTCACTAGTTTTGAATAAGTGCAGAACTTGCATTTACAGAATTTGCAATCTGCGAGATTGTTTAAGTGATTTATCAAATGCTTTGATTGAACACTTATTGCTGCTCCAGTTCTGAATCTCATTTAAATTGACTGGGCTTGACATAAGCCTTTGGAGTGAACACAGACGTGAGTCCAGGCTCTGGAAGGTACAGCACGAGGGGGGAAAAGTTCCACCTCCAGCCCTGGCACTTCTGGAATGATACCCTGATACAATCAGTGCTCTCTATTCCTTATTAAGCATTTTATGTCTGAGAAAACAACAGTCAGATGGACTTTATCTCATTGGTGATACAGCACAACAGCTCTGAAAATTCATTCAAAAACACAGAGCACCCCCCAGGGTTTTAAACCAGAAAATTTGGATTTTCTCTCAGTGGAGATGAAGGGCCCAGACCTTTGGCAGGCTCTGCTCAGCCACAACCACATCACTTAAGTCCAAGTTAAAATCACTTTGCACTTACAGACAACACTCAGAGCAAAGAAAGGCTGTAAGTTCTGAAATACCTAAAAAATTGAAAAAATGGTGATTTTTTTTTGTCATCAGATGGATGATGCACCTCTGAGAGATGCTAAACAAATTTGGGTTAAATGGATTTGAAGGGCTACAGAGATAACACCCAAAGGGATGCAGCAAAACTCTCCAAATTAGAGCTCAGTGCAGCCCAGACAGACACCACTGGAAGGCTCAAGGCCTTCTGCTCCATGGAGGCATTTCAATTTAACTACTTGTGTACTAAATTAATGCAATTCCCTCTTTTTTCCTAGGTTTGTGTAGAACAAACACAGTCTCCAAGACCGTGTGCTGCCTGCTACACCCTTTCCATGACAGAACCACTTAGAAACAAAATTTAGCCACGGTTAAAAGCACAGGAGCGCTGTAATAAATCAGAAATATCCCAGAGAGGAGGGCCAGAGGCAGGGTGGATTCCAAGCACCTGGGATCCCGAGTGATCAGGTACAGTGTTCACTGTGAGTAACCAGCAGAGGCAGAAGGAATGAAGAGGATTTGGTTCAGCCCATCAGAGATTAAATGAAATATTCCTGCAGCACAACGGTCCCGAGGCTTTCCTGCTGAATCTGTTGTCTTTCAGGCTAACAGCGTTTTCAATGCTTCCTCCAAACCCATGTGGGATAATGCACTCCCAAAAAGTAGGCTCTAGGTATGCACATTCTTAAAATCAACCACTCAACACGCATCCAAATAAAAGTGAGCTTTCCTCCCCATTTTCCCCCAGAAAGGAAGCTCAGAGCCCTTTTATGCATTGTGAATGGCCCACCTAATTTAGACTGAATTATACCCTAACCTTCATTTCCCCTTTACTTCTTTGCTCCATTCAGCAGTTTCTGACTTCAGCTAATTCACTAACAATCCCAGCTGGTCCTTCCCAGCTCCCAGTTCTTTAGCACATTGTCCAAGGAAACTATGTGCTCCCATCTACACTGGTATTCCACTCTCCAATTAACCTACTGCTGAGAGGCTTTACCCCTTTCCACCATCCATTCCTCTGCACAGACATTTTTTTTTTAACCTTTTACTTCTTGAATTAAAGTGCAGGAGATCCCTTCCAGGTGAGAAGGTGTTAAATTTATTTGCTGAAGGTTACTCAGGAAGACACAACCCAGGATGGGGGTGAGAGCCCTGAAAGAAAACCCTGCTTGATCTCCAGCTCTTTTCAAAGCTGAGTGTTAAGGAGCAGATGTTTAAGGCAGAAGTAAACAAATAACAAAAGAATTTCCACACTTGCTCTGCGACAGGCGTGTGCTTGTTCTGAGCACTGAACCCTGGCAGAGTAGGGTTCAGTGAATCCATGCCAGAGGTGTGCCTGGGGTTTGATCGACACACAGATGGCACTGCTGGAGACACGGGCGTGGATTTGTGTTCTCCTTGTTTAAAAATAATCAATGGCATTTTTTAGCACACAGTTCTAACTTTGGTGGCAGCAGAGGGAAGGCCTGTGGGCCTGTGGGCGTGTGGGCCCGTGGGTTTGTGGGCTCAAGAGCCTGTGGGCCTGTGGGCTTTTGAGTCTGTGGGCTTGTTGGCCTGAGGGCTTGTGGGCTTTTGAGTCTGTGGGCCTGTGGGCCCTCAGGGCTTGTGGGCCTGTGGGCTTGTGGGCTTGTGAGTCTGTGGGTCTGTGGGCCTGTGGGCCCGTGGGCTTGTGTGCTTTTGAGCCTGTGGGCCTGTGGGCTTGTGAGTCTGTGGGCCCGTGGGTCTGTGGGCCTGTGGGTCTTTGGGCCTGTGGGCTCACAGGGCTCCTCGCTGAGAGTTTTGCCATCTCTGCAGGAGAGAAGCCTTGATCTACCCTTACAGACCTTTTTCACTGATTACATTCTATAGAAATCTATATTTGTAGATATTAAACTTTAGTTTTGTCTGATCAGGAACAGAGATGAGCCCAGTCATTTGGGTGCCCGATCACATCATGTTTGCACAAATAGGACAAACCAGGCAGAAACTCTTCTGCCATTTTGGGATAAAGACAAGGTTTCAACATCTTGGAGTCCCCTGCCCGACAACATTTTACACCCAGGATTCCCACAGAAAATGTAAATAAACCTCTCTGGATTCAGACTAGAGCCTTGTCTCTCTAACAGTGAGGGTCTGCACATCACCCCTGCTGATAAAATGTGTCCCCTCTTCACCCAAACCCTTATGGTTATCCCAAAAACTCCTTCCTTCTGTAGGTTAAGACCACATTTTAGAAGACCTGAACTTCCATGTTTGTTTCCTGAAATCCATTTAACATTTCCCTCTCTCCCACCATGCCAAGTGCCTTCTTTCTTGGTAAATGGCCTGGTTTTATCATTGACAAGACTCCAGCTAAAACAAAGACAGGGGAAAATGTAATTACTGGCTATTAAACACCAACCTCTCCCAACTCCTCCTTTCCTTGTATATTCGCTTAGAAGCAAGTGAGCATAACAGCAGCCCTGTGCTCAGAAAGTGGGGCTGGGAATCAGGCAGTGAGAAAGTCAATATAGAGCAGTGTGTCCATTTGTTTTGATTTATCTCACTAACTTCAATTGACAGTTAATTCATCAGAGGAGGAAAATGCCAGTCTAGTGAAAACACAACTCGTGAAGGAGAGAGAAGCGAGTGGAAAACACTGAGTGTGGATAATACAGGTAATAAATTAAAGGATACAGTATCAGTATTTTATCATTCCCATTCTGGATTTGCTATATCCCGACTCTTGCCAATTACAATTTACAGTGAGCAGTAAATTTACACTGATTTATTTCACACACACGTACACACCCTCACACACACCCTTTACAAAGTGAGGTGACTTTGGAAAACAGGAAAAGACAGAGAGAGGAGTCGCTTTGGCTCAAATTCCTAAATCTGAAATTTCCAGCAGCAACTACAAACCCTTGTAACAAACCACAGGCGAGATGAGAATTTACACTGAGAACGCTGGCTTGGATCTAAAACCCACAAAAATATTGAAGGGTTGAAAATGGGATTTGCACCAGTGACACCAGTGCAGGGGGTGGGGATGCACTGGGAGCCTCACCTGTCCCTGTGGGCTGATCCATGGTCTGCAGGGCTGGGTATCCCCTCCCTTACCCCCTTACCCAGGGAAATGCTCCAGGGATCCCCTGGTTTAGCCCCCTGACCCCACAGCTCCTCCCTTGGAGCCATTTGTTATCACCCAGCAATGTTTCATTTCTCCCTGCTCAGGGGATTTTTGCCTTCAATGCCCCTCTCTCCCAAAGGATGCTTTTCAGGTTGGTCTTTGCCTGACCTTAGGACAACCTCAGTGACAATAAAAGCTGGGGATGGGATCTGGGGAGGCTGTGAGAGCCTGGCCCAGTTCCACTGTCTTCACCTCACACCCTTCCAGTGCCCAGAGCCCTACTCAGAGGAGGCATCAGGCAGAATTATCCCTGCTGGGATGAAGGTATGAATTGATTTTACTCATGACACCATCCCATCCTCTCTGAGCCTTCAGATCTCCTGTGTTCAGGAATTCGCCTTTCACTACGAAAAAGCAGAACTTGCTTGTACTTAATTGAAACACTTTTCCCAGTAGATTCATCAAATGCTCCTGTACAAGGATCCTGTTTGATCTTAGACAACAATCCCAGTTTGAAATTCAGCCTTGCACGGACACAACTTGGATTATTCTTCCCTGCATATTCTAAATTCAATTACCTCGGGTGTATTTGAATGGAAGTTAACCTGTGATCTTTTTGGCCCAATCACTGAGTTGTTTTACAGGGCTACTGAACATTTTGGGCACCATCCCTGATGCTAAACTTCCACCTGGGAATTGCTGCTCCTCCACTCAGCAGCAAATCCCAATTTCTGCTCCAAAGAACACAGACAGCTCAACAAGGAGCTGAACTTCCTGCCTTCCCCCCCGCTTAAATCACCTTCAATGCTTATTAAACCCCAAGCACAGCTGCAGGGGACTAGAAGAAATTAAGCTTTTTTCTGTCCATTTCCCCGGAAACTGGACAAGAGCCAATAATAATCTGTCCTGGTTGAAACATCTGCATTTTGCCTCCACGACTCTCCAGAAAGGCACCATCTCCACCTCCCTGCCATGCTGCTGAAATTCATTTTGGAGATGATAAAACCACTTGGGAATAACAAAAGATCCTTCACTTCCGAGGGTGGGAGTGTCCCTAAATCAAGGTTTGGGACAACAATTCAGTTGGTGTTTAAGAGATGAGCTGCCCTCACCTTTTGGTTTCACCACGAGCAAACTTGGTGCAAGTTACCAACAGTGCAGCACTTTTGAATTGTTAAGCTAAAAAAGGGATTAAACCACCAAAAAAAAAGATTGTATCCACTCTGAAAATCCTACACCTTCCATATTACTGGCTAAAGGCTGCAAAGGCACCAATATGGGGTAGGACACAGGAGAGATAAAGGAATCACAGGCTGAACTTTCACCCAAATGCCTAAATTAAATCACAAGTCTTGCAAAGGTTTAGAGAAGTCTGGATATTTCTGTTTTGTTCACAAGGCACTGCCTTGGGGGGGTTATTGCTCAGAAAGGAAAATACCAATTATGGCAGTAGGATTTATTGGTATGTACGGTCCCATAGGCCCAAATGCCAGGCTGGTGCAGTGAATGGGGTGAAATCCTTAAAATATCTAAAAATTAGGTATACTGTTTTATTATATAGGTACATTATTTTATACTAAACAGGTATAACTCCTTAAAATGCCTAAAAATTAGGTACACTGTTTTATTATATAGATGCATTACTTTAAACTATACAGGTACAACTCCTTTAAATACCTAAAAATTAGGTATACTGTTTTATTATATAGGTACATTATTTTATACTATACAGGTATAACTCCTTAGAATACCTAAAAATTAGGTATACTGTTTTATTATATGGGTACACAATTTTATACTGTACAGTATAACTCCTTGAAATACCTAAAAACCTTAAAATCATTCCAAAACGTTGATCTTTTATCTGCACCCATTTCTAAACACCCCGTGGTTGATGTTCAGCATCACCTGACAGTGCAACTCCCATATCACACGCTGGTCCCACAGCACATTTTCACTTTCTGCTGCCACACCCCCACCTGCAGCTCCACCTTCCTGGCTTTCCAGCAAAAGCTGAAACATTCCAAAATGTTCTGCTATACCAAAAATCCAAATAAAATGCTAGAGGTGCAAGCTCTGCTCGTTTTAGATGGGGATGTTTCTTCTCCCTGGCTGGGCCCAGCAGTTCCAGCAGGATTCCCACCCTGACAGAGGACACAAGGCACCACCACAGCCCCAGCAACAACCAAAATCCCTGGGGCTGCACTGAATTCTCCCCCTGCAAAAACTTTTTAGCCACTCCAAAGAATGAAACACAACTACTCAAGTTTGATGGATAAGGATTTCCCCCACTCAGCTGAACAGGCTGTGATTCAACAGTAAAGTTCCCAAGTTATTAAATAACCTTTTCCTCCATTCCGTGAAAGATGAAGGAAGCTAAAAGGTGTAAGCAGGAAAACAGAATCTGATGTTTTATGGTGTTTAGGGGTGGAATTATCCAGTCCCACTAAAGCTGCCTGTGTGGCACCGACAGGAAATTCACCCCAACTACAGCTGTCAACTCTCCCCTCCTTCAAGAGACAAATATTTATTTCCCTCCTCACAGCAATTCCTTTAGACTGTGGCTGTTGTCAGCTACAGGAGAATCATGGCTTTCCTGTTGGGATCTTTGACACTTGTCAAGTTCAGTTCAAAAAATTTCCCCTCTTTGCAGCGTTAAAATCACACTCACAAGAAAAGTTTTGCTGCTCTGCTGCACCAAAACGCTTTGGATGCAAAGTCTTTAAAACTTGCTTCGAATCAATAAACTGGATTTAAATTTGCCTTATTAACAAAGGAGCTGAGCCTGTCCCCCTCCCTGCCCTGCTTGGGGACACACAGAGCCCTCGGAAAGGACTGGGGACACTGCTCAGTGCTGCTACTCTCTGCCTCGAGACAGGAGGTTTATCCAGCTCCTCACATCACTCTTCTTTTCCAAACATTTGGCTGTGGTGGCTCCCCCCCCCGCCCCTTCTCTTCCCCTTGCTCCAAGTTTAAGGCAGTTCAGCACTTACGGTCATTTACAGCTTACATCCCGGCAAATCCAGAAGGTGTCTGATGAAAAAGAGGGACTAGCCAAGCATCTTAATCCCCCTGTTCATTCATGCTCTCTGTAATGTTCTTTCAGGCCTCTGCTGAGAGACTAGGCTGAAATGAAGGCTGATAAATTAGTCTGGAGGGAAACAAGGCAGATTCTGCTTGTAAAAGGTCATTCCAACTTTGTTCTGGGTGAGGGTTTATCTTGACTGCAGCTGCGACAGACAATGGCCGGGGCCTAAACGGCAGAAATCCAAGCTCTGCTCACGAAATTACTGTGCTGATAAGGGAGAATGGGCTTCAGGGAGATCTAAATGGGAAAAGGGAGGTGGGGGACAAGGGTGAGATGTAGGTATTTCTGAACAGGACCGAGCAGGGATGGCACAATGAGATGTACGATTAAAGCAGGGCGCTATCCCAGAGGGAGGGAGCACAAGGGGAGGAAAGGGAGCAAAGAACCTCTCGTGTGTGCTGAGGAAAGGGAGCAATGTGCTGAGGAAAGGGAGCAAAGAACCTCTCGTGTGTGCTGAGGAAAGGGAGCAATGTGCTGAGGAAAGGGAGCAAAGAACCTCTTGTCAGTGCTACATGGACACCAAGGGGATGAACCTGGACCAGACAGGTTATAAAACACACCAGACACAGAGGTGGCTCTGAAAGGTCAGGGCTGCACTGCTCAGGGTCCAGGCATGGCTCTCAGGACGTGCAGGGATTTCTTTCCCAAGCAACACGTGGCCAAGAGCAGCCAAAATAAACCCCAGCAAGGAGAGTGCAGCAGCAGGACACGAGGTGAGAACACCCCTCAGTGGAAAACACTCTATTTTCTTTAATAACTTTTTGTGCCTTTCTGAGCAAAGAGAGGAAATGATGGCGAGTTGTGATGAGCCACCCTCCAGTCTGTGCTTCTGGTGGGGTCCCCTGAGAGATGTCTCCTTGATGGACACATCCCACTGGAACCTGCACACCGCCAGCAGTGCAGACACACCAAAGGGTCACAGCCCACTGTCACCTCTCTGGAACCCAATTCCAGCTCCACTCAGGCCTGGAGCTGAGACCCCCCTGCCTCCAGCCCTGAATCCAGCACAGGATGGACCTGGAGCTGCTGGAGAGAGTCCACAGGAGGCTCCAGGATGATCAGAGAGATGGAGCAGCTCTGCTGGGAGAGAGTTGGGATTGTCCAGCCTGGAGAACAGAAGGTGATCTAAGGCCTTCCAGCACCTTGGATGGAGCCAACAAAAAGATGGAGAAAAACTATTTACAAGGGCCTGGAGTGTCAGGACAAGGGGGGATGGCTTCAAACTGAAAGAGCAGGGTTAGATTAGAAAAATTTTCCTCTCTGTGAGGGTGGGGAGGCCCTGGCACAGCATGCCCAGAGAAGCTGAGGCTTCTCTGGAAGTGCTCAAGGCCAGCTTGGATGGGGCTTGGAGCACTCTGGGGTAGTGGAAGGGGTTGGAATGAGATGGGCTTTAATGTCCCTTCCAACCCTTCCTAGGATTCCATGATTTTGTTTTTTGTCTGTTTGCTTTCAGGACAGAGGAGACCAGGAAATCAGGAGAGCTGCACAAGGTGAGGATTTTACAGGGACGCCTCACAAAGCAGCTGGGCCTCAGTGACAACCTGAGAAAGAGAGCCCATGACTGGGAATGACTCTTCCAAAGACACTTCCATGCTCTGGAAATGTTGCTCCCACCCCAAGGGCCAATTCCCCACTTTGCCTGACCTCAGGCCCTCCTCCTGCAGCCGTGATTCTTCCATTCATGTTTCTAAAAATGACTCAAATTCAGCTTCACACCCTCCCTGGACAAGCAGCCCTTGTTTTGCAAAGCTGAGCTCTCTCAGTGCCGGGACAGCCCCGTTTTGCACAGGTCCCAGCAGTTTGCTGGGATGGAACACATGGAAAGAGGAGTAATGAACACACAAAGAGAGGAATAATGAACACACAGAAAGAGGAAAGGGTGAATAAATAAGAGTTGTGTTAGCAGGTGAAGAACCAAGCCCACCCATGTCCCACTCCTTCAGAAAAAGCATCCCAACCCTTCATTTCCATCCCTAAATTCAGCAAAATTCCCTGGCATTCCCAGAGCCAAACAAGAAGCAGCTGAAGTGCCAAAATGTGTGAAGTCCTAAATCCCAAACAAAGTTAGTCTTGCTACATTTACCAGCTCTCCAGGTCTGTGGTACTGCTCTGTATTTGCCATGGGAAGAGGAGGATGGTGCCAAATTATGCAGAGAATGTGATTTTCCCATTCTTTAAAAGTAATTAACACAACATTTTACTTGGGAAAATTCACTGTTGGTACTTCTTGCACCGCACAGATTGAGGTGAAGAGATTTAATTCAAAACTTTCAGACTTTAGGATTGTCCAGGAGCTCAGGTGGGCTTTGCTGAAGGGTTTGATGACCCTGAGCACATCCCTGGACCTCCCCCTGGAGCCCTCAGTGCCCAGTCCCACATGAACATCTCTGAGCAGTGAGGAACGTGAGGCTGATTCCCAAAAAACCAACAGCCTGAAAACCCCCAAATGAGTTATTTTGCATTGTTCCCACCTTCCCAAACAGCCTGAGAGAGAGTCCCCAGGGCGCTGCTTCCTTCAGAGCCAATGTATATTTATGGTTTCCCTTATTGATCATTTCCTTTACAAAATCCCACCATGCTCCAGGCTCCAGCAGCCAGGATTTGCTGGGAGCAGACAAAACCCAGGTTGGATTTCTCTGTAGGTTAAAATTCCAGAGGAAGAAGCAGTGCCCTGACTTCTGCAGGGCTTTTGAGAATGAAAAAAGCCATTTTTCAAACCACGGTGGTCACCACTGAGCTGTTCATGGGATTTTTCTTTTTCTTTCTCCTTTTTGAACGTGTGGCTGATAAAATATTGCTTCAGGAGCTGGTATTCAGGGATGGCTCTCAAAGACGAAAGGAAAATATTTATTTCCTTTTTCTGCTTGTGAATCAGAATGTTCTATTTAAAGAAAGTGCCCTCTGCCGGATTGCTCATGAGTTATTACCCCTTATGGAAATAAAGGAGAAATATCAGGAGGTATTCTTAGTCATTCCCTTCCCCTGTCTCTTCTTTCTTTCCCTTAATTCCTTATATACCCATGTTTTAGCCAATGCCTAAGATAGAGCAACTTATCTTGGCATTCTTGGGCCTAAAAAAGGCTTTACTCTCTTAACCCTGGCACTGAAGCATCTGGGGAAATGTCAAAAAATGGGACAAATTTCAGTCGTTTCACTTGGATGCCATAAGGTGCATTCTTCACTTTTATCCAGGGCTGAAATTATTAATTATTAATTAAACCTCCCCAAAAGGTGGAGCTGCAGACAATGGGGTTTCTCCCGTGATCCCATCAGCTTCTTCCTCTCAATCCCAAGCCAGCCCTGGTTCCTCCTGACGTGGTTTTAATTGCAGCCATAGGAAACAGCCCAACAATTGCCAGCACCTGGATCTGACCCTTCCCCTTCCTCGTGGTGCTCCCCTGACACCAGAACAAAGCCCAGATCCTGTAGGGAAAATAAAAATGTTGATGCTGTCCCTGGGAAGGGGATGGAACTGAGCATGGACAAAGCTGAGCAAGCTCCTCTAGCCAAAAAATCTCATTAAAATTTTAAATATTCAAAATANCTTTGTTCTGGTGTCAGGGGAGCACCACGAGGAAGGGGAAGGGTCAGATCCAGGTGCTGGCAATTGTTGGGCTGTTTCCTATGGCTGCAATTAAAACCACGTCAGGAGGAACCAGGGCTGGCTTGGGATTGAGAGGAAGAAGCTGATGGGATCACGGGAGAAACCCCATTGTCTGCAGCTCCACCTTTTGGGGAGGTTTAATTAATAATTAATAATTTCAGCCCTGGATAAAAGTGAAGAATGCACCTTATGGCATCCAAGTGAAACCACTGAAATTTGTCCCATTTTTTGACATTCAGCCTCTCTGAGGACAGACAAGAACTCGCTGCTTCGGCTGGATCAGCTTTTAAAGGAAATGAAGGAATCCCTGTATGATCTGAGCTGAAACATGACAAAACCATCACCATTCAAGCTGTGCTTAGAGGCCTATTTTTAATATTTTAAAGATAATTTTAAAATGTATTTTAATTTTGAAGATATTTTAAATATTTAAATATTTTTAGTATTTATTGCGTTCAAGGAAAAGCAGTATAATTCTCCTCCCAGCATTTAAGGCCACTCATGTAAAGTAAATTTTCCTTGGCACTTAGAAGTATNAGAGAAACTTTTGCTTTGGACCAAAACTCAAAGCTTCAGTGAAAAAAAAATGAATCTCAAGGAAGAAAAATAAGTCCGTGACCTCTAAATATTGTAAAGATTTAATTTTTATTCTATTAATTTTAATTATTTTGAATATTTAAAATTTTAATGAGATTTTTTGGCTAGAGGAGCTTGCTCAGCTTTGTCCATGCTCAGTTCCATCCCCTTCCCAGGGACAGCATCAACATTTTTATTTTCCCTACAGGATCTGGGCTTTGTTCTGGTGTCAGGGGAGCACCACGAGGAAGGGGAAGGGTCAGATCCAGGTGCTGGCAATTGTTGGGCTGTTTCCTATGGCTGCAATTAAAACCACGTCAGGAGGAACCAGGGCTGGCTTGGGATTGAGAGGAAGAAGCTGATGGGATCACGGGAGAAACCCCATTGTCTGCAGCTCCACCTTTTGGGGAGGTTTAATTAATAATTAATAATTTCAGCCCTGGATAAAAGTGAAGAATGCACCTTATGGCATCCAAGTGAAACCACTGAAATTTGTCCCATTTTTTGACATTCAGCCTCTCTGAGGACAGACAAGAACTCGCTGCTTCGGCTGGATCAGCTTTTAAAGGAAATGAAGGAATCCCTGTATGATCTGAGCTGAAACATGACAAAACCATCACCATTCAAGCTGTGCTTAGAGGCCTATTTTTAATATTTTAAAGATAATTTTAAAATGTATTTTAATTTTGAAGATATTTTAAATATTTAAATATTTTTAGTATTTATTGCGTTCAAGGAAAAGCAGTATAATTCTCCTCCCAGCATTTAAGGCCACTCATGTAAAGTAAATTTTCCTTGGCACTTAGAAGTATTTCTAAAAAGCAGAGAAAATTTTTTAAAAAATTATTTTTGCCTGCTAAAAATGTAAATTTTGCAGGAATTGGGAGGTTGGACTGCTGTGGTTCAGTGACACTTTAAAGTGTGTTCAAAACCCAGCAGTTTTCCCTGGCCCAGACATGGAGCCAGAACTCTGCTGCCTCTTCAGCTGCTGGCTCTTATTTTTTCCCCAGTTTTTTGTCTTCATGGGACAGGTTCTGCCTTTCCCCCTAGGTAGGAAATGAAAGCACTTATTTATTTTTCCTATGTAAAGGAGTAGCCTGGCTCTGCCACTTCAGCTGAGAGAAGTCTTTGTGCTTCAGCAAATAACCTCTCTTAAAATATAAATTAAAATATAAATTAAAACAAACTGCATTTACCAGTGGTGTTTACCCTGTGAAGCAAACTGAGCTAAAATCATGACTGCTTCCAAATCTCCTACAATCCAGGTGCTAAATCTCCCCCCGGGATGAGATTCCCATTCTTCTCTCAATTAGGAGAATTAACAGTGCTGTGATAAATATCATTATTCATCCAAAGCGATCGAAATCATGATGTAATTATTTTATTTTCATTTTCCTTGGGTCCCAGAGGCCATAAAGCACAAACACTGTGATTTATTCATGGGGTAGAGGGGCAATGGGAGCAGGAGAAGTGCAATCAGATCACACTCAATAATCCCAGAGGTTTTTTAGGTGTCTTTCAAGGCACACACACACACAAAAAAAAGAAAAAGGTGAAATGACACGATCAGCACATCAGTGTCAGGGAATGAGGGAAAGCACCCAACAGGTCCTGCACTGAATCATGCCTGGGAGGGGCTGGGGGCCAGCATTGACACATTTTATTTATTTTTGTGAGATGACAGTGAATCACTCGCTGCCATCCCGTCTCCAAAAAAGCCTTTGAATGATAGGTGTGGTTTAACTCAAATAATATTTTTTAAAACATATCCCACAAAGCAAAGCAGGAGGCCAGATATGAGGCTGTGCTGCAGATAAGGCAGGACACGTGTTCAAACCATCAGCACCCTGCCCTCCTCTCTGCCTGAAAGGGAAAACACCTACAATAAAGATAATTACACTTCTTTTTTCAAGGCATGGCAGATAAAACACAGCACCCTGCACTCCTGTGGATGTTTTGGGCTGTTAATGAGTGAAACTGGGAGTTTCAGCAAGTCTGGAGCGAGGAGTTCAAATGGAAACGGCTGGCCCTGCCTCCAAACACAAACTGAATTTCCTGAGGACTTTGAGGTACAATTCACTGCTCAGTTTCATTTTCATTTTCACAAATCTGCCCTTACTGGATTTTGAAAAGAGAAAGCTCTTTCTGCAGTGGTAATCCTTGGGCAGAAGAGAAAGATCCATTCTCACATCAGAGCCCTCAACAGCACATTTTCCAACCCCCAGAATGTCGTTTGATTTTGTTTTAATGCAGGAATCAGAAGGAACAGACATTAATTATAAAGCACATCCTGTATGACAACAAAATCAGCTTTTTCTAGCAAAACTGAGGTGGTGCTGAGGAATGGCCACTTTGCAGCCAATTCCACTTGCAGTGAACTCCCAGTTTAGTCAAAGCCTGACAAAAATTTCCTGTGGTGAAGGGCAAGAACTTCTTGTGCCAAAGACAGAAGCACAGTTCAAATTAAGGAGCTGATGACTCTTAAAAACAAACAAACAAACACAAAGACCAGGTTTGCAGAGTTTGGGGAGTGAGGTGTGCACAAAAGTGGAATTATCAAGACTATGAACTACAGGAAATGAATTGAGAAATATGAATAGAGAAGAGGTTGGGTGTGAAGAACAGGTATAATTCCTGAGGTAAATTCCTAATATGAGAGGCAATTCAAATGGAATATATTCTAATTGGCCATAACAAGGAGTTGTGTGGAAGTCTCACACCAGCATTCAACCCACAAGTCACTGCATGACAAAACTACAAATTCCAGAGAAATACTGACCAAAAAAACAATGTTAAACTGCAGAAGGAACATTCCTTGTGATCCTACAAATCTCAGATTTGAGAATTTATCACCGCTGAAAGAAACAGCACATGGAAGCAAAAACCAACAAGTCACTGGGTGACAAAAACTCCTCCCCTTTCCCTTTTTTTCAGTCATTGCCCATTTCCTGCCAGCTCAATTTTATGAGCAGAGGATTCCAACACATCCCAAGTTCCCAAATCCCAATTTGCCACCAGGTAGAGCTGCCTAGAACATCCCAAGTTCCCAAATCCCAATTTGCCACTAGGCAGAGCTGCCTAGAACATCCCAAATTCCCAAATTCCAATTTGCCACTAGGCAGAGCTGCCTAGAACATCCCAAATTCCCAAATCCCAATTTGCCACCAGGCAGAGCTGCTGAGAACATCTCAGGGCTTTTCCAACCTTCCACCCCAAGGGAAGGGCTCAGACAACAACACTCAGCAGACAGAGCTTATTCCATGAATTCCTGTCCCACGCATGAAGGGATTCATGGATGTTGCTCCCAAATGAAATTCTGAAGGCACTTTCTGGAAACAGAGCCCTGAAATGGCCTTAAACACTCTGGGGAATGGGAAAATTCCAAAGGTGTCTGCAAGGACAAGCAGAGGATGTTGGGGTGGGTTTGGGGACACCTGAGGGAGGACAAAGCCCTTCCTCTGAGGTGTGAAATGTCCCTGCCACAGCAGGGGACAAAGGATGGGAGAAGTGCCCCGAGAGGGAAAGTTTGCTCAATGACACTCCGAAAACAAACAGTATCACAAAGTCAGGGGGAATTGATAAATACAGCTCCTATCAGAGCTGTGAGGATGTGAGGAACCTTTCTGAAAATCGTGGGTGTAAATACCAACTTTTATCAGAGTTATGAAACACAAGGACAATGTTTTGCCAAGGTCAGAGGAAAAAAAAGTTTGCACCGTTCAACTTCTGCCAGCCAATGAGGATTGCACTTTGTTCCTAAAAATCAGCCTCGAAACGAAATAACAAGCAAAAATATAAATTGAAACAACAAAAGCCACCTATCAATAATTGGGTCAGAAAAAGAGGATTCATCTTTCACATTGCAGCCTGCAAATAATTAATATGGCATATTCCTAGAGGAAGATTATCCTTATTTTCAGAGACACCTGGAAGTGATCAATACCTTCCTCAGGAACCTCGAGCTCCTCACACCTACAGCCCCCCTGAACCAGACCATGTATTGCCAGTAAAATTAAAGAGATTTTTCCCTCAAAACCCCCCACTTTTTGATGCTCATACAGTACTGCCAATCAAATATTCTGCAATGATATTCACAATAGAAGCCAAGACCAAGAGGAATTTCTGAGGAACATCACTGGAGAGGAGAGAAGGGATCAAAACTCAGCTGAATTACCCTCTTTTCTCTGCACTAGGGTAGAAGGAAAAGGAAACTCTCCACTCAGTCATTCAAGCAAACCCTGATTTTAGCTCTTCAGACATTTCCTACTGCAGAGCAACAAAACACAATTGAGCTTCGTTCTTAAAACAAGAGGGTTTTGCTGTTTCCTGCACTTCAGACACATTGACAAAGTAAACAAAACAAAAACATTTGGAGCTGCTTCTCTGGGCTTCACTGGGTCTCACTGCTCACTGATTTTTGACTTCACAATCAAGAGTGCAAATATAATCAGAGAGAATTTAAACTGTTAATGCTTCAGCCTGGCTTTCTGACCCCTGTTTCTAAGAAAACAGAGTTCTGTCACTGCACTGGTGCCTTCTCCTGGGAAAACATTACAGTTCCAGCCCTCAGCTGCTTCCCACCTTGTAAATTCTCCAGGATTTTGTGAACCAGTTCACCCCAGTAGTGGCTGATGGAGAAAACGGGGCAAGTGACTGCTTCACCCAGGGAAAAATGAGAGAAAATTCAGTTCCCACTTTTTGGGATAGGTGTCACCTATCCTACAGCAAAATCCTGCCAGGAAACCTCTCTGCCCCAGACACAGCCTCTTCCTCAGGACAAGAGCCAGCAGCTCCCATGGCAGCAGGGGATGGAATGGGGCAGAGAGAAGGAATTTTATGTTGGATAATGGACACTGGGATAGGACTGTGAGCACCGAGCAGAAATCCCAGGACACACTTCACTGTTAATGAATATTTCGGGATAATTATGGATCTAGATATTCTCCAATCAAGAATATAAGAGCAGAAGAGGTGAAGATGATTTCTGGGACAAGCCCAGAAAAGCAGGGAGAAAGATAAGATGGGAGCTGTGGGACAGAGATTTTTCCTGCTGGAGGCTGGGTGTGTTCAGCTCTTGGGGAAAAATGACTTTCACATTTCTCCATCTTTGCTGCAGCACGAGAACTCGAGAACACTGAGGCTGTTAATGGCTACATGCTATTTTTCCCTGCCCAGTTAATAATGCCTGCACTGCTGACACGGGCTGGGAGTCAAAGGTAACAGCCCCAACCACCAAACATGATGCGATTAATCCCATTCCCTCCACGCGACAACTCCCGAACACAATTTGGAAATGACAAGCACTTGATGAAGTGACCCGACATCATTCAAAAACAGACTTCCAAAACGGTGCTCGAGCAGTTTTTGTGGCCCAAGGAGTGAACTTAAAAGGGATTTCTGCTGATTTTTAAATCCTTCAGGTAATGGGGGTGGAAAGTTACTCAGGGAAACACGGCATCAGCAAAGTCACCACCTCTGTCCCCAGGCCACCAAGCCTCAGTCCAGCTCCACAAACACTTGGCAGAGAAGACAAAGGAATGTGGTGCCCACATTCCACACGCTTACCTCCCATCCAAAGTTTGTTTCCTTTAATGTGCTCCTCTGTACTGCCATATAGGGTCCAAATCTTTCCCCAACTTCAATCTTCTTTTTGGCCCAAATCCCTAGCCCTGCCCCTGGGATCGAAGATTCTCTGAGTTCAAAATCTGGTGGGATTGGAATGTCATCAGGAATGTAGACGGGAGCTTCATAGGGTGAGCCCTCCTTGGGAGTGAAGTCCTCACTGGTGGGGAAGGGTGACGGAGGTCCCACAGGGATGGGGGACATTATACTGTCCTCAGTTTCCTCCTCTGCGCTTTCTCCAGCAAGGAGATCGGGGTCGGTCTCGTACATATTATTTACAATCTCGCTGTCACCTAAAAGGGGAAACAGCAGAACAAAACACACTGAGATACTCACGTGAACATTGGTTAATCTCTCCCAGGGACAAAGTTTGGCTAAGCCGAGCTCGCACACTTCTAAAGGGTGAAAACCTCCCTGGAGGAACTCGGGTGGAGCTGAGGTAGGGGCACTGATCACCGTGGGGTGCTGCAGAAGGGTGGGGTGAGGCTCATGGCAGCCTGGTGTGCTCTATGGGGTCAGGGGTCCTCTGCTGTTTGCACTTCAGTTTTGGAAAGAGGGAAAAAAACACAGAAGAGGTGGTTGAGGTTCTCTTCAGCCACTTCTTGCTTTAACTGGCTCAGCGTATTTTGTAAAAGGGGAAAATAAAATTTAAAAAACCCCAGAAATAAATTAGGGTAAAATCCAAGTTTGGCAAGAAGTGTTTGCCTGGTGTTGGGGGTTCCTGCTCAGTGTGTCCCACGGCAGCAGCTGTGGCTGTGAGCTCAGCCGTGCATCCCTGCAGGTGTAACAGAGCATCACTGCTTTGTAATCACTGAATCTGCAGTGCTTCAGGTTGGAAGGGACCTTAAAACCGTCCAGTTCCACCCCTGCCATGGGCAGTGACACCTTCCACTATCCCAGGGTGCTCCAAGCCCCGTCCAACCTGGCCTTGGACATTTCCAGGGATCACAGCTCCTCTGGGCACCCTGTGACAGGGCCTCCCCACCCTCCCAGGGAAGAATTCCTTGCTAATCTCTAATCCAGACCTACTCTCTGCCAGTTTGAAGCCAATTCCCCCTTGCCCTCGAATGAAAACCCTGGACACACACAGAGGGCAATAAAGTTTGGGGATTTTTCCAAGGCGAATCAATTTCTAAGCAAGGCCGTTCACGTAATGAACACGGAACTTTCTCATCCAAAAAGCGAAAAAGAGTGGTGGTGGTGGGGGAGCAAAACACGAAAGGGGAAAAGAAAAAACACAATTTGTCACCCAACAGAAGGAGCTGGAGTATTTTGGGAGCAGATTTGCCCTGTCTCCACGAGGCAGCAGGGGCGTGCTCGGCAGCTCCCACCACGATAACAAACCCAACAACCGCCGCTTTGTGGGCGCTCCCGCGGGGCGCAGCTCATGCCCGACCACTGATGTCACCAGGGGGGAGCAGCACCCCACCAAAACTGCACTTTCCACTGGCTCCCAGCTAGGAACCATCAGGGAAGAATAGCTGGAAAAGCACGGCTCGACTCGAGGTATTTATAATTCATCTCTTTGCTAACCTCAGAATGCACCTTCTGTCTGCAAGACACATCTCCTCCTCTATTTCTTTTTTTTTTTTTATGCCTAATAAAGATTTTCCGGAGTTCATGCCTAAGGAACCTGGTGGCAGACTCGAGTAAAGAGGAGGATTTTGAGTCCTCTGCCAACATTTTTTTGCTCCAGCTTTTGGAGGAGAACAGGGAGCTGCCTGCTGCAGTTGACATGGGTTTTCCTCTGCTAGAAAGTGCAGCCCTCCCTACTCAAACATGTCACCAGAGCCCAGCTTTCATGAACATGAGATACTCCATCATCCTGAAAATATTTGTGGTTGCAGTAAATGTTTTCTCGCCCAGTATTAGCAAGTCAAATTATTTTCTCCTCTATGATTAGCCTCTTTTGCACTTAAGGAACAGGAATTCCAACTGAGTTGAAGAGCAGAACTGGGTTTATTGGAGCACAACCTGTGAAAATTTCCAGAGGATACAAGTAAAGTACAAAGATACCTTACTACTGAACACCGTTAATTTAATTTCTTCCATGGGACAAGCAGGGCAGTTCTGATTACGTTTTAATTAACAGTGAAGCTGGTCCTTCATCTGACTGACCTCGTATTTCAAGAGGAATCATCAAAAGATAGCTAAATGTGTCTTTTCAGTTGTTCAGTGACCAGGGACTGGCAACAGGCATGAAATGACAATGAAACAACAATTTCAGGTCACGATAGGCCTGGTACCAGAGATTGCAGGTGGCATCTGTGGGAGCTGAATGAATCCCAGCCGGGCGGATGTGAGAACGTTGGGTTCCTCAGCCCAACCCAGCACTGATTAACAGCCAGGGAAAATCCCAGCTGTGCCCAAACCTGGCCCTTTTTCTGTGCACTGCCAGGTGGATTTCACAGAATCCCAGAATCACTGAGCTTGGAAAAGGCCTCCAGGATCATCAGGTCCAAGCTGTGACCAATCCCCACTTTGTCCCCAGCCCAGGGCACTGAGTGCCACCTCCAGGCTTTCCTTGGACACCTCCAAGAATGGTGACACCAGCACCTCCCTGGGCAGCCCCTGCCAAGGCCTGAGCACCCTTTCCATGGAGAAATTCCTGCTGGTGTCCAACCTGAGCCTCCCCTGGCCCAGCCTAAGGCTGTTCCCTCTCCTGCTGTGGCTGTTCCCTGGAGCAGAGCCCCACCTGGGACTGTCCCTTCCTGTCAGGAGCTGTGCAGAGCCACAAGGTCTCCCCTGAGCCTCCTTTTCTCCAGGCTGAGCCCCACAGGTGAGGGAGCTGATCTTCTCCGTAGGTTGTGTTTATCTGGGGCAAATCCAACAGCTGAAGTTCAGTTGTAATTATTCTGCAGAATTTTCTGAGTTGTCCCCACTGAACCACTTCTCCTCTCAGCTTTGCCCCAAATATTCCACAACTGGTTAAGTTTAAGAAAAAATACATTAAAAAAAAAAAAGCAGAGAACATCTCATTTTCCAGGAACAATCCCCAGCTCTCCTGAGCTCCATCCCAGCTCAGCTGGGGGCCACGGAGAGCCGGACGTGGCCACTCCGTGGTGACAACAGTGACAACCACGCTGTCCCACATCTGCCCCTCTGCAATGCCTGCCTGGGTGAAAAGCAGCACAGAAACACAACTTGACCTTATTGTTATTGTCATGAAACTAAAATTAGTCCCTCAAAGCTCCCCGGTGAAATGACTGGATAAAAAGGCTCATTGAAAGGTTGTTTCCACAGATAATCAGATATGGGCAGACGCTGAAAATCTGTGTGACACCAATGAGGGGCTGGCAACAATGACAGGGATGGTTTAGTGGTGGTGAGAGACCTCATGAATAATCTATTTAGCAGCTGTAATAAAAGCAAAAGCCAGGCTGATGTTAAAGGAAATGGTGGTGGGCGAAATAATGCGTTACGTTTTGGGGTGGGTTTGTTGTGTTTGGGGTTTAATGTGTTTGTTATTATTTTTATTATCATTATTGTCATTATTCCTGTTTTAATTGTCGTTGTTGTTGTTAGATATCTAATTCTGCTGTGCAAATACCCAATTATCTGAAATGACTGAGCATTTTTTGCACTCACAGACTGCAAAGAGCTTCTTTGACTTCTTCACTGGGAACATTTAAAGAACATCCCAAGAATTAATTTCTATTGTGCAGGCAGTGCCCGGTCACCAGCACAATCCTGAGTTTCACTCACCTGGATAACTCAACATTTGAGTGAAACCCAGGTATTTTTATTTTCTAATCGAGGAGGAGAATGACAGGCACCTACTGAACTCACATTTTGCCTCAGAACCTGCAGCCTCAGGCCCAAAGGAAATATCCAAGCAAAGTAGAAAATACAAATATTCACAGAGAACTTTGGCTTTGTAGCTAAGAATGGAACCACACAGGCACAGACCAACAGGAGCTTTTTCCTTAGGGATTAGCTGGGTGTTGGAAGGGTTTTTACATCATTATCCAAACTTTGCAGCTGATTCCTAGCTGTGAGTTCAAAACCACATGTAAGGATTAAAACCTCAGTGCTGTCTGGAACTGCTTGTTAAGTGGTAATAATAATAATAATAATAATAATAATAATAATAATAATAATAATAATAATAATAATTTATTAGGAAAATATTCATTAGTCCAGGACTTCCTGGCATTTGTTTCCATTTTCTGGCTCTCAAACATCTTTTCCAGTCCAAAGAGAGACATCACCACCACCTTTACAGGTCTTTGGATGTCCTGAGGTTCCTGCACTGTGATTTCCCTTCAGAAATATTCCCCAAGGGAAGAAACAAACCAATCAAACCAAAGCAAACAATTCCTGATGTAATGGCTAGTGAGGAAGGCAGGTAAAATTTGAGCACTTTGAGCAATATCTTGAGGGGCAGCCTGGTCTAGAGGGAGCTGCTCATGGCAGTGGGGCTGCAATTGGGTAATTTTTAAGGTCACNAGCACCCTTTCCATGGAGAAATTCCTGCTGGTGTCCAACCTGAGCCTCCCCTGGCCCAGCCTAAGGCTGTTCCCTCTCCTGCTGTGGCTGTTCCCTGGAGCAGAGCCCCACCTGGGACTGTCCCTTCCTGTCAGGAGCTGTGCAGAGCCACAAGGTCTCCCCTGAGCCTCCTTTTCTCCAGGCTGAGCCCCACAGGTGAGGGAGCTGATCTTCTCCGTAGGTTGTGTTTATCTGGGGCAAATCCAACAGCTGAAGTTCAGTTGTAATTATTCTGCAGAATTTTCTGAGTTGTCCCCACTGAACCACTTCTCCTCTCAGCTTTGCCCCAAATATTCCACAACTGGTTAAGTTTAAGAAAAAATACATTAAAAAAAAAAAAGCAGAGAACATCTCATTTTCCAGGAACAATCCCCAGCTCTCCTGAGCTCCATCCCAGCTCAGCTGGGGGCCACGGAGAGCCGGACGTGGCCACTCCGTGGTGACAACAGTGACAACCACGCTGTCCCACATCTGCCCCTCTGCAATGCCTGCCTGGGTGAAAAGCAGCACAGAAACACAACTTGACCTTATTGTTATTGTCATGAAACTAAAATTAGTCCCTCAAAGCTCCCCGGTGAAATGACTGGATAAAAAGGCTCATTGAAAGGTTGTTTCCACAGATAATCAGATATGGGCAGACGCTGAAAATCTGTGTGACACCAATGAGGGGCTGGCAACAATGACAGGGATGGTTTAGTGGTGGTGAGAGACCTCATGAATAATCTATTTAGCAGCTGTAATAAAAGCAAAAGCCAGGCTGATGTTAAAGGAAATGGTGGTGGGCGAAATAATGCGTTACGTTTTGGGGTGGGTTTGTTGTGTTTGGGGTTTAATGTGTTTGTTATTATTTTTATTATCATTATTGTCATTATTCCTGTTTTAATTGTCGTTGTTGTTGTTAGATATCTAATTCTGCTGTGCAAATACCCAATTATCTGAAATGACTGAGCATTTTTTGCACTCACAGACTGCAAAGAGCTTCTTTGACTTCTTCACTGGGAACATTTAAAGAACATCCCAAGAATTAATTTCTATTGTGCAGGCAGTGCCCGGTCACCAGCACAATCCTGAGTTTCACTCACCTGGATAACTCAACATTTGAGTGAAACCCAGGTATTTTTATTTTCTAATCGAGGAGGAGAATGACAGGCACCTACTGAACTCACATTTTGCCTCAGAACCTGCAGCCTCAGGCCCAAAGGAAATATCCAAGCAAAGTAGAAAATACAAATATTCACAGAGAACTTTGGCTTTGTAGCTAAGAATGGAACCACACAGGCACAGACCAACAGGAGCTTTTTCCTTAGGGATTAGCTGGGTGTTGGAAGGGTTTTTACATCATTATCCAAACTTTGCAGCTGATTCCTAGCTGTGAGTTCAAAACCACATGTAAGGATTAAAACCTCAGTGCTGTCTGGAACTGCTTGTTNTCCAACCCAAGGCATTCTCTGATTCCATGGTTCTTTATTTCACACCTCCAGCAAACAAAATCACCTACATTTCTAACTCTGGGGTGACAGCATTCTGTCTCCATTTCCATGGACTCAGGCCAAAAATAAAGTCATTTTTCTGAGCCCTTTGTAGGCCAGGAGAGCTGGATCAGATCATCAAAACATAACCCTGGTCAACCAAGAAGGAAATATTGCCATTGAGGATGTGCTTGACTGCTGCTGACAGGGTTCATCAGCTCGGGGTGTTGTGCTGCTAATCTCACCCTAATTCAGATGAATTCTGAGCAACACCTGCCCTCCATCCTGCCTTAATCCACTGGGAATTCTGCAGGAGCCTTGCTGCCCATCCCTCTGCCCTGCACAGGGCAGGAGCTGGCAGCAGGCACAGCCCAGAGCTTGGCAGACTCCACCCAAAATCACAAAGGACCTTGGAAAGCCCAAGGAGCACCCACCCCAAAGTGCCCCCAGCACAGAATGATCCCAGGGGTCAGATTGCCACCTGATGGCCACAGCTGAAACACAATAGGAAATCCCAAATCCAGGCCCTGCTCTGCTGCACCTGCCTGCCAGGACCAGCCCCAAACTCCAGCTTTCCCTCAGAGTGCTGGGAACTGTTGGTGCCAGGCAGCTCTGGATCCTGTCCTGGCATTCCTGAGCACTGGGAGTCTCTAAGTCCCCTAAATCCCACCTGAAATGAGAAGAAATCAGAATTCTCCCTAAATTTTCACCCTCCTCATGGATACACAACTTCCTCCACAGCCTGTTCTCCCTGCTGGGTGCAAACCTGAAGCTGGAGACAGAGAAATGCCTGGATTCCCAGGGGGATCTCACTTCTGGGTGCTACAAACACCAGCCACACTTTTCCTTAGCCTTGTGTGATGAGGGAAATGTCCCTTTGGGGGTTGGATTGTGCACCACCCTCTCTGGAAGTTGGCGTGAAATACCTCTGCCAGAAAAAAATGCAAATTAGTGACAAAATGTCATGAGAGGAATTATTCCTCTTCCATTAAGGATGAGGCTGAAGCATTAAATGCTTCAAGGTCAAACAAAAATGGCTTTTCCCCCACCCAGGGACAATATTAATGAGAATGCTGTAGGGAAAGGACAATAAACAATCAGGTATTTAAGATTCTCAAGCCAATTCTCAATTTCTTCATCCCATTCATTGTAAGAACCTTTCTCCTCCACCTCCATCCAAGCTGTACTGGGATCTACAGCATTTGCTGGTGGATTCTGACCTGAAATCAGCACATCCAGCATCCAAACCAGAGGCTGGCCATGAGGAACCCCCTGGGAGCAGCTCCTCAGGCTGCAGAGGATGCTCTGACACCTTTCCCCATCACCTCTGACTGCTGCCAGAGCGAGAGGAAATTCTGCTTTAAAACACCATTGAGAAATGTCTTCTTTTTTGTCTTTTGTTCACTCACAAAACCCCTTCATTTTCACAAATTTAACAGCTGAAAAAAAGGCTTGGGCAATAAATATGCAGGCAGGGAAGTGGCCACCAGTGGGAAGTGGTTTTGCCCCCGTGCCACGGTGCCAAGGGAATGTCACAAGGCTGCTTTTACCTTTGAGAAATGGGGCTGCTCACACAAACCTTTACTTAATTTTTCACTTCATTGGGCACTTCTGCTACAACTTGCTGTGGTTTTGCCAACTTTTCTGAATGTATCTAGAGATAGCCAGCTTGGAATTTTAGTATTTATCCCTTTGGATTCCTCCTGAATCTTTAACACCACAGGACACTGGCACACCAAGCACCTCAGGTTATTTCTCAGTGGAATAATCCTTTTTCTTCCTTAGATCTTATCCAGAGCTTCTCACAGCTCCCTCATACCTGAGAACACCCAAAAATGCTACGAGTAAAAGGAATTAGGGACAATCAAAATGGCTGTGGGTGAGATCTGGTCTTCCCTATTCCCTGTTCAAGCTGGAATGGTGGCACAGCTGTGACAGGACGAGTCACAGGTCACAGCTTTGTCCAGCTGACAAGTTAAATTCCACTAAATAGGTGTGCATGGAAAATTCAGACCCTGCCAACCTCAAATTGTTGGACACTCAGTCAGATCTGAGCTGATCCCACAGCAAACCCACCAGCCCAGCTCCAGCAGACACCCAAACTCCACTCTCAGCTTGTTTCCCTTCAAACATTAATTCTGTTTCTCTTCCACACTACAAAGCACAGAAATTTTGGGAATGCTCAAGAAGCAGGGAGATGCTGATGGGGTAAACAGGATTCTGGAGGTGAGTGCTCAGGAACCCCTCCCTGAGGGACCCAGCTGCTCCAAACTCTGCTGGCCGAGCTCCCTGTACCCCAGGGACAGCCCCAAACTCTCACATTTGCCAGGCCACACATGGAAATTTTTATTTATAGCTGCCACTGAAATGAAATCTGAAGGAGCCACACGTTTTAGCACATCCCTGTGCAAGATTCCAGACAGGAACAAGCTCTGAGCATTCCCAGCACAGGAACCTGCTCCAGGTACTGCTGAATCCAGCTTTGCTGCCCAAATCTTTGCAGCTGGAGTTTAAGGACAAAATACATGGAAGTTCCCTGGCTCTGGCTGATGCAGAACTCTCAGAACGTGTTAAAAACCTAATTTTCTGCTTAAAAATACTCAGAACTGCAGAGGCAGTGAGGGATGAGGCAGGAGGAGGAGGCAGGACGAGGAGAAGGAAGAAGGACTCCCATAAAAATCAAACCCTTGGAAACGCAGCCCCTTTCCCGGGCTCACTTTGTATATTCATTTTTCAGGTTTCACATTTATGCCCTGCCTTGTCTTAGCTGGAACTGCACCTCTCGAAGCAGCTTCAAGTCCTTTTATTAAAAAGAAACAGAAAGCAGATCCGAAAGGAGCAGTGAGAGCAGATGAGGACTGAGCTGAGTTAATCGGGTGCATTTTTCAATAAACATTCTAAAAGCAGTTGCTGCAGAACTTGGCTGTGAGTAGAACAGGTATTAAGGACTTCAAGTACCTTTGGTTTTAAGCAAAAAAAAAATTAAGTGTTTTCTTTTATTAAGGGATTTCTGCTGGCAGAAATGAAGAATAAAGCTCGAAACAGTATTTCAGTGTGTTCCTTAATACCCATTTTCCTCTAGTAAAACCAGCAGGGAAAGTGTCCAAATTACTCTGCTCTAAATGCCAGTATTATATTTCCAGTAAAAGTCTGGTTCAACCAGGCATCAAAAATATTTCCACATAAGATCCTTTTAGAATCAAACTCTGCAGAGAATGTTGTTGTTGCTGTTTGTTCTCCGTAACTTCGCTTCACCTGATCTCCCCAAATCCACAATTTTGTTTTCTATTTGAATTCAAGCTGACGCTTTTACAATTTGTGCTATGTCCAAATATTAATTTGATCCATATTTGGATGCAGTGGATAAAGTTTGTTCTTTTAAGCAAAAAAAAAAAACCAAACTAACAAACTAAAAAAGCTCTGCTATCTTACTGTTAAAGGCACTAGGAAAAATATCAGCCTTTGGGATAGTCTCTGAACTATTTATGAGATAAAAGCTCCAGTGAAGTGTCACGAGATATGTACAGTGTATTACCAGAGCGTTAACAAACATTTGGGGAGAAACAACACAACAGCAAAAAAAATCAGGGAAGGAAGAGAGGAAAGCCTGGAGAAAAGCTCCACTCGGTGCAGAAAAATCGTCACTGCCTTGCAGTGGTTTGCTTATTTTTGCTCCAAAATCCCTCCCCTTTAAAAATCTATAGAAACGCTCCAGCCCCGCTGAAAACGCAGCAAAGTGGAACTTTGGAAACGACCGCGAGAGAAAATTCTCCGCTGGGACAAACGCTCCCTAGTTCGAATAAATAAAGAAATGCTCTCCAAAAACTACCAGCCCGTGCTGGATATTTCTCTCGGTGCTGGATGTCAGGCCATGGAGCGAGAATAAAGCGTTTGTGAGCCTCCAAAAGGAGCCCTCGCCATTGGAATTCACGTCCCTGCCAAGCGGAGGCTTTGGGGCTGTTGTCACCGTCTCATTGTCATTCTGCTCACTGTGGCTTCCCCAGGGTCCCGAACAGGAGTCCTGGCATTATTAACAGGGCAGATTAATAGCAGAGGGGAGAGGCGTTTTCACAAACACGCCGAATATTAATATTAATCGATAACAATTTCCAGTTCCTGGCGGGAGGCGCGCGAACATCGCGGGAGGAGAGGAGGGAGGGAGGGCAGAGAGGGGAAGGGGACGGTGCCCACGGAGTGGGGCATGAAAAGGGGAGCAGTGAATCAATGCAGGGCACAGGACGGAGCCGTGAGGTGGGTGTCAAAAGCAGGGCTCTATTTTCACAGGCACACACAGGCACACATTTTAATGCCACCAGATAAGTGGGATTTGCCTTGCCCTGGCCGAAAGAAAAAATTCCGGGGAAGCTCGCTCGTTTTGTATCGGGGAAGAAACAGCAGAGCTCTGCAAAAACAGGGGGAAAATATCCTGCATCCTATTTTTGCCTTCCCGAGTAAGGCTGTACTCTGCAAACCGTATTTTCCTCAACACTCAGAACCCCACACAGATATTTTTTTAAATTCAGGTCTGTCCACATTTCCCAGATTTTTATGTTTGTGTTTTAAGCTCTTTTCTACTACCACCCCTCCATTTTAAAGACAAAAAAATCTGTAAAACTTTGTCCATCTTTTCTAATGGATCGGCCCTGTTTTTTTTAATTCAGTCTTTGGAAGTCTTTATCATTATTTCACACACTCTTTAATTACAAACAGCACAAGCAGAATGCACAGGGATGTTGCCAAAGAGTTTCCCAAATGCTCCAACTCACAATATCAGTGAAACCAAATCCAACCATTCCAGCTCAAGACTTTTTATTACAGACCCCAGTGGGTCACTGAGCCGAGTCCTCCCCGAGCTTTGGACAAACAAATGAGTTTTTCACTCCAAGACACATTTTTGCAGCAGCCTTGAAGTTCAGTTGGGCCCAGGAATGTTTCTCCCAGACCTGGAAGTGAAGATCTGGGTGAAAACCCCCCTGGCACAGAAGGGGCTGCCTGAGCTCTGCCCCACGCGGGCACACAAAGGGCTCTCAAACACTGACTGCAGCTTTGATCTTTGGGCTGGTTTCCTCACAGAGAGGTGTGACCCACTAGGACAAAGCTCCTCGGACTAAATCTGGGCTGGGAGCAAAGGACTGTGCTCAAAAATCAGCTGGAAATGGCTTTCCCACTCCTCATGGGTTCATTCCCCAAAGAATTCCAACCCCATGGAATGCTGTGGGGTTTTACAGCCAGCCCCTGACTCGTTTTGGAGTTCATTTTATGCTCCCACACATCCCAGCCTGCCTAGAGCCCACCAAGCTGAAATACATTTGGGACACATCTCTGACTGCACCCATCCAGTTGTGTCCATCCAGCCAATTCTCATTTCACCTGTCCCATTCTGACCATGTAAATAAGGAAAATTCAGAAGTCTACCAAGTATTTCCCACCACTGGGCTGAGGTTCCTGATATTTTGGGACCAGACCTGAACTCCTTTCCTTGGCCAAACACCTTTCCTCTGGCTACCAGTGTCCTGATAATTGTGGAAATGTTTAATTACTATGAAAATTGGAATTTTAACCGGCCAAGCGATGACAGTAAGAAACAACTGGGGATGTTAATGCTGTTCTCTGCAGAGATCTCTCCCTTTCTCCTGTCCCCATCCCAGTTTCAATCAATGTTTGCACTGGGAGCACCTCCACAGAGCTGCTGTTTGGGGCACTTTTCTCCTGGCCACTCAAGTGCTCTTTTCTCTCTAGGAACAAGAAGCTGACAAAGAACTGAGCGTGTGTTTAATCCTCCTGCTTTTCCCACTGCAGTCTATTCACAAGTCACTTCTGACAGAGAAAGTGCTCCCAGAGTTTGCCTGCAAAATGTAGGACAGGAGAGATGGGAGGTTCAACAAATGGCAGTGGGAAGTGACACTCCATAAAATCCTTCCAAACTCTGTGAACAAACACTGTTACAGGTGGGATTCCTGGGGCAATCCCATCCTCTCCAAATGAGCTTTGCCCAGTTCCAGAGGACTCCACAGTTGTTTTAGACCTACTGGTTTCACAGCCACACCACAATATCCTCCTGGCTTAGCCTGACAGATCCATTCACATTCATTTTAATCTGATACCACCAGATTCTGGTTCAGTCAGAACCTGGGCAGCTGTGGAACCACGAGGATTTGGGGCTCTCCCAGGGCACTCCCCACATCCACGCAGAGCTTCTCCACCCCACTTCCCTCTCCTCCTTCCAAAGCAATCCTGGGTGTTGCACCCACCACCTGGCCCTATTTAAAGCCACTGCATTATTCCAAAAAGGATTATTTATACTAAAAACACTCCCGGGACTACTGTATTTGTATTTCAGGGCTGCTGCATCCCCTATTTCCTCACTGCTCTAATATGGCCCCAGGCAGAGCGGCTGAAATGACTCGCGATGCCACTGTAATTTTTATCAAGGCTTGTTCCTGGTAAAAAGCCTCTTTGTTTCAAAGAAATGTGATTTGGCCTTTTTCCTCCTCTGCTCTATTCCTTGGTTAATATACCACTTCCACTCGCCCCGGGGCTAAGAAAGGTATTCCATGGAATTGGTCAAATCTCACTGTTTTTCTTCTAAATCACAACTGGCTTTTTTTCCTCGACCATTGCTAAGCACTATCTAAGCTGACAGTCTGAACTTGAGATTTTATTTGTGCCTTAACCCTTCAGCTCCTGGATTTGGAGCAGTCACATGGCCACGTTAAAGAGGAGCACCAAGGCTGCTCTGGCAAAGGAGGGATTAAGGGCAAGGCAGGAGGAGCAGCCCTGGCTCGTGTTATTTATTACACAAGGCAAATTTGTCCATCTCTGTAAAAGTGTTTCCAGCCAGGTGTTCATTTCTTATAAATCTGAACGCACCAGTAACGTAGGTGAAAGTCCACAAAGTTGAAATTTGGAGTTTTCAAAGTCTTTTTCAAAAATAAAAAAGGCTCTTGATTTCTTATCTCTCACAGAGAATTTGGTTTTAAACACAGTAACGCTTAACCCAGATTTGGGATTGCCTAATCAAGTTTTAATTTAGTCTGTCTCATTGACAAATAGGGTGGATTTTCTGATGAAATATAAGTCAAGTGTCCAAGTTCACTCATAAAATATCCCTCGAAAGCAGAAGCTGCAGCAGGAGCTGTTTGTTGACCTGTGTTTATAAAATGCTCACAGCCTCTAATAAAGTGAATAATTATAAATGAGGAAATCCAGCTGTTTTGGTTATTTTTTGTACATCTCTAAACTAGTCCTGTTTGGAATCCAGTCCTCACTTGCCATCCCTACCACACAGAGCTGAGAGCATCAGGAAAGAACAGTCCACCTCAACAGAAAAAAATGCATCAATATCCAAAATACTGTTAGAAGAACCAGGAGTTAACACCCTAATGGGACCTTCAACAATTAATACAAATCAACACCTTGCCTTAGTGTTTAGTCAGAGATCATCACCCTCTCAATTAGCTGACAATTAATAATCCTTTATGCAAGAAGTTTTCACTGTTGTTCAGAGATTTAAACACATTTCTAAACTTTGCTAGCCGTAAAATTATACCCACAAAAAGTGGATTAAAATCACCAAGATGACAACCTGCTTTATGGATCATCAGCAAATATATTTACATTAAAATTAAATGCAGACAGGAAAATCAGTTCATTGAAGGAAACACAACCCAAAAATATTAAAGTATCTCCCAAGACAGCACCTACACCCAGCTGTGAAAAGTGAGGCATTTTTAAGTAGCACAAATATTTCTCCTCGTGTTCACCAAGAGAGCCTCTGTCAGAGCAGCTCTGCAGAACTCCAGCATTCTCAAAAAATAAAGCTGCAGGATCTCTCTGTGCTCTGCCTGCAACAGGAACGTGGGCACTTCACATTCCCTCCAGGAGTGCACTGAGGGCTTTTGTTTGTTTGCTTGTTTGTCTAAAGCTCCCCTGTGTTTTCCTTCTCTAATCCCTCTGTTTTCCTGCTCCCTCCACAGCCAAATCCATGGAAACTCAGAGAACCTTAAAGGTCCCTTGCAGGTCAAGTGTTATTTTTCTTCATACACCTGACTTTAACTGGTGGAATTGCTTGAAGATTTCCCTCACAAGTTTGATAAAACAAACAAGGCCTAGGGCAGGGTTGTTTAACTCTTGTTTTCTACTCAGTACCAGAATTTTCATCAGTCAGCCTGGCAAGAGTATAAAAATTGCAGCTAAGGCAAGCCAGGAGTTGATCCAAGCTCCCTGAGAGGAGTGCATCCATCTACAGTGGCCCCAAAACCCAGATCCAGAGAATTCCAGCAGTGTTCCCATCAACCTCCCTGGAATTCTGAGGCACTGGTGGGCTGCACCCCAATCCTGTGAGCGCAAACCTGCTCCAGGGATTGCACCTCAAAAATCACCTCACTGACAGGACCCAGTGCTTGCCATCAGCGCAGTCAGAGCCGAAAATCCTCGCAAAACCAACCCAAACCCTTCAGTGATTACCTGTGAGCCAGAGCCCATGAATTAACACGTAATAAAGTGCCAGTTTGGCATGGAGAATCCCAAAATTCTGCTGCCTTCTTCAGGGGTGCTGCCTCTGCCATGCCAGTCCTTCCTGTCCCCCCGGTCTCAAACCCCAGCAGGCACCAGACCAGCCTCTCCCACAGCACCAATCCTGCCTGGGCTTGGTGTGGGCAATTATCTGAACCCTGGAGGAGCTGGAGGCTGGGCTGGGCAGGAATCGATGGAAAGGCAGAACCAGCCAGCACTGGGCAAGCTCAGAGGTGGCTTTGCCAAAGTTCTGTGCCTGAGAGCAGCCAGGGCACTCCTTGAGAGAGTGAAGGCAGGGATCCACCAGCTCCTAATATTAAATATTCATCTTTTCTCCACTAAACCTCTTTGTTTCCTGTCTCCTCTCCCTCTCGATGCAAGCACAGCCCCAAACTTGCAGAAAGCCTCGGTGCACCCGAGCAAACCCCTCCTGAGCACAAACAAAAGCCCCACCACCCCTTGCCACATCCCATCACCGCCGTAATAAAGATGTTTATACTTTTAACCACCGAATCAAGCGCTCTAATTCCGCCGAGCTTGTCCCCTCCACTCCACTCCCTTCACTCCACGGCTTCATTTAGCAGGCCGGCGGTAAAAAAAAATTCATTAATTTTTATTAACAGGGAGAGCCATTTGTTCCCTGTGACAATATTTGACTTGTCGAAATGATTTTCACCTCTGCCATGAGGTGCGCGCTCCCCACATACATCACCCGATTACTCCGGGAGCGGCCAGAGTTGCAGTCATTAGCCAGTGAATTAACGACAATCCACAGCGCTATTAATCACGCTGACAAAAGCGTGAGCTCGCTGCTGACCCGAGCACGGCTCTGGGACATGAGCACAGGCAAGGAGAGCACAGCCACAGGGCTGGGGAAGAAAGGAATTTTTTGTTGTGTTGTGGGGTTTTTTTATTATTATTTTTTATTTTTTGTCTCGCGCTAAGCTGCTGAGGCGGGGGGAAAAAGGAGACGGGAGAGAAACGAGGGAGGGATGGTAGAGTAGAAGGGAAAGGCAGCTGGGGTCTGCAAGGTGAGGGCATGTCTTGCTGGTCCTGGAACTTCCAAGCAGGAGAGGCTGCAGGAATTCGATCTTAAATCCACAGCACTTTACCGGGCACGGTTTGGGAAATTCTTGGAAGCATGGTTGGTTTGATCAAAGCTTGCTCCTCAAGGCCTCTCCTCCCTCTCCCTCCAAATTTCAAGTGTCACAGAATCACTGAGTTTGGAACAGACCTTTAAGGCCGAGTCCAAGCTGTGACTGGTGCCCACCTTGTCCCCAGCCCAGAGCCCTGAGTGCCACGTCCAGGCATTCCTTGGACATCTCCAGGGCTGGGGACTCCAAACCTCCCTGGGCACCCCCTGCCAAGGCCTGAGCACCCTTTCCATGGGGAAATTCCTGTTGGTGTCCAACCTGACCCTCCCCTGGCACAGCCTGAGGCCGTTCCCTCTCATCCTGAGAGCAGCCACATTTCACAGGAAATGGATCCTGCCTCCAAAATATTGATCCCTGAGAACTGCTGCCTTCCAGATCCCAGAGCTCTTGGGACACTTGGAAAGAAGCTATCAGTGAACGTGGCAAGGAGCCCTCACTGTTTTCCTGGAACGTGGCTTCTAATTTCAAGCGTTTGAACACTGCACAATCTTTAGAGAAGAGCACCCCAAACCCAAACACAACAATCCTTAGAAAATAGAATTTTTCCCAGTGGCACAGCCTTTGTGTTCCTCAAGACAGTGCTGCAGCAATCCAGGAGAATACACGGATGTAACTGCAAGTTTTAAATACAGAAGTTGTCAGAAATAGCCGAGAAGGGGAATCTGAAGGAATGTGGTCTCGTACGAACGCACGAGGAAGGGGAACTCACACGGGCTCTGGAGAACTGGGCAAAGAAAGAATCTTTGCAATGGTTTGAATGTTCCTGCTGTACTGGACAATCCGTGGCAAGGAAAGCGCATTCCTGCAGCCTTGCCCCGTCCCATCAGTCCCCAACTCCCACCACAGCAGCTCCAACACTGAGACCATTCAGCGTTGGGAAGATGATAAAACCATGGGGAGAATTCCAAACATCTCCTTCAAAACTTTTTACTGCTGTTTTCTTTTTCTTTTTTTTTTCCCCATTCATGACCTAATAAGGGATTTAAGGGCGAATTTTCAGAAGTGCTCAGTGGATTCTTCCCCCCAGTTCTGCAAACACACACAGCCAAGTGCTGTGAGAGATGGTCATTCATTCTTCAAAGCCAGATATGTTTTCTCCAAGAAAAATCTCTTAAAAATCAAAGCAGGGATAAAGAACCCATCAGAGATTTAACAAAATTAATTTTTAAAAAGAGAACTTTCTGGAACAATTTCCAATAACTCAGGACTGTTGTGACACAGCCCCAGTTTTTGGTGCATTCTCACCTCTAACAGATTTTATGCCTCCTTTACAACCCAGCACCTTCTGACCAATTCTCTGCACTCTCCATTCCCTCAGCCACTTTCTCTTCTCCAAACCCCTTTCCTAAAAGAGCTGCTACTCCCCAGGTCGATGCCGTTTCCCTCTTACCACACAGAATAATTCTAGAACCTGTTTCTTGTTACTCACTTTCACCGGTTTAATTCTCCTTTTGCAGCGAGGAATGTCGTAAGGAAAGCCGGGCTCGGAAATCCACGATTTCCTGCCACTTAATTCATTTCAGCAAAACAGGAGGCAAGGTGATATTGCTGTTTAATGTTGCAGCCCCTCTGCAGCACTCCCCGGGGGCTCTAAGGGATCCCATGTGCGCCCCCATCCCTGCACCACTGCCAGCACCAAGTACCACCTTGGGCCAATTTAGGCTCTTCCACTCCCATGGGATTTCATCCCATTTGCAACTTTTGGGAATTTAAACATCAAAGCAGGAACAAGAGCCAGTGGAGGTGCAAACCACGGGTCCTGCAGCCCGGGCAGAGTTCCTGTGGCCTCACGCACGACGCGAGCGATTCCCTTTCGTTTGAGAGCTCAGGTTGGGAGCAAAAGTAGCTTTCATGTTAAAAAGCAGAGTTCTGCTTAAAATTTGTGCCTGTCTGGAAGCACAGAATGGTTTGGGTTGGGAGGGGATCCTCCTTCCACCTTCCATCATCCCAGGTTGCTCCAAGCCCTGTCCAGCCTGGTCTGGAGCGCTTCCAGAAATGGGGCAGCTCTTTGGACGAGCTGTGCCCGTGTGTGTCACCCAACACAGCCAGGTTTGGGGACAACTGCAAAATCAGGGCAGCCTCAGCATCCCTGTGGCTCAGACAGGAGCTTTTCCTCCCTCCCAGTGCCATTCCCTGACACACAGAGAGCACAGCTGCTGCAGAAGAGAAAGGGAAAGTCTTAATCTCATTCAGAGAAGAGATGGGGAAAGAACTCTCAGCCTTGCTGCAGACCTACCCCATGAGTATCCCCAACTTCCACAGGGGTTCCACACTGAGCTTCCTGCTCTCCTCACTCACAGGAAGGAGATTATTGATTAGAATAATGAAATAAAGTGAGTTTTCCCATTCTGCAACTGGTGATTCCCACTCCATTTCACCCCATTCTCACTCACGGCTCCACTCTCCACTGTTAATTATGAACATTCTCATTGCAACTTGATAGCTAAATCCAGTAGGATTCGATGCAAAATCCACACAACTGCTTCACTCCTGGTGGGATCTCCACACACAGATCTACAACATCTCCTCCTCCTGTGTTACTCCTTCTAGAAATACTTTTGCTGGGTCGTACACCAGGGCAGAATAATCCACATTCCAACCCGGCCAGCAACACCAAAATCCAAGGTTTTCTCTTCCCCCCAGCTCAGCCTTGCCAGGCCACAGCACACAGCAGTCAGCTGCAGTCCAACTAGCCATTTCTCTGCCTTTGAAGCTATTATTAAGAAAAATATTTAAGATAAAAATATTTTTACATTTTGCTTCTGCTGGCCAGCGATTGTCCCGCAGTCTGAAATATGAACTGCCGGCGAGCGGGACCTCAAGATTTCTTGTAGAGAGGGAGAATTCTTATGCTGTCAACCAGGTGTCTGAAGGGCTGCTGCTTTTCACTGGTGATTTTTCAGGAGGTAATGCAGATGCACTGGAAGGACAGCACTCAAAATTAACATTTTATTTTCATTTAGAGTCCAGTTCTGCTCCTCTCAGCTGCTGCCCAGGGAAGCTGCGGCTGCCCCATCCCTGGCAGGGCCCAAGGCCAGGTTGGAGCCACCTGGTCTGTTCCCTTTTTGAGGTAATGCTTTAAAAATGACTTTCCTTACATCAGGGGTGGGTTCTTTATCTCTGTTTTGATTTTTAGGAGATTTTGCTTCGAGAACACAAATATCTGCCCTTGAAAAGGAGAATGAGCATCTTTTACTCGCCCGGGGCAAGGGCCAGATCCAGAATCTGAAGCTTCACTGCTCCTTATACCCAACAGGAAAATAAAAAGCTGAATCACTTTAAAAATGAATAAACAAAAACAAGACCCCCCCCATCCCCCCCCCCCAAAAAAAAACCAAACCAAAAAACCAAAAACTTTTTGGCTCACAACTTTTCCAACCCAGTTCCAGGATATGATCCTTGTTATCATGGAACATGATTTTTTTAAGTTCATTTTTGAAGGAAAAAAAATAATTAAAGAGCTCACTGCATGTTAAATAACAGGTTTTGTTCAACATTTTCAATTAACTGAAAATAATAATAATTTTTTTTTAAATTAGATCATTCAATTCACAGTGGAATCTGTTTTGCTACATCTGGGACATCTTAGTCCTTTTGTGCTTACTCTTTTCTGGTATTAAAATCAGGTCAGTTCAGGTCAGAGCTCAATTTTTCAGCTTTTCTGAAATAAAACACTACAAAAAATATTAAAGTCTGGCCATTTTCACAATTTTCCATTTGCTGATGGAAGCTGCTTTCCAAATCCTACCTCCAGTGTTTTTTTTTTTCTTTTAGAAAACAATTATCTGTTTCAAAAACACTCAACTCTAGTTCAACCTGGACAGAGCTGCCAATTTACCACTAATATCACCTTTTTCTTTTGAACTTTAAGATCCATAAAAGGATTTATAAATAATATGGACAACCAAGAGGATGAAACCGAGCTGGACATTTCAATTTTCCAACCAACCAGGGCTTGGTGCCTTGGTGGACACAAATTGGGGCTGAGAAAAAAAGGAAAATCTGGCACTCAGGGATTTTTCCGTGCCACTTTCTGGCTGCTTTATTCCTTCTTGTGAAATGCCTGCTGAACGAAAACATCCCATGGCTCACAGACTTTTCAACTTAGGGTCTTCAGCCCCACATATTTTTCATATTACTCATATTCCCCTGCTTGAGTTAAACTCAAACAGGCCTGGAACAACTTCATTAACATAAAACCACATGATAATGGGAAACAGAGCCTTTTAATGGTTTATTTTCTTATTATCTTGTGATATATTTCATCTTCTCCCCCTTCTCCGAGTGCTACTACATTCTGCTTTCACTCTGCTGCCTGGGCCTGGCAGGGATCGAGCATGCAACACTGGATTCTGGAAATTCAGGAATTTTTAAGCTCACGGGGTCAGTTTGGTATCAGGGAGATCCCAAAAGCTCCAGTAAAAGTTAAAAAAAAAGGCTTTTATTTTAAATTAATGTATTAGATACTCTGTTCTACCTCTGCAATGTGTCACGCTTCATCTGAGGGGAAAAAAAATTGGTTTTACCCTCAAAATTTGGTAAGAATTCCTAGGCTGGGATGCTCAGGGAATATGGCAAGGGAAGATCTTTTGCAATACCACATTTTCTTTTTGTCACAAGACCACAATTTCAAAATTTAAGAGTTGCAACATTTTTTTAGGAAGCTTAAAGAAATCAGAAATTGCATCTGGTTCAGGGTGACTCTTCTAAACTATTTCAGACATTCTTGCAATAATGAATAAATAAATCTTTACAGGATTTCTGCTTTAAAATTGTTGCTTTATTTCCCTGCCTTTTTAAACACATCTTAAAAATATTTCCCAGCAGCTTAGATGCTAAGGAATTGCCACAATTTCCTCACTATTTTTTCGACATTTCCTCACTATTTTTGTCCATTTTTTGTCACTATTTTAACCCTTTAATTAGCGTTAAACCCTGATTAATCAAAACCCTCCAGGTAAGTGCATTACATCTGACTTTAAAGTCTATTAACTTGGTATTTACGCTGTATTTTTTCTGTTGTTTGAGACTCATCCCTAAAAAAGGAATGGCAATTCCTGGGATTCACGTTCTATCATAGCTCCAAGTGGAATAAATGGGAGCTGGAAATCAGTGAGATATATTAGCACCACTCCTTATTTTTCATTCCCCTCCACCTCTGCCTCCCGAAGAATATTGGTGATGAATTTGCAAATGGCTCTGGCTGATGCCAGAGTTTTTTTTAGCCTTCATTATTTATCCCCCCCACCCAGTGCACACCTCGATGGGGGATTACAGTGACAAATGCAGGAATAAAAGGCAAAGACAATATTGCGGCGGCGCGGTGTAAATCTCCCTTTACGCATTATTAATTTAAAGAAATCCATTATCCCATCGGGCTCCGAGGGGAGGACAAGGTTACATAAGAGCTGGTAGAGGCAGCTGGGGGTCACCTGCAGACAGAGCCCCGCTGCCACCTCTCCAGGATGCTCAGTTTCCTTGGAAAATGGGATTTTTCTTGCACTTTCTTCTGTGGGAAATGGATTTGTAGAAAATTATTATTATTATTATTATTATATGCCCTTTTCCTACCCAGAGATGGGGCAGCTGAGAGATGTTTTAAAAACTTTGACTCTGTTTTCAGTCTCATTTAAAAAGTGAGACAGTACAAGTGTTACAATTCACACCATCACAATCAAAACCCAACTATTTCCTAATTACAACACACTACAAACATTTCTTAACTTGTCAGCTTTCTTCCTCTCAGTTCCTCTCTTCGCTTTGGTCTGGCAGAGGCAGGAGGTTGCTGAGTCCTGCCCACAGAGGTGTCACCAGAGTGTCTCAGTGTGGGTTATTCATGGGGACAGCTGCCACTTCTCAGCTTCTTTTTTGCCTCTGTCAAGGTCGGGATTGAAGCTCTCAGGATGGTATTTCACATTCAGGCTTGGATTTTATTATTTCTGATCTATATTACAAGTGATGAGTTCTACAGCATTCTACTAACAAGCTACAAAACGCCTCACTATCTTCCTATACAAGGTCTTTAAAGGCTGAACTATCCAATTAAGGAATGACACCTAAATTAGCTTCACTTTTAACCCAGTAACTGATCACTCAAAGTCTGCAATGAGGACTCATCTGTCCAATTACAAAATACCACCCAAACCCATGGAGAAGAAGGTGAAGAAGAAGGACCAGCCTCCACCCCAAAACCTCCATCCTGCTCTATAAATATCACTAGATCCTAAAACCCCAAACTCTAAGTTTTCCATCCTGTGATATTACACACTTCTAATCAAACTCCACATCCGTAATCCCAGTGCTATCAATCAATTTTGGAAGCCTTCTCCACAGCCTCAGGTCAAATATAGTATTTTCTTGTGGGTCTGTGCCCTTCAGCACGGAAAGTTTAAAATTCTCAGCATCCAGGACTCCAACAAGCAGCCACCCATCAAGGCTGAGAGAAGAATAAACCCTCCTTTGACAGCCCAGCACGTCTGACATCTCACTGGAGTTGTGAAGAGAAAGGTGTGTGGGGATGAGAGAGGAAAGAGGCAGAAATTAGCACTGCTTGGAGAAGCTTTTTCTCTGTTGTGGGCCACTAATCCACCGTGAGCTGGACAAGGACCCAAACTTGTGTCCTGTGGGCCACCCAGGAGCTCTTAGGCAGCAAAACTCCTGATCCTGCTCTGCCCAGGCTCCAAGCCTTCCATGTGTCCTTTCTCCAAACTCTTTGAATAAATGAACAAAAAAATTGCTCCTTCTCCCTTCTTTCCCTCTTCTCTTTGCCCAGAGACAGGGATTAAATCCTGGGCAGCACGGAGCTGAGGAAGGCTGAGCTCAGGCTCCCTCTCCACCCCTCAGCAGCGTCAGAAGGGGAGGAAATGCTGCTGCTATCGAGAGGAAGGAAAGAGGAAAACAGATGGAAAGTGCTCAGAACTGGAACAAGTGCCTCTGGAACAATACAACAGGTCCCTTCTACTCCAAAAGAACAGAGCCCTTCTGTGGAAATCTAAATACAATCAGGGCATCGACAACAAAGATAAGGGGGAAATAATTCTGTGAACCTGGAGCCGGGGCCCGTTTGGTGAGAGCCGGCCCCGGCCAGGCCAAGCCAGGCTTTGATTTCACTTGGTTTGCTTATTGTTTAAACCTTGCAGCAAAAGACTTGGGACTAAAATACCCCCAGTTTGCACCCACGAGCCACCCCTGGCAGGGATTTGTCACCAGCTCCGTCCTTGTGCTGTGATTCTCTGGATTATTTCATCTGCTCAGCAGATCTATGCTGGTTTTGTGCTTTTGCACTGACAGTTTTCTGAGGGAATCTATGGTTCTCTGATTAAGCTCAGTCCTAAAATGTCACTGGGGTTCTGTCTTTGTCTGCTTAAAGGATAAGGTGAGACTAAGGATGGTCAGCACTTTATAAAATATATATACACACACTATAAATATATATAAAATAAAACAAAACAGTATATTGAGTATACAACAGTTCTCTGACAATGCAGCTCAACTGAATCCAAATAAACACATAAAAGGAGGAAAAAAGATCAACTATGAAATTTCTCAAAACCTTAATTAGGGCTAAATTCTCATTTGATCTCCTTGCACACTCAGGACTGTTGGTAACTTCCCCCAGTCATCAATGTCTGAAAGAACTTCTAGGAAAATAGTTAATTTAGATTGGTTTTTACATTCTGAAGGGCATCAAATTCCATCCCTTCGTAACTGGAAATAAATGATTATCAAAGATACTGGTTTAAAGCTTTCAATTCTAATTTAGGAGTCTCAGCATTTGCTTCCCAATGGCAGCACCAGAAAGGAAATGTCTGTGTGCAATGTGGGCACTTGCAGCTTTCTGAAAAATTGGGTTTCTTTAAGAGTCCAGTATTGGAAACTTAAGCTCTCCAGTTCTCTTTCAAAATGTAGACTATGGTTCATTGATTTCTTCCCTTCTGAACTGAGGGACTCAGTCAAGGGGCTTGAAAATAAGATACTTAATAGTAATTTTAAACCCCCTAATTTGTTTGCCCTCCCCCATGCTCCCTATATACCTTCACAATAAATCCTTTGAAAAACTGGAAATGCTTTAGTGAAAAGACTGATGGGAAACGTTCAAAAATATCAGGCAAGCAACATCAAGTTATCTCTGTTATTTTAGGCCAAATGTGTTTCCTGCTTTTTTCCCCTTCAGCCTCCCTGCAGTGGAGCCTGGGCCGTGTCCCATGCACGGCAGGTCCCTCCTGCTGGGGTTCCCTGGGGGAAAAATCCCCTCCTGCAGCAGCACCTCCACCTGTGCAGAGCCCAGGAGCCACGGGCAGCTCCCAGCCCAGCTGGGGAAGAGTTTATCCCAACAAAATCCAAACCTAGCTGCACGTTCCACGGGTGCCAGCAGGAAGGAGCCTCCTGATTTCTCAGCTCTGGGATGGGGGGCACCTTGTGTGAAGTTTTCCTCTATAGGGATTTCAGTTTTAAAGCATTAGTATTTCATAAAATGCAACACCTGAAAGCCCCACTGTGCCACCAGTCTGAAAACAGCCATGGGAACTACTGCAATACATGAAAATTTATGGAAAAAGCACAAAAACATTTCCATAACCCCTCACTGCAGTCAAGGAAAAGAGTCATTACTGCACCTCAGTGCTCCTGCCCCAGTAAAACAGAAATCAGTGTGTTTAATAACAGTGCAGGAGGAAGGCTGTGGAATACAGCAGTGGATAATTTGTCAGTGATTAGAAGGTCAATGGGTCAACTCAGGAACAACCCAGTGGCCTCACCTGGGGGGAGCCCTGTCTGTAACAGGAGAAAGCCCCTCCTTTGTGCCAGCCATGTCACCATGGAGCCTTATCAAAACAGAGCTGGGACTTATCAGTCACGAGGGAGGCAGAGCCAGGTGACTGCAGAGTCCATCAGCAGGGCCTGCAATTCCCACACTGGGCTTGAAATCCTTTTAAAAATAAGAGTCATTTTCCCCCCACTGTAAATATCTCCCCCCTTTTTTTAAAAAAATGTTGATTGGACTTTCATCACAAAATTTTATGGGATTACATCACCTCTGCAGAGATATTTTTTAGTCAAATGGGAAATTCTGCAGGGATAACAACATTTTTGCTCCTTCCAGTTTGTAATCCCAGCACCACTCGCTGCTGACTCAATCCTGGATAACTCCAGGTCTGTCAAACACTATGCTGGTCCCATCACTGAATAAACCCCTGCCAGAAAGATGCTTCTTGATAACCCAGAAAGGTGAATTGGTACCTGCCAACCCTCAAACTCTAAATTCTGTATTTTCCTGCACACCTTTGCTGGTGTCATGACAAGGGGCAGCCACGCTCCTCACACTCTGCTGGGGTTTGGTGACAGCAGCTGGAACCAGGGAGGAAAATCCAGAGCTGTGAACAGCAGGCTGATGGAATTTCTGGGCATTGTCACATATTTGTATATCCCTTGGAGGGTCCAGGTTTTGTGTGCACCCAGCCAATCCCACTGTCCCTGGGTGTGTGCAGTAATGTCATTTACAGAGGCCACAACTCTGTACCAGGGGCCAGAGAGGCAAAAACTGCACAGAATCCCAGGAAACTTTAGACCTGAACAGGCAGAAAAAGACAGAGGAGAACCAAAACCCTAAAACCCCAAACCCTCGGGATGTGGTTTGGCCAAGGTGATGGAGCGAGGCCCATGGATCTGTCTGGGCTTTTACTAAATCCTATTTTAAAGCTTTTGATGAAAAACTCTCTCTGTTTTTTCGCTGCTGGAGCTCCCAGGAGCTGAGCCCAGTGCCAGGGATGCTGTGGGGGGCACTCAGGGCTACGTGGGCACCAGTCCTTGTCCTGACCCTTCCCAGGAATTCCACAGAGAAAGATCCTGCAGAGTGCTGAGCACATTTCCTGGGAGCATCCCTTCCTGTCAGTGACTCCCCCAGAGCTTCCCCTGTGCTGAGCTCGGAGTTCCACAACGACCACAGGTGTCACCTTGGCAAAGGTTTCCCTAACAATGTGTTTAAGGTATCATGTGACCCGATATTCCTTTCAAAATTTAATTCACAACTAGGCAGCAAAGACCAGCTCAGGTCTCTGAAAAGGCTGAAAGTTCACTTAAGCAAATAAAATTTACTATTTAAACAGAAAATAATAATTAAAAAAAAGAATGTAAGTCTACTGCATTTGTTTTTAACACAGATTAAGGAAGGTTGAACATAACAACAATTTTCAGTGCACATGAGCACACACAGCAGGTAAAGGAGCTCTGTTTCATGAGATCAGGTTCCATCCAGAGTGAGGGACAGAAAAGCTGAATTTGAATTGATAATAACATTGTGACTTGAGCTCCAAGGAATTCCCTCCTCCCACCCCCCCACCTTTTTTTTTTTCCTTTTTGCTTAAAATAATTAAATTGGACGAGGCAAGATACCTGAGCAGTGAACTTTTCCATTCCTCCATTTCCAAGGAAATAAAATCTAGCAACAACTTTATGCAAAACCTTGTGCTCCATGCCAGTGGGTCAGTGGCCAATTTAACCATAACAAATAATAGTCTAGTCTTTCAAAGTTTCAATCTTTTTTTTTTTTTCTTTTTTTTTTAAAGACTCAGAGTGCTGGAAGACAGTTTGGATTTCCTCTGCGTCCTCTCCCTGCCAAGTCGCGTTTTCCCCCTGGCTGGCGACCACATCTCCCTGTGAACATCTGCAAACTGCAGCTCCAGACAGCAGCTCTGACAGCAACTGGGGGCAGCTCTGCTCTGCAATGATGTCATTCCCAAAATTCAGGGAATATCCACACTCAGTGAGCCATCCCTGCCTTTGCTGTTTCTACGGCTCTGGCTGTGGAGGAGTTAAAATATTTCAGTTCTGAGTTAAGGAACAGTAAAAGTTCTAGTCCAGAGACACTTCTTTCCTCCTTTCCGATAGTGACTGCCTTCCCCTGCACCTCTTTTGTTTTGAGAATTTTGGAGTATGCAGACTTGTGTAATGCGGAGATTGCTTCCAATTTAATTTAGTTGTTTTGTCTTTTATCATAATGGAAACGAGCACAGGATCCTTCCCAGGCTCTCTGCCACGAAAGAGGAGGCAGATTTCACTGCTGTGGTTCCCCAGAATGACAGGGGAGGGAGAGCAGGGGGAGAAGGATTAAATAAGATGCTCACAGGGAGTCAGACAGCAATTTCTGCATGGCCAGCAAGCCCCAAAACTCTGCTCTTGCACTCTGTGAATTAATATTTGCCCAAGAACTGCATGGGATCTGCTGGGTGTCATCCCCTAAGAGCCTAAAAAAGGTCCTTGAGCCTTTTCTATGTTTTGGTTTGATTGGTTGTGATTTTTTAGGAAGGAATTCTTTACTTCAGGCAAGGCCCTGGCACAGGGTGCCCAGAGAAGCTGTGGCTGCTCTTGGATCCCTGGAAATGTCCCAGGCCAGGCTGGACAGGGCTCGGAGCAGCCTGGGACAGTGGAAGGCGCCCCTGCCCATGGCAGGGGCTGAGATGGGGTGAGTTTAAGGTCCCTTCCAAGCCATTCTGTGATTCTCTTGTTGCTGGAGAAGAATGTGATAATGAGGGAGCCAGCGAGTAGATCCTCTGCTTTTGGATCCAGAATTCAATGTGGATTCAGAAAAAGGCACCACACACTCTGCCCCTATTGCCAGCAGGCTGGGTTTTCTCTGAACATGTTTGATTTTTTCAGCCTGTGCTGAATGGTTGGGTCGATCACACTCAGTGCTTTGGGCTCTCAAACAGTTCATTCAGCTCTTGAGGCTCCTTCCTGCAGGTCCATGGCAAAAGCACTGCCAAAATACAGAGCTACACCTTCCAACATTCCCTGCAGGAACCTGGGCTTGGTCACTGCAAACACCCCCACAAAACAGCACCTGGGCTGGACCTTCCGAAACAGGAAAATAACAAACAGTGGCTGATGGCTTCTCACAGAATCAGTATTTGATCTAAAAATCACCATCCAGGAGAAACATGCAAAGCTTTCAGGATTTACAAACATTTTTCCCACTTAACAGATCTTCCCATGAAGCACAAAATCAAACTACAGGTGCCAAGACAACCCTTGGGGTTTCACTTCAGGTGCCCCCCAAACCTAACCATTTTTTGGACAGCCTGGATTCCAGGACAGCTGGATGTCACAAATCTCTGTGGAATGGCACATCACACCTGATTTTAGTGGCAGAGGTACTTCTGCCTGTGGGAGAAAATGGATTTCATCACATTCCCAGCAGCCATCCACCCACATGAAAAGGTCCAAGAAACATCACCCTGAAAGGATGCAGCAAATCTTGAGGACCAGAAGATGTTTGATTTGTGACTTTGCTTCTACTCTTACACACACAATTTACCAGAAAAATTCAGGATTTCTGCCACCAACTGCAAGGGATTATGAACCCAACAGGAAGGGTTTATCCTGCTGGACAAAATATGGGTCAGGATCAAATCACCTAAGCCTGCTCTTTGTATGTGAATAAACATCTCAGTCATTGTTGGTGATTTCCACTGCTGTGCTTTCTCTTGCTTTTAATTCTTTACAGTTTACAGTAAAGGAGCTGAAATTTCTCATGGAAAAGGGGAATAGGTACAGGAACTTTGAGACACAAAATCCATTGGGGAATAAAACTGAATTGTTCACAGGACACTTATACCAACAACAATCTGAGAAAAGCAGGCAGAGAATCCATCCCCTGGGAATTCTGGCCACGATGATGACAGGACATCCAGCCTGCAATGCCATGGGCATTCCCTCCTGGGTGTAAATCATCCCAGGGTTTGCACAGCCCCAGGGCAGCCAGGAGCCCATGGGGGACTCGCCAGGTATGGATGCACCAGGTCAGCAGTGCACAATAATAATTCCTGAACAAAAAGCCCAAGGATTTGAAGATACACAGAAGTTCAGAAACTTCTCCAGAGGCATTTCCCAACAGGCTGCTCCAGCCATGTGATCTGATAATCCCTGTCAAAAGGAGAGGGCAGATTACACAAAATCACAGAGATACACTGAATTATGGCACTCTACAAACAAGGCAGGAGAGCCTCACTTGTTGATGTGTGGGATAAATCCAAATACCAGGTCCTCATTCCCTTGGCCACAGCTCTCAGTGATTTGCTGGAAAGCCCTGCAGAGCTCCAAGTCTCTGGTTGCACTGCTAAACTCCTCTGTAAACATGATCCAGCAAGACATAGCCTGCATCCCTGCAAGTGCAAGAGCTCCTCTGCTCCAGGGCTAAAGGGGTGGAGAGGAGAGAGGAAGAAACCCACAGACAACACAACACAAACAGAGCCAAACCCTGCTGAGGTATTTGTCCACCTGCTTGGACTGCACAGGACTGGAGCAAAGCAAACACAATCCCTGAGCTATCAGCAGATTGCACAGTTCATGGTTAACTTCAAGTGGCACAGAACACACCTCTTGAGAAACAGCAGCAGCTCAAACAACTCCAGAACAAAACTGAAAACACACACACACGCCCAGCACCTTCGGAAGGGTGGATGGGCCTGGCTCCCAAAACTCAGAACTGAAAGTACACGAGGTCACTGCTGCTGGGCTTACACAGCAACGTGAGGCCAGGGAAAAGCTGAAATGCTCTGTAATCCCTAGCCAGCAGCCTTCTCAGGCGCCTCAATTTCACCACATTAAGCCCCAAATGATGCTTTCTAGCCTCTAGATCTGCGCCCAGAACACAAATCCCTGGTAAGGGTTTGCAGCGTGTCTAACCTGGTGTTTGTTGTTGTGCCTCACAAATTCTCCAGAATGAACAATCCCAATTCTCACAGCTTTTCCCCACAGCAGAGCTGCTCCACCCCTCTGCTCCTCTTGGCCTCCTCTGGACCCATCCCAGCAGCTTCCTGTGCTGGAGGCAGCTCTGCAGGTGGGGTCTCACCTGAGTGGGGCAGAATCCCCCCTTTCCTGCTGCCCAGGCTGTGGGATCAGCCCAGGACTTAGGGAGGATCTGGGCTGGGGCATTTCCAGCCTCTCACTCACCAGCACCCCAAGTCCTCCCCCCCAGGCTGATCCTGGATCTGGATTGATCCCAGGGGTTGCCCTGCTGCAGAGTGAAGCTGGCAGCACAGCTAATCTCAGGTAAGACAGTATTCCCACACCCAGCATCCATGGGAGCCTGTTAATATCAGGATTACAGGTGTTAATAACTCCTCCAGTGGATATGAATATCCAGGGTTTGACCCTTTGCTGTGGAACACCACCCTGACAAATCCCTCTCCTCACACACCAACCTTCTTTTTTTTTTTCTTTTCCCCAAGCCATCCTAAACAGAAGCTTATAAAATACCTGTATTAAAGTTAGGTCTGGGATCAGCAGGAGGGCAGCAGCTCCTGCCTCTCCATCCAGCACTCACATTTCTCCCCCTCTCCCTACAAAGAAAGGCAGAGGGAGGTGATGGCTCTTTCCACCCCCCTGATTTATAAGTGTCCCTGGCTATAGGTCAAAGGAACGAGCAGCACCTGGGGAGCACGGCCGAGGCAGGAGAGCAACCCCAGAGTGCAGGGGAGATAACTACCCCGGCTGGGCAGACAAATTAGATAATTAAATGGAAACAGGCGAGATAAATTGCACTTTCTTAATTGGGTTATCAAGAAACAATAGTGCCTGTGAATGACCTCACTGTCTGTGTAGTCTAACACTTCTCTCTGTAGGAACTAGGAGGGAGTTATTCGTCTAGGCCGGGGTTATTGTTGGCCTAGAAAATGAATGTTTAAGAACAACTGGGTTTTTTCCTCTCACCAGAAGCCATTACAGATAAAAATCTTAGGTCTGCTGATTTGGAAGTGGGAGTGTGCACAGGATGGAAGAAGGATTGCACGAACCTGGGAGTAGATATCTCACCAAAGTGAGCTGAGGTGCAGGTCAGTGGTGATGGATCTGGGATTGCTCACACCCACCTGGATGGTTCAGGGGAAATGGCTGTGTGCTCTGTGTGTGTGCAGAGAGACAAAAAGCACTGCAGAGCTCCTGAGATGCTCCAGAGAACACAACGGGCGGAATGCAGGAGACTGGGAATGAGTCAGCCCCAGCCAGGCCAAAAAAGGACCCATAACTGGGATTTTATGGCTCAAACCTTCCCTCCACCACAAAGTCACTAGTGTGGATTGTGGGAAATGCATTTGTGGAGTTACAGAAATATAGATATAGAAATATAGAAATAGTTGGCTTCTGATTATGATAGCGTGAATTAGAACATCTGTGTTGTTTTACCCTTCACGTGAGACTGAAAATGGAATTAAAGTTTTTAAAACGCCTCTCAGTTGCCCCATCTCTGGGTCAGAAAAGGGCTTGATCTGACCTGGATCTTTGTGGAAATCAGCACTGGGAGAGGGGAGGATAGGGAAGAGTGGGGAAGAACCTTGACCATGAATGGTGGAGGTGAAAGGAATGAACAGAGCCAGGGGCACGGGGTCCAAACCGACCTGTGCTGGAAAATCAGGATATTCTGACCCAGCCTCCTGCTGCAAGCCAGGATCAGAGCCTTGTTCACGCTCACCTCCTCACTCCCTGGCTGCCCTTAAGGACATGAAGAACTTGGTTCCTGGCTGAGCCTGGCCAAAAGCACTAATGCCAAATAAAACTCTCTTCCTCACAGGGTCCTGCATTTCAGGGGGTGGATATTCAGTAAATACATTTTCACAGGAATGAATAATTCACAAAAAAGGCTTCACATTCACCTGTATTGCCAGGCAAGGAAAGGTGGCCACTAATTTTGTATTTTTACAGCTCTGGTGAAAACAGACCTAGGAAAACATTGCTGCAAAAATGAGCCTGTGTAGGCTGAGCCAAGCAAATATTGAGCTGTGTCACCTCTTCAGCAAAAATTGAATTACACCCACTTCTTACTATGCTGCTACACAACAGAGCCTAAAGCCATTCAAATGCACTATTTTAAAACATTTTGAATAATGTCAGGATCTTGATACTATCTGTGGAGCTATCACTCCATCAAGCTCAGATCCTGTTTGGAAAAAAAATTAAAAACAAACCAAAAAAAAAAAAACATCATATCCAGGAGTGCTTTGGAACAAACCATGCCAAACAACTCCCATGCTCACAGGACACGGGGAGCAGGGGTGGAAAGCTGAACATGGACTTTCAAAGAACATTTGGAAGAAAGAACAAGCATATGGCTTATGTTTAAAAAGCTCCCTTGATTCAACGACCCCGAGGCTACGGGGCTGCCTTGAAGCCCCTCGGTCTGGGTTGTCTGTGTGCTGTGTTTTGTTAAAACAGCCCCTTTTACCCTTCACTGAGTTAATGAACATCGTGATCCTGCTTGTGCTCAGCTATTAACGTGCTGAGATGGATTCTAATTCCACACACACTTCCATGGACCTCTGGTCCCCCTTTGGGATGCCGAAAGTTGCCGCACCCGCCCAAGTTCACAGCAGAAAATGCCCTGCAGGATGTTTGCAGCTCGTTAGCTTGAACCTCAAGCACTTCCTCAAAGGCACTGCTACCTAAAGCTACTTTTACTCCAGGTTCCTATTAAGACACTGCATTCTCCCTCCTTATTTTTATTCAAAATGACAGGAAACCAAAAACATCAAGTGGGGACCTTCTCTTTAGGCCTCCAAGAGATGGAATGAAAAACATAATTAAGGGCTGCATCCAAGAACATGTTTGAATATTCCAGCTCTGGAAAGGCCACTGACATCCTTCAGCTGGTTTCCCAGAATGGAACACCTTTGGGCACTTTGAGACCCAAACAATACCAAGGGAAAGAAAGGAAGGCTCTTCCACTTCTTCTGCACCTCGAGGTCAAAGATCTCAAGCTCTCGGGCAATGTCCACACCCACACTGCAGCAGGGAAGCAGTGACATCCTCATTTTTAGCAATAAACAGCCTGAGGCACAGAGAAAAACAGATCCTATGGCTCCTGGACAATGCATAATTGGGGGGAAAATTAATATGAACAAAAAAGCCATGGAGTGGTTGACCAGTCACAGGCTCTGTGCACAGCCCGGGTCCCTTCCTGTGTCCCAAGGCATTAAATATTAACAGGCTGGCTGCAAACAGAGTGCTTTCTGAAAGAAAAGATGACAGGACTTTCCACCTTGAGAAATATCAGGAATTTACTCCATCAGACTCTAGTTTCCCCCAAGCCCCTGAGGATATTGGCTGCCTGGTTGGATCTGCTGCAGAGAAGAGGGAGGGAGAACATCCCAGTTCTCCTCCTCTCACTCTCCCAGGCAGGGGAACCCTCTCCCCTTTTTACTTCTCAGGGAATTCTGAAATGAGAAATTGTCCCCAGCATTTTTATGTAAATGGGTTTTTCTCTGTTAATGGATGGGACTCCCTCTCCCCCAAAATTCTCAAAATATCTGAAATCAGCTCAGTTAAATCAAGGATCTCTATAAGGTGAGGTTTAACAAGGTAACTCTACAAGAATGAATATTAATGTGGCAAAACCTTCTACTTTTATCTTGTTAGCATCAGACATCTAAATAAATCTTTCATTATTTACAACTTTGGATTTCCTGTGACTGACCGTTTGCAAGCAGAGTAATAATTATATTTAATTTTAGCTAAAGTCAGGTCATTTTACTCCTAAATTTTTAAAAATGAATTAATTAAACCATCCCCCTAGCTGCTGCCAGACAACTAAAATTTGCTTTTGAATCCATTCAGCCTCTTCTTGAAGGAACAAAGCCATGAATGTTCCCCCAAAAGCAGTATCCGTGATGGATAATTTCCCTTTATGTATGAGATCAATGGATATGGGTTCAACATAAAAATTGCAGTTCCCATTCGGGAGATTTACATGAACCCTCTGCAGTCCTACTTTATAGTCAAGCAGGGGAGAGTTAATTATTTCTCCAGAATTTATCTTCTAAATGGATATTCAGTGGCTCTGTTATTCACCCTACTTTGCAATGAACTCTGCACTTCCCTACTTTCCTCCCAGGAAGAGGCAATCGAAGACAAAAGCCTGCAAATGATAGACAGGGGCAGAGGCCATGTCCAACTTTGATATCTTGTTGATAACGTATTGTACAATTAGATCAATTTGACAATTTCCATTATGGCTGATAAAATATTTATCGAGCCTTGGAGATGATGTCTGATCCCCGTGCCATTTGTTTCGCTAATGGGGGAGATATTTACCAAATCAGGGGAAAGCATTCAAATTTCACATCCTCATAGCCTCCCCAACATTAGATTTGCAAATTACTGGCTGAAGCCATAAATTACAGCAGAGCACAGCCAGGCTGATGCCAGGCTGACAGGGTAGGTGGATGGCTGGCGATGACATTGTTTCACAGGAGCATTAATCATAGCAGCAAAGAAAATACTCTCAAATTGGTCCATAAGTCTAAATATTAAGGAATGAGAAGCTGGTTGCTGGGAGATAGCTTTAGCTGCAGCTGGAAAATTAGGAAATGAAAAACCCTTTCTATTATTTAACAAATCATCTTAATAATGTTTTATGCCATAGTGCCAGCAAGCAAAGGAAATTCCTATTCTTGCCCATTTGCTCTTTATCCTCATTGCTCTTTAATAGGAATATTAATAACCTGAGGATTGGTGCAGATGTAGCCCGAGCTGTATTTTTCTTCTGCTGTAGCTTAACTAAAACCAGGATAAATACTGAAGGAAAATAGAGTTTTGATTTCCATGTTTAAACCGTTTGCTTTGTCAGCAACACCAACGAGGGGCTTGAGCTCCTCTTCTGTTCTGCTCAAGGTCAAGCACAGGTTTACTTCTGTGCAGGCCAAACTTATTAAAATCCCACAAATCAGATAAACAGCAGAATCCAGCTTACCATGGATGTGAGAGAGGCCTGTAATCTCAGGGGGGAAAAAATACAGGTATCATTGTTGCTTAAACACGAGCCCTGCTGATTAATTTAAGAGCAAAGCACCACCTTTACAGGGTGATTAGACAAGGAACAGCTCCAATGCTCCGTGCTCAGGGCACTGTCAGCCCTGAACCTCCCAGCACCGTGGCCCAGGGTTGTTCAGACACCACTAAAATAAGTTGGAGGTGACACATTTGTCTGGCAGACGTAATTAAAGGTATAATGTTGGTGCTAGAGGTCAGAGTTGTGGAGTCCTAAGGCAAAAGGAAAGAGCTCAGAAATAAGGGAATGAAGGATGAGGCTGCTCAAGCACCTGACACCTCTCAGTGAGTCAGGGGAGGGGATTCTCTCTGCTCTGCTCTCGTGAGATCCCACCTGGAATACTGCAAACACTTCTGTGCCCACAGGATAAGGACGTGGAACTGCTGGAGAAAGTCCAGAGCAGACCATAAGGTTCCCAAGGGACCTGGAGCACCTCCCTATGGAGCCAGTCTGGGAGAGTTGGGAATGCTCATCCTGGGGGAGAGAAGGTGTGTGGAGACCTCACAGCACCCTCCAGGGTCTGAAGGGGCTACAGAGAAGGAAGAAGGACTCTAGACCAGGAGTTGGAGTGGCAGGACAAGGGGGAATGGGTTCAAACTGCAAGAGGGGAAGTTTAGGTGGGATATTGGGAAGAAATTCCTCCCTGTGAGGGCAGCCAGGCCCTGGCACAGGGTGCCCAGAGAAGCTGTGGCTGTTCTTGGAATCCCTGGAAGTGTCCAAGACCAGGTTGGAGGGGTCTGGGATAGTGGCAGGTGTCCCTGCCATGGTAGGGGGCTGGAAAGAGATGATCCTTAAGGTCTCTTCCAACTCAAACTTTCTATGATTCAAACTGAACTTGCAAGCTTTGTCTCTCAAGCCTGATGTTCACTTTTTCCTACATTTCACCAGTAAAAAACACAGTAAAGGTCACAGAGTTCAGAATTCCCAGCTGCTGAAGGGCTGTGCCTTGGTGGTTCCTACTGATGGCTGGATTTCCAACAGAACTCCACACCCAGGGCATATCCACATCTTCAGGAAACTCCAGCTGTTATTCAGTGCCTAAATGGCATTTGGGCATCACATTTTGGGTTTTTGGACACACCACTGGTGTTAGGCATCTATTCTCCCTTTAAATATCCATTGGAAGTTTAGAGGAGAGCTCAAAAAGGACCTTGAGACTGAGCAGGGAAGTGTTTGCACAGTCACAATGTCAAACAAAATGCTAAAGAATGGCTTTGCCTCCAGCTCTGCCTCTGTCAAAGCCTTCAGCACTATCTCTGTCTGTTGGATTTGTGGGTTCCATCAAAAGGAGCAGCACAAGGTGACCATAATGGTCTTCTGTTGTCTAGCTCCTCCTGCCCTTCCCAAGGGAAGATGTAATTTCCTTTTTTCACTGGGGAAAAATGTCCTAATCACCAGGGCCTGCAGACTGTCAACCTTTCCTGCTGAAGCAGCTCCTCCTGCACCAAGTGAGACAGCAGGAAATTGTCCCCATCAGTTGAACTATTGCCTAAAGGCTTAAAGATGCTCTTCCAGTTAATGGTGAATGAGTAAAATCATAAATAATAGCTGTATTTCCTCAGCAGATTCTCTGAAATCCAAAGAACCTTTATTCAGTGCCACCAAAACAAACGAGATGATGACAAACGAACAAGAGATGCTTCATCCCTCAGGTCAACACCTAATAATGAGGTTTTGTGTAGAAGAGTCACACAGGCAGCACATCCCAAAACAGGGCCATCTTCTGGGGGCAAAAATCCCTGGATTTTTTGTGGATCCTTTCTGAGGAACTGGATGGTGCTTTTTACCCTCCCACTGTCACCTGCTCCACACCTGCTGAAGTTTTTACTGATTTATACTTCCCTGGGCCTGTAAAATGTATTTTCCTCAGGCCTGAAAGATGTATTTCCCTCAGCCCATAAGATGTGTCTCTCTTAGACCTGCAGGATCTGTTCTCTTCAGGCTGTAAGATGGTTCCCTTGGCCTGGAGGATGCATTTCTCTCAGGCCTGGGAAATTTATTTCTCTTAAGCCCGTAAGATGTGTTTCTCTTAGGCCTGTGAGATGTATTTCTCCTCGACCCATAAGATGTGTTTCTCTTAGACTCAAAAGATGTGCTTCTTTTGGGGCTGTAAGGGGTTTTTCTCTTTGGCTTTTAAGATGTGTTTCTCTAGCCCCATAAGATGTTTCTCTCAGGCCTTTAAGATGTGTTTCTCTTAGCCCCATAAGATGTTTCTCTCAGTCCTTTAAGATGTGTTTCTCTAGCCCCATAAGATGTTTCTCTCAGGCCTTTAAGATGTGTTTCTCTTAGCCCCATAAGATGTTTCTCTCAGTCCTTTAAGATGTGTTTCTCTAGCCCCATAAGATGTTTCTCTCAGGCCTTTAAGATGTGTTTCTCTTAGCCCCATAAGATCTTTCTCTCAGGCCTTTAACCTGTGTTTCTCTTAGCCCCATAAGATGTTTCTCTCAGGCCTGTAAGATTCATTTCTCAGCACAGGACACCTCTCACATAACCTCTTCTTTACGAGAGGTCACATTTCAGCACAGGAGAAAATTCAGCTCTCTGCCAAGCCCTTGTCATCCTTGTAGGGTTGTTGTAGAAACCAAGAGCTGCTGGAAGCTTCTCCCAGGATGTTTCAGAGCTCAGGAAAAAAAAAAAAAGTTGAACTCCTTATTGCTCCTGATGTCTCAAAACCTAGCACAGCTTCCCAAAGGCACCTTCATGCTCATGATTACACATTTTACCAGCCCACCAGAGACCCAAAGCAGCAATAAATCCCTGCCACCCTCACCCAGCCATTCCCAGGGGCAGGGGAGAAGCTGCTACACCTTTAAGAGGGAAATCTGCAGGCAGCGCCGCCTGTTTGGTCTGAGATAGCAGAGTTATTGTCCTTTGGGCTGTCTGGCAGCCCCTTGTGTCCCTTGGATTTATCTCACACACATGATGCAGCTTTGTGGAAGGGATCGGGAGGGACTTTGCATTCCTCTGGTGGGATGATATGAGTTTGTGTCTAAATCTGTTCCATATGACCCACCTCACATGGTCGGTGTCTCGCCGATTCGCTTGGAAAGGTCAAGAAGTGTTTCAGCTGAGGCTTCACAGTCAAGGGGTTTGTTAATAAAAAAGAAAAACCCCACCGATGGAATTGGGACTTCATAAAGATGCTGTAACCACTTCTTACTCTTTTACATGAATAAATTTTAGGGACAGAACAGGCACAGGTGAGGCTTCACCTGTGGGACTGCGGGTGCAGCGCTGAGGGTCTCACAACCTTCCCACATTAGAAGATGGACAGTCTGGGATAACTGAATCCTTGAAACAGTCTGGGATAAACAAATCCTTCCAAGTCCCACAGAATCTGCTACAAGAGGGTTTCTCAGCAGGTTTCTAACAGCTAACAACACTTTCTGAATAAACTGAGACACTCATGCTTTGCTCCTGGCCCAACAGAGCTCAAAGCTGTGCAAACAAATCAAAACTTACAAAATGTAGAGATTAAACAAATTCAAAACCATCCCTAAAATCTTCCCAGGTCACTTGTCTCAATAATGGGTTACTGGGAACCAGTGGCAGCCCTGACCCCAGGTTTGCTGAGCAGGGTGCCCTCGCCATGCCATAACCTTGACGTTCAAATCAACACCTCCCAACAGCAAACATCTCTCAGGGGGATTTATCTCTGGCAGAGCAGTTCTCCTTTCTCTGGACAGCACAGCCTCACACCGAGTGCCTCCACTGCACTCCACTCCACTCCCATATATATTTTTGGGATATGATGGCAGACATCATACCCCCAGATCAGTAAAGCAGAGAACAGCCAGTATTTTTGCAAGGAGAGAATTTGAGGGAGGGGTGTAAAGTACACCTAAGGTTTTTTTTTTAATTTTTTGGGTTTTTTTTTAATTGTTTCTAGAATTTAAATCCCTCCAGAGGATTGAAATTTCAAATCATGAAAAACAAAGCAGAGAAAGGAATGAGCAGAGAACTAAGTTTTAGCCAGGGCTGCTGCATTTTCTGATTGCCAGGGTCTGAAGATGGTAAAATCCACCCAACCTCTCTCAATCAGGTTCTACACATCCTGCATCATTCTTGGTCCAGAGGACTCACACAGACCCCAGCCAGGAACAGGAGGAAAATGTTTAGGATGATGCCATGGACTGAGAACTACAATCACCATTTGAAGCTCTCACAGTGCTACATATTCATGAGTAGCTTTTGTCCCCTCGAGTGGAACATTAACAGATTAACAACTGACCATCTCCAAAATCAGCACCTTCACTTCCTTCCTGACAATGACACTTCAAAATTTCCCTTTTCCATGTGCCTGTCATAAAGAATCACAGCAGGTTTGGGTCAGAAGGGACCTTAAAGCTCACCCAGTGTCCCTGCCATGAGCAGGGACACCTTCCACTGTCCCGGGGTGCTCCAAACCCCATCCAACCTGGCCTTGGACACTTCCAGGATTCCAGGGGCAGCCACAGCTTCTCTGGGCACCCAGTGCCAGGACCTCCCCAACCTCACAGAGAATTCCTTCCCAATATCCAACCTGAAGTCCCCCTTTTCCACTCTGAACAATTCCCCCTAATCCTGTCACTATCTGCCCATATAAAAAGCCCCTTTCCTTCATTTTTAAGCCATTCCAGGTGCTGGAAGGCTGCAGTAAGTTCTCCCTGAAGCCTTTTCTCCTCCGTGCTGAACATCACTCCCTACAACTCCCTGAAAGGTGCCTGTGGCCAGGTGGGGTTGGGCTCTTTCTCCAGGCAGCTCTGACAGAACCAGAGGACACAGCCTCAAGCTGCACCAAGGGAAATACAGGTTGGATAGCAGGAAAAAGTTTTTCACAAGAAGAGTGATCAAGTACTGGAATGGAGGTGGTGGAGTCACCATCCCTGATGTGTTTAAAAGAAGCCTGGATGTGACACTGGGTGCCAGGGTTTAGTTGAGGTGTTGGGGCTGGGTTGGACTTGATAATCTTGAAGGTCTCTTCCAACCCAGTGATTCTGTGAATTCTGGGAATCTCAGCCTGTCTGAAGCTCTCAGAACCACCAAAGATGAGATTTAGGAGCTTGAATTAATTTCAGAGCCCGCAAGAACACGCAGAAGCCAAGGTGGCCTCTGTCACCACACCTTTAGGGCTGGCACAACCTGGGGCTCCTTCACACCAGCACCGAGGACGTCTCCCTGCATTTTCCCCTGGTTTAGAGAAAGTTTTCACCAACTCCTCTCTCCAGCAGGCCTGGTGGGTGGCCAGTGATCTCCCTGCTGCACTGGCAACTCCGACTCCTAATCCCCCTGCTAATTCCCGGGCTGATTGGCTTTGCTGGCCACGGATAAGTCGTGTCCTGGTCCCGCACATGGTGACCGGACACCACCTCTGCCGCTCGCGAGCCAGCTCCGGGCCCCAACAAAAGGCAGCCTGTTTGGTCACCCTTCCTTCAGAGAGGCTTAAGGACATTTTTGTCATTTTTGAACAGCTAATATCTTTCAGAGGGGGGTAAAAAAAAAATTAAAAAAAAAAGGTTGCCTAATCTCTTCAAATTTAATCTTTACTTCTTGAAAAATCTGAGCGCAGATGCTTAGTGCTGGACTATGTTGCATTAGACTAATTAGGTCAAGATTACCCACAATGGTATGACTCCACCAACTCAATTTAAATTCTCTCCCTCCTGTCCCTAAACTTGCACTGTTCGGAATTTTGTTCCCTTTTTCTCTTTTCCCCCCTCCAGAGAGCTCAAAGTGTGTGGCCAACTATTAATAAAAAGAACCAATAAAGAAATAAAACACCTGAGTGAATGAATACCAGAGGGAATCACATAATCCTGGAATTGTTTGGCTTAGAAAGAACCTGAAAACTCACCCAATTTCATCCTCTGCCACAGGCAGAGACATCTTCCACTAACCCAGGGTGCTCCAAGCCCTGTCCAGCCTGGCCTTGGGCACTTCCAGGGACGGGGCAGCCACAGCTTCTCTGAAAACCAGTGCCAGGACCTCACCACCCTCACAGGGAAGAATTTCTCCCCAGTCCCGTCTAACCCTGCCCTCTGGCAGGGGGAAGCCATTCCCTGTGTCCTGTCCTTGTAGACAATCTCTTTCCATCTTTTCTGTTGGCTCCTTCAGGCACTGGAAGGCCACAATTAGCTTCTCCCCTCCAGGCTGAACAACCCCAATTCTCTCTGCCTTTCCTCCATCCCTCTGATCATGCTGGTGCCTCCTCTCCAGCAGCTCCATGTGCCCCCTGCACCTGAGCTTTAACCCCACTACCTGTCCATTCCCTCTCCAGATGGCCCCAGGAGCTGATTTCCCTGGTTCTGTGTCATTATCCCCACAGAAATCACCAGTTCAGCCCAAAGGACTCGCTCTGCTGTGGCCTCGCAGGCCCTGAAGGTGCAGAGATGAGGGGAGCAGCCAAAGGGGGGTTCAGAGGCTCAGCCCCACCTGGCAGGAGCAAGGACAGGTGAGGTCTGGCTGGGCAGGCAGACCAGCACGGCTGGGGCAGTTCTGCTGGCCAGGTGACAGGAGCACAGGGGTGACAGGAGCGCAGGGGTGACAGGAGCACAGGGGTGACGGGAGCACAGGGGTGACAGGAGCACAGGGGTGACAGGAGCACAGGGGTGACGGGAGCACAGGGGTGACAGGGACACTGCCCTGAGTGCCACCTCCTGCCACGCACAGCAAAACATTTCAAAGAACAGCAGAAGCTGCAGCGTCTGCTTTAAAAATTCCATAACAAATTCAGGGGATCTCAGATTTAAGAACATCCTGAGCTGGGAGGGACCCACAGGGGCCATCCAGCCCAGCCCCCGGCCCTGCACAGACACCCCAAACTCCCACCCTGTACCCAGGAGCGTTGTCCAAGCTCTCTTGAAGCTCCTGATCCCCTTTGGTGACACAGAGTGACCTCAGAGAGGCAACACAACACAAATGCAAGCCCCGAGGGTGGAGTTTGCTCCTGCTCGCTAAACCAGCACTGCAAAGTGAGATAGAATCAGGTGAATTACTCACCCGTTGGTATTTTCAAGTTTTCTTCCCTCAAAATACAAATTTTAATGTTTGTAACTTTTCACACTCTGTTAAAATGCTTGAAACAAGCTGGAATAATTCCCTGATAAACAACCACGGGAGGAAAAGGTGTGGCTCAGGTATCACTGAGGTGTTTGCTTCTCCCTCTCACAACCAACTCCTGATGACCAGAAACGACTCTCAGGAAAAAAACCTTTATCAGAAATTCTGCTTATCTCCATGGTAAAGGCTTTGAGAAAGTCAAAGGTTCCCCAGGATTTAAGCAAGAGCAAACCCAGAGCAGTTCATTTTTCATCCCACAAATGTTTAAACACAAGCATAACTTGACACACTCATTCACCCAGTGATGCGTATCAAATGTGGGCTTGTCATTTCCTTTCCTTAAAAATATGTTTTATTCGACTTAATGTGGAATTTATTTAAGACACAAGATCAGTTATTAATATGTTCTTTCAATTTTGGGAAGATATGAATATCTCCTTTGGCTGCACAGCATAATAGTCCATTTATCAGCGAGGGAAGCCTCTGGAGGGATGAGATTTTTTTATTTCAAATACACTTTAGCAGTTATTGGAAAAGATTCAGCGTTTTTCTGGGAGAAATATGTCATGAAATTAGAAAGATGAGGGAAATGCTTGTATGCAACACAAGCTTTTCTCTGATAGCAGCCTGGTGCCCGTCTGGACAGATCCCTGAAGACACAAGAAATCCCAATTAAATCATGAGTGCAGAGCTCTGCCTACATGGAGCTGATGTCTGGATCAAGACCTTGGAATGTCAGCTTCGAAATTTCCCTGGCAATTGCATCACACGGCCTCCTGATAGAAAAACTCGAGTGCAGGCAGGCATTTCCCTCCTCTTTCTGTTTTAGGGACTTGTACCTTTAAGGGCAAAAAAAAAAAAAAAAAAAAAAGGAAAAGATGATGACAACAGAAACCACTCGACTTCAAAAAAAATTAAACAAACAAGCAAAAATAAACTGCTGCATTCAGCAGGAACAGTGTGAAAGGAGGGAATCTGAAGGGTCAGTGAGCCAAGGAGTAGCTGATTAAGTTCAGCCTGATAATATCTCCAATATTTCAGTCAAATCTGTGGCCTGAAATACAACGTGAAATACAACACGTATTTGATCTCTCTCACACTAACTCAGAGCGAGGCAATAAATATTTCCCTGCAGAATAATTCCCCTGTAAGCAGAGATTTACTGTAACCCAAATCACAATTTACTCATTTCAGAGCATTCAAAGCTCATCAGCCTCTCGCTGGAACTTGGAACACTGGAAGAGGATCCCACAGCACAACTCCCAGACAGTACCCAGAGGGGGAAAAAAAACCTGCTATAGATGTTTTATCCACTAAGTTTGGGCCATTTAGTTCTGAAACTGATTTTAGCTCTCTTTGTAGCCATCTAGAAGACAGGAAAAAATAAGATTATTAAAAGGAAAACAATAAACAATGGTGGCCTTTTAGTGACTGGGTGGTTATGTTTAGAACTAACATTTCCAAACTCAAATTGACAGGAACTAAACACAATCAGGCTTGGGTCAAACAAAACTTCTGCAAGTAAAACAATGAAAACTCTACTGGCTCCAGCAGAATTCCCTGCCTTGGAAAAGTTAATTCTCTCTCCTCACTCTCACAAATCCATAGATTTGTGTTTGCTGCATCAAGAAGTAGGGAAATCATATCTTCCCAATAAGCCAAAAATCATGTGCAGCAGAGAGGATATAAAAAAGTGTGCAAAAAAAGAATTCTTGGAAGTTGGAATTCTGGCAAGTCCAAACACAGGCGTTAATGGATTTTTTTAATAACTCAGTGCCACACAGAAATAGGGAAGCACCTGCCAAAAGCACAGCAAGGTCAGGCAGGTGTCACATCCACGTTAAAATCAAAAAATTAAAATTAAAGCCCGAGAAATTCTGTGAGCATCGGCTCCAACCTTCCCCAGCACCACCCCCGAAACGCTCTCAGAGTATAAAAAAATAAGTGTAGACACAAACCAATTCTTATAGACATTTATTTCTTAAGAAAATTGAAGAAACTATATTGAAAATGCTTATTCATATTCCTAATTCCTAATGTGGCCCAAAACATATTCATTTAAGGGGATTTAATGTCCTCAAATGGACAAACCTAAGCAGTCCTAAACCACAGGTACAGCACCTCAAAGCAAAAAGATTAAGAAATAAGACTTCTTCTAAACAAATTATTAAAGTGTATTTTTGTATTTTGCAGCAGACAGGGTTTGTAACTTGCTTTTTCCTCTGCTTCTTTTCTTTTCTTTGGACGTGTTTGTTGTTTTGTTGCATACACCAGCAGAAATAAACGCGTTTGGGAATGCGCACGAGTGTGGGGACACGCTCGGAGGGACTCGAACCCCTCGGCAGGCAGAGCAAACCACGCAGTGGGATCGTGTTTGTGTAAAAATCCATCGTGTTTGTGTAAAAATCCATCGTGTTTGTGTAAAATCCACCCCTGGGGGCTCCTCTGCTGCCTCAGCCGGGCACGGAGCGTGGCCGGGCACCCCTGGGGGCTCCATCCCCACCCGGCCCGGCTCAGTCCTGGGAGAAATTCGCTCTGACCCATCCGTTCCCTCACATCCTCATCCCACACAGCTCCTTGCCCTGCCTGAGGGCTCCTGCCCGTGCCCAGAGCTGCAACTCTGGCACGCCCGGGTGAGGGACGGCCCTGCTGGCAGCGACACGCGGCCTGCCCACACACCACGGCCCAGGCACGTGGAAATACACGAAAATGGAAATACGGAATGTCCTGAGCTGGAAGGGACCCTCAGGATCATTGATACGCTCCTGGCCCTGCTCAGACACCTCAAAATCCCACTCTGGGCGTCCCCAACAGCTCCTGGAGCTCTGGGCCGTGCCCATTCCTAGGGAGCCTGGGCAGTGCCCAGCACTCTCTGGGGGAAGAACCTTTCCCAAAATCCAGCCTAAAGCCCCTTGGCCCAGCTCCAGCCGTTCCCTGGGTGCTGTCCCTGTCACAGAGCAGAGATCGGAGCTGGCCCAGCAGCCTCGAGCTCTGCCCTCAGCCTCCACCCCTCCAGCCGAGCACACCGAGTGCCCTCAGCCGCTGCTCGTGTGGGCCTCCAGACCCTTCCCAATTTTTGCAGCTCTTTTTTTGAAACTTTCCTGGCTCTTCTGGCTGTCAGCACACCTCTGCTGCCGTGGCCAAGCCCCGATCCTCCCAGCCCCGAGTGCTGCCCTCAGCCCCAGCCCCCTGCCCAGCCTGGGACCCCCGTTTGCCCTCCCCAGCCCCCCGAGCGCTGCTCCCCTCCAGCTCCCGGGGCAGGTCAGAATATTTAAACAGTTGTATATTCACAGCCCACAATGGAGGGACGAGAATTACCCAAGGACAGGGTTAGCCGTGCGATCAATGCATAATCAGATAACTGCTCNCCGTCCTCATCCCCATCCTCGTCCCCGTCCCCGTCCCGTCTCGTCCCCGCCGCGGCCCCGGGGCGCTCTCAGCCCGACATGTGGCTGCAGCTGAGCGCTCCTGTTTCCGCAGCCCTTGATCCCGGAGGAATTCCCCGTGAGCCGCTGAGTGAGGGGCTGTGGCTGCTGGCCCGCACGGAGCGGGGCCGGGAGGGGGCGGTGGGAGGTGAGGGATGCCCACATCACGCACGGTGACATTGATTCCACACGGGGAACACGGGTGACATTGATTCCACAGGGACACGCACCCCAAGACACGGTGCCACTTTTCAGTCCCACTCCCAGGGTGGAAAGCTGCACTCGGCAGTGTGAAAAGCACAGGGCCCCTTCCCAGCGGGAGGAAGAGGCGAGTGAGGAATTTCTGTGCCCAGAAAAGCTGTGGCTGCTCCATCCCTGAAGTGTCCCAGGCCCATTGGACACTGGGGCTTGGAGCACCCTGGGACAGTGGAAGGTGTCCCTGCCCGTGGAACTGGGTGAGCTTTAAAGTCCCTTCCAACCCAAACCATTCCCTGATTCTGTGAATTGCTCCTGGGGTGTCCCCAAGCCAAGCTGGAGGGCTGCAGACCCTGAGAGTCCCAAATTGCTGCCTTGGGCACAAGGCCACCACCACGGGTGGCTCCTGTCCCCTCGGGGTGAAGGCAGAGGAAGGCCTGGATTGAGGAAGGAGCAGTTGTGGATTCAGCACCATCCGAAGGCTGTGACAAAGCAAAACCTGCACTGTCCTGGCCCCGGGAACATCTGATCCCAGATCACTGCGAAACAGAGCCCTGGGGCTTCAAGCACTCATCTCCACCTCAGCNTTCCCTGGGTGCTGTCCCTGTCACAGAGCAGAGATCGGAGCTGGCCCAGCAGCCTCGAGCTCTGCCCTCAGCCTCCACCCCTCCAGCCGAGCACACCGAGTGCCCTCAGCCGCTGCTCGTGTGGGCCTCCAGACCCTTCCCAATTTTTGCAGCTCTTTTTTTGAAACTTTCCTGGCTCTTCTGGCTGTCAGCACACCTCTGCTGCCGTGGCCAAGCCCCGATCCTCCCAGCCCCGAGTGCTGCCCTCAGCCCCAGCCCCCTGCCCAGCCTGGGACCCCCGTTTGCCCTCCCCAGCCCCCCGAGCGCTGCTCCCCTCCAGCTCCCGGGGCAGGTCAGAATATTTAAACAGTTGTATATTCACAGCCCACAATGGAGGGACGAGAATTACCCAAGGACAGGGTTAGCCGTGCGATCAATGCATAATCAGATAACTGCTCCAGCTTTTTTACAAGTCTTTAAGCAAAGATCAGCCACTCAAATTCTAATTCCTTTTGCTAATTAAGCAGCCTGTTAATTGCTCTCGGGGTCTCTAATGCCATGTCATTATGCTTTTTAACAGCCTGCTTGACATCAATAGGGCTGCGAGCTCCACACAAACAAAGCGGGCACCCAGTACTTAGTGAATTAGGCGGCCGCGGGCGCTGGCGCTGCGCCTCCCGCGGGCGGCACTTCGGTACCGCGGGACAGCACCGAGCCAGCCCTGTCCGACCCTTCCCAACGGGGCTGCACCCGCGGCCACAGCCGCAGCATCTCCCGGCCGCACCGTCCCGCAGCCCCGGGACAGCCCCCGCGGGGATGCGCCTGACTCCATCCCCGTCCCCGTCCTCATCCTCATCCCCTTCCGTGTCCCCATCCTCATCCCCATCTCTGTCCCCATCCTTATCCCCATGGCCATCATCATCCTCATCCCCTTCCCCATCTCTGTCCCCATCCTCATCTCCTTCCCCATCCCTGTCCCCATCCTCATCCCCTTCCCCATCCCTGTCCCCATCGTCATCCTCATTCTCGTCCCCTTCCCCCTCCCCTTCCCNCGCAGCCCTTGATCCCGGAGGAATTCCCCGTGAGCCGCTGAGTGAGGGGCTGTGGCTGCTGGCCCGCACGGAGCGGGGCCGGGAGGGGGCGGTGGGAGGTGAGGGATGCCCACATCACGCACGGTGACATTGATTCCACACGGGGAACACGGGTGACATTGATTCCACAGGGACACGCACCCCAAGACACGGTGCCACTTTTCAGTCCCACTCCCAGGGTGGAAAGCTGCACTCGGCAGTGTGAAAAGCACAGGGCCCCTTCCCAGCGGGAGGAAGAGGCGAGTGAGGAATTTCTGTGCCCAGAAAAGCTGTGGCTGCTCCATCCCTGAAGTGTCCCAGGCCCATTGGACACTGGGGCTTGGAGCACCCTGGGACAGTGGAAGGTGTCCCTGCCCGTGGAACTGGGTGAGCTTTAAAGTCCCTTCCAACCCAAACCATTCCCTGATTCTGTGAATTGCTCCTGGGGTGTCCCCAAGCCAAGCTGGAGGGCTGCAGACCCTGAGAGTCCCAAATTGCTGCCTTGGGCACAAGGCCACCACCACGGGTGGCTCCTGTCCCCTCGGGGTGAAGGCAGAGGAAGGCCTGGATTGAGGAAGGAGCAGTTGTGGATTCAGCACCATCCGAAGGCTGTGACAAAGCAAAACCTGCACTGTCCTGGCCCCGGGGACATCTGATCCCAGATCACTGCGAAACAGAGCCCTGGGGCTTCAAGCACTCATCTCCACCTCAGCTCACACCTTCTCATGGCTGCTTTTGTCACTGTTTGTGATGTGGACAAACTGAATTTATCCTTTTTAATGCCCCCACCTTATCTTGCAGCAAAGGCCAGAGCTGCCTGCTCAGTTGCAGGCTCCAGGCAGCAGGATCGCTCTGCTTAGCCCTGAGATCAAAACTTGACCATCAGTTAGGAGAGGTCAAGTTAAAACTCTGCCCTACGAGCACTCCCAGAACCTGAGAACTGCCCTTAGGAATTTCGAATTGGTGTGAGATCACCCCAAACCACTGAGATCTTCCCTGAGAGTGAGCAGCCATCGTTCATGTCACAAACAAGAAAGGAAGGAAAGCAAGAACACAGCCTTGATTTCCCTGCCTCTCAGGAGTAATGTTACAGAGATTTTGGCATCCTGAACACTCCAAGCTCTGCATGACCCACGCTGCAGCTGAGAAGTTGCTGTTATAACGCATGGAAAATATTTTCAGTTCTACTCAGAATGCATAAAGTGTCTTATGTTGCAAAGCAAGGCAAGTCTGGGTAAAATATAAAACCGTGAACAAGTTGCTAGAGCAGACAGATCTGCAACAGAGCACAGTCAAAGCAAAGTAACCAAACCAAGTGTGAGTCGTACTGGATCTGCCCAAACTCAGCTGTTATTTCAGTCATTGTTTTTACGTCATTTAAAGAAATCACCAGCGAGCTGAGGGAAGAATCCTGCACACAAAGATGTATCAAAAAATCCAGGAATACAAAAAAAAAAAATCATATCCTAGAAAAAAAATGAGTGTAGATACAAACCATCTCTTACAGACATTTGTTTCTTAAGAAAATTGAGGAAACAATCTTGAAAATGCTTATTTGTATTCCTAATTTTTTAATCCATATTCCTAATTCCTAATGTAGCCCAAACCATATTCATTTAAGGGGATTTAATGTCCTCAAATGGAAAAAGCTAAGCAGTCTTAAATCACAGGTACAGCACCTCAAAGTAAAACAATTAAGAAATAAGAGTTCTTCTAAACAAGTTATTAAAGCATATTTTTGTATTTTGCAGCAGAAAACTGAAAATGCTTCAGCACTTGGCAAAATATTCATTTGTAGGTAGCAGATTTTATAAAATGTTGAGCATCAATTACAGGAAAAAGAAATAATTATTCTTAGAGGCTAAATTAGGGGTGACTCTTTTCTCTTGAGGTCCAGATGTTTGCTTTCCACTCCCAGGTTGTTATTGGCCTTTGGTGCAGAAATTTGGTGTTTGGGCAAAACAAATTCTAGCTGGGACCTGACCCTGCTAGTTTTGGGATCTCTGTGACAGAAGGGATCTTTCAGCACCCAGAATGCAGCACTTGGGGAGATCTCACAGGTGATGAGAGGGTGAGAGACTCAGGCTTGGAGATCTGAGTCTGGGATTGCTGAGGGAATGACCCTGGTCCCCTCACTGCTGCCCCTCTCCTCCTCCTTCTCCTCCTCCTCATCCTCCTCCTCCTCCTCCTCCTCCCACCCAGGATCCAGAACAGACACACACTGAGCTCACCCACTGGGTGCTGCCTGTGGCCACTCATCGTTTTTAAGCCCCAAGCAGAAAGAGAAAGTCTCAGGTACACCTGGCGGGAAGTTTTGGCCAAGTTTTCTCAGTTTTTTCTCCAAAAAGCTTCACCTCAAAGCAGCTAAACACGTGGTGGCAAGGGAACTGGGGCTTGTGAGAATGGGAATTTAACCAAAGTGCCTCTCACTGCAGGTAAATCCTGTCAGAATGGGAAACACCCTCCCCTGCTCTCCCTCCGGCACGGAATTGGGCTTTGCTGCCCCAGGGCCACTGCTCCTGCCTAGGTGGGGCAGTTTTCTGGTGGGTCATATGTTGAGGGATAGAAAAAAATATAAAAATCAATTTTATTTGCCCTATTCACTGGGTATTTTGGAGATCAAATCTCCAAATGCTGAAAGTTGTCCACATTGTCCGTGGACAAATTTAAACCAAATTCTGCTCTTTTTCTTAGGCACAGTGGTTTGTTCCCCACTGAGCAGCCAGCTCAGCTGCACTCACACACCCCTTCCACTCCTTTTTCATTCCCCCCCTTCTCCCCAGTGCAATCCATCTTTCACTCCCCTCTTCCCCCCTCTCTTTTCCCCCATTCCTTCCCCTGCCTGATTTCCAGCGGCGGCAGCAGCAGTGCCCTCACTCGCACTGACACTTTCCATCTGGCTGCTCTCTCCCTGTGCTGCCTGGGCTCTGGGAAACTCTCCGTGCTGTCCCCTTCCCCTCAGCAGTTCCTTCGGATTCTGGGATGGCTCCTGCAAACTCCAGGATGAGCCCAGAGCTCTGCACCCACAGCCTGGCTCTGCACCGCTGCCACCAGCACGATTCCAGTTTGCTTCCCTTCAGCCTCTGCCTTGTTTTGTTGGTCAAATCAACCTCTGCAGCTCGTATCAAACATGCTTTTATTACTTAAAAATTAAACACTCGTTTCAGTTTCATTTGCACTTGGTTTTTGAGGAAATTTTGGTGCATCAGGATGACAGAGAAATATTTAATGAATGACCTTCCGCACTGCAGGGTTGTCTAAGGAAGAGCAACTCCTGGTATCACCCAGAATTAAGTTAACCCTTTTCCACTGGCTAAATATCTAATTTAAAAATGAGACAAATCAGCCCAAAAAATCACGCATCTGCCATCTCAAATATGCTGCTGTCCCTAAGTGGAATTAATCTGAGGTCTCTGTGAGCAGCCATTAATGCACAGATATTTATGTGACAGGTAAAAATGCACACACACACACAAACACAGAGTATAATTTTCTGTGTCTCCCATGTCTGCTGCAGGATGGCAGCACAATTAAGTCACCGTGACGGAGACAATTATCCCCAGAGCCAGTAAAATGAGATGTCCACAGTGAGCTGCAGAGTTCTGAAACATGTGGGAATAGAGTACAGAAACTCTGTAAAGTCATGCAGCTAATGAGCAATAAATACACACTGGCACACCCTCATCAATTTTAAAGTCTCGCTATGAAAAGAATGTAATTAATTAAGATATGTTGATTTATAAGAGGTGACATAACAAGATGGATAGAGAAATCTTTTCCCTCCAATCTGTCATGGTTTCTTTCTAGAAGACGGCCCAGCACGTGATGGTCTCTCCTTGGGCAGTCACAGAAATCCTGAGTTTGGGTTTAACCCCCCCCACCACCATCCTAAAGAACTCAAACTTCCTTTTCAACACTCATTTGCATTTGGCACAACTGTGTTTAAAGCAAAACTGTTTTAAAGACAGAAAAGAGGAAAAAAAAAAGAGCTGAAAAGAATTATATTTAGAAAAATCCTTTCCACTTTCCCCTGTCTTACGTTTCTGCACATGGAAACACAACCCCATTTCCCTTTCTCCCCTCCCAAGTCAGATGACTTTTTTGTAACTTGGCACACAGACAGTCTGGTATAAGACAGGGCTGGAGCATTTGTTGAGTCAAGATGTTTAATTTTTTTTCCCCTCACATAATGATCCTTTTTTCCCTCCAGCCACTTGAGTTTTGTTTATGTTGCTTGAGCCCTAAACTAATACATGAATTCTCCTCCTTGCCAAGATGACAGCAACAGCACCAGGCAGGATGAGCCAGAGGAATACACTCACTTTTAAAGAGAGAAAGTATTTTAAAAGACTTTTTCTCCAGTTGTGACAAATTAAATGCATTAAAGGAAACAACTGCTGCTGCTACCGGGCTCCGAGGAGGAACTCTATTTTCTTTGCAAACCCTTGACTTTTGCAAGGGGGCACTTTGCTCCTGTGCCAGCTCTGGCTTATATTTTATTATTCTTAGAACAAAAGGTTGCAGTAATTAGAATTGGGGAAGTTGTGCTCAAAGAGATGGAGCCATCAGATAAATTTGATACCGTGGAGTGGTTATGAGAGGTGGGATTTTTAAAAGCAAGAAGAACTGCTTCAATATATTGGGTTTATCCTGTCAGGAGAAGATGAATGAGAAGTCCAGCTACTTTCACTCAGGCCAGACATGTAAACCTTGTAGTTAATGACTGATGAGCAAAATTTTTTTCCCTTCCAAGTGCAGATGGGCAAATCCCTCACAATTAAAAAACACAAGAAAATCTAATTTGACCAGGAGAAAGCAGCACCGTCCAAACGTTTCCCAAGCAAGAGCTTTAGGTGCTTGTTGAAGGCAAAAAAAAAAAAAAATAAAAGCCAAACAACATTTCTTCTAATGTGATCCATATTCTACCACATGCACATTTAATATAAAAGTTATGTTTGATATATGCCGCCGTAGCATTTTTCTATTTCAACTGAAAGCCTTTTGTTCTGTCAAGATTACGGGAGGATTTGCTTTCATTTTTCATGATGTTTCACTCAATACATCACCAACATTAGCAGGCCTTAATAAGCACCCACCTTCTCCTTCCCCCCGCCTTGCCCTGGCCCTTTTGATGCCCGTTCCCCAAAATCCCTCAGCTGTTCCCCACACTTTGGGATGCAGCCTCTCCGTACCCTCCCCGGGGAGAGGATGAGGATGAGGGTGAGGATGAGGATGAGGGTGAAGATGAGGATGAGGATGAGGATGAGGATGAGGATTAGGATGAGGATGAGGATGAGGATGACGAGCCCGCCGAATCCCGTATGGTGGCAGAAGCGCAGTGAGCAAAATACTTTGCTTTTTTTTTTAAAGGCTGCCCGTGCTCTGGTGGCCATGCCGGGCTCCCCTGGCTCCTTCTCCCCGCTGCAGATTCACATCTGTTTCTCTGCAGTTTGAAACTGTGTTCATTTTTCACTGCTGCCCTTTGTCCCACACTCGCTCGCTCCCGCCAAGGGCTTCATTTCACTTATTCAATAAGCGAGAGGCACTGCAGGCTGGGGAGAGCTTTAAGACAAAGCTCAAACTTCTATTAGGCCTCAACAAAAATGTTTTTGTTCCCTATCAAGGCGCTTTTCCCCCCATTGCTCGTTGTTTCCCCCATTGGCTTGTTTTGTTTTTCAGGAGCGTTTGCGGCCTGTGAAGGGTTTCACAGCTTTAGGACAAATAAATAAATAGGTGCAACGAAAATCTGTGTTATCATTAGCAGGAATAGTTTGTAGTAGGAAATCCCATTTGTCCCTTTTTCCCCTGCGGGCTGGGGATATCCACAAACCCCACTGCAAGCACACGGTGCAGTTGCACTGGGCTGGTTTCTCACCCCTGTGTGAGCTGCAAACACACTTTGTGATGTTTTCCTGCCTTTATACACTTCATTTTGGGAATGAGGAGAGAATTCCCAACTTCCAAGGCTGCTCCTGATTGCTCCCTCCAGCCCATCCTGCCCTCTCAGCACTGATCACTGTCACACACCGAACTGAATGGACGAGACCACCTCGCTTTTTGCCAACGAGAGATTTTTGACATGTTAACGAGTTTATTGTTTCCTGTTGCTGATCTAAATAGCAAAGAGCTGTTCTTTGGAGAGGGAACAGCGAGGATGACACTTCCAACACTCACAGCTTAATGTCCACATATGAAATGATTGAACTCTTGTGGCTGAGCTCATTTTGCCACAAGCCCATGAGTCAAACGCAGGGCTTTTTATACCAAATCACCCTCTCACTATGGTGCCAGGGTTATAAACCCTCTTGTAAAACTGTGAGGTACAGGAAATATTTCCAAGCGTGTGTTCCTCAGCCTCAGGTTCCTGACTGTCCCATTTTTCCCCTTGCTGTATTTCTTTAAAAGCACTCAGCTTCCACCTGGCTGAAGCTCATCTGATGTTACAACCCAGAGTTACCTGCATGTGTCTCCTGAGGAATCACATCCTGATTTACAGCCTGAGGCTTTAAAAAGCACAGAATATGGAAATCAACAGCAAATAGATTTTTATAATTACAGTATTTAAAGAGAAAGTAAAGAATTACATCAAGTTGTCCGTGTTTGTTTGTTCAGTGCCTCTCCCCATCTTTCACCTGAATATTCTTTGGGCCAGGAGGAAAAATCTTGTGTGAAAGCAGCAGCGCTTCTCTCTGAGCCTGGTGTGGGGTCTGCTGGGGAAAAAACCCCAGAAACACAGCGTGAGGGGTGCCCCACATCCCTCCCCATTCCCATCTATCTCTGGTGTTCCCCACCACCCCCTTGTGCCCCACATCCCCCTGCCCCTCACTTGCTCCATGAGTGCTCTGGGTAATCAGGAGCAGGCACCGAGCTCCTCAGCAGCCCCAGTGCTGCAAACACGAGTGAGGAGTGGCACTGCTCCCCCCTGCCCTGCTTCCCTCAGAATTCCTGCATTTCTCCTATTCCTGCTCCTCCTTACCCCAGCTGGTCTGGTCACACTGCCCAGCCTGGGCTTTGCCTCCTGGCAAGGAGCTTCAGAGGGAGTTATCTCAGTATCCGACCCACTTTGCAGCCTCCCGACTGCCTCAGCTCTTTTTTAGCACCGAAGTTTGGAGTGTGGATGGGCTTCACAATGGTATTTACACTTGTGCCACGCTCTGGGAATTCCATAAGTCAAAGTGAGCAACTGCTGAAAATAATGAGGCTTCAGAAGAATGGAATTGGTGGCAACTTGCATCCCATGGGAGGGGTGTTGATGATGGAAAAGGGAAACTTAATATTTGTGAAATTAAATAATGCTGAATAAACAAAAGGTCCAAACCAGACTGCATCCATCTTTTTAATTATTTTGGGTTTGGTGTGTTGGCTTTTTTTTTAACTAGAACCTGACTCTTAAAAGTATTTCTATTTTCTCCAGGCTCCTCTGGGACACAGAAGCCTGATATTAAAAGCCTGAACATTGCTCTTAGAGGCCCTGGAGGGGTTTGGTTGCACAAAGCACCTTTAGAGAGATGAATTAATGCTTTGGTCTTCAGACAGCATCTCCACAAACCTGCCAAGTTTCCATCCCAGGGGAATTCAGCATCTGTTGGAGAGGAGACCACAGGGCTACCGTGGGTCAGTACTGGGAAGGGACCACCCGGGTTCATGGGTAAACTGGGAGAGAAGGGAGAGGCTTGGACAGAATTTGGGATAAAAAAAACTGCAACCTCACTCAGGTATCTCCACTTGGTCACCAAAAAATGGAAGATTTCCCAAAACTTCATCCTAGGCCTTAAGGAGTCACATATCAGCTTCCTTAATAGAGTGTGAAATATTTGGATCTATATTGGAAAACAGGGAGAAAAGAGAAGGAGGAAGGGGCAAAAAGGGGGAAATGGAGCAGCTGATTTTTGATGGCAGGAATGTTTTTATCATCAGACAGCTTTCCCCAGCAGATCTTCACAGCCTTTCACTTGTTGAATCTGGTCAAATAGCTGCACTTCACTTTATGCTGCATTAAAAATAGTTTAAAGGAAGGAAGGAAAAAACCTAACCATAAAACACGTCTTTGAGAAGAGGTGGCTTTCAGTTCTCTTTCTACTCCGTGCAAGCTCTTAATATTTACACTTAAAATCATCAGATTCTTCCCACTTCTTCCCATCCCCGGCTGCTCAGCATCCCAACAAACCAGCACATGAATATTTACAAAGAAATTTGATTGAAATATCATTCCGAGCTGGAATATGTGAAAGATAATTAAGAAGGCTTGCAAAGAGACAAGCCCGTGCCCAGCTCTCCCGTCTGGCAGCACAATGGGCCACCACTGTGGGAGCTGGCCCGGTGGCACTGCATTCATTCTGTCCCCACCCCGGGGAAGGGACAAGACAGAGCCCGGCTGGGGCTGCTCGGGAAGAGGCACAGCCAGAGCAGGGCTCGTCCAGCTGGGGCAGCACGGAATCCACACAGGAATCCACGCAGGAATTAATGCAGGAATCCATGCAGGATCCACGCAGGAATCCACGCAGGAATTAATGCAGGAATCCGTGCAGGATCCACGCAGGAATCCACGCAGGAATTAATGCAGGAATCCATGTTGAATTCATGCAGGAATCCATGCAGGATCCATGCAGGAATCCATGCAGGAATCCATGCAGGAATCCATGCAGAATCTATGTAGGATCCACACAGGAATCCATGTGGAATCCATGCAGGATCCACATAGGAATTCATGCAGGAATCCATGCAGGATCCACGCAGGAATCCACGCAGGAATTAATGCAGGAATCCATGTTGAATTCATGCAGGAATCCATGCAGGATCCATGCAGGAATTCATGCAGAATCCATGCAGGAATCCATGCAGGATCCATGCAGGAATTCATGCAGGAATCCATGCAGGAATCCATGCAGAATCTATGTAGGATCCACACAGGAATCCATGTGGAATCCATGCAGGATCCACATAGGGATCCATGCAGGAATCCACGCAGGAATCCATGCAGGAATTCATGCAGGATCCACGCAGAAATCCATGCAGGAATCCATGCAGGATCCATGCAGGATCCACACAGGAAGCCATGCAGGAATCCACCCAGAAATCCACACAGGAATCCATGTAGGATCCACGTGGAATCCATGCAGAATCCATACAGAATCCGTACAAGAATCCACCCAGGAATCCACGCAGGAATCCACGCAGGAATCCATGCAGAATCCATACAGAATCCACGCAGGAATCCACGCAGGAACCAGCGGGGAAGCTCGGAGGGCCGGGGGAAGCAGGGATGCTGTGCCGCGGTACCCCCGTGTCGGATAACGCCGCCTGGGGCAGCATCCTGCGCTCCGCTCCCTGCCGAGCCATCCCTGCCGAGCTATCCCTGCCGGGCTATCCCTGCCAAAAAAAGCCGAGTTTTCCCATCCCGTGTCCCCCACCAGCGCGTGTTCTCATTCTAATTAGCGCCGCAAGAAACCAAACGAGCGCGGCGCCTTCGAAGCGTTTTCACTTGTCCAGCGCCACGCACCAACTTCCCTCGCTGCCGCTGCCCCGAGAGCTTGCAATGTGCACCCTGCCTCTTTCCTGAGCTCCTGTCTGCGACAAAATCCTCCTGAAAACGCCAAATTTTGTGCCACACACGTACACACACACCCACGGGCGTGCAGATCGCCGGGGCTGCGCAGGTGAGGAATCCTTTGGTCACAGCCAAGCCCATGCTTTCTCTTTTTCCTAAAGAAAACTAAATTAGCAGATTCCTCTGGGCTACCTGAGCAGGGACCTAGCTCGAATTTGTTTTGTACATCAACCGACTTCAATTAATGCCTCCGTGAAGCAATCCATTTGTTGCTGAGGGGAAGGGGGAAAGGGATGGGAGCATTTCTTGGGATCATCTGAGCTTGGCCCCACTCCCCCACCCATGTGAGGAGCAATTTCCCTGGCCCAAGCAAGCCTGTTACAAGAGAAGAGAAGCCAAAATAAATGTGAGGCTCTCCTTTTCCTCCAGTTTCCTCCAGCACACGTTATGCATAAATTACAGAGCAGGGGGGAAGAGAAAAGCGAGTATGAGAGAGGTTTCTGTTTGTTGTTTGGGTTAAATTGCTGGTGTTCAAGAAAACCCAGGAAAACAGAGGCAACATGTGAAATATTTGTGAAAAGGCTTCGCTTTCTCATTCTCAGCAAATCATCTCCATGATTTTAGTCCAGTCTGACAACCAGAAGCAGTGAGATCATGGCAGTAACCAAGCCAGCCAGACAATACCGAGACTAAACTTCTCTCTGCCTGCTCCCCCTCCCACAATTCACCTCCAAAATCTGATTTTAAGCCAGGCCAGCCCCCTCAGAGCAGCGATCCTCGACTGGCAACTCTCTCCTCCAACCTCCCTGCATCCAGGAATAAAGGCAAGGTAGATGAGCACTCCCTCTTCTCCAACACTCTTGGAAAGAGGGGAGAGGATGTCAGTCAAAAAAGTATTTAAGCAGCAAATTCCAGCTCCGTGATGACTTCCATGCCTGAGCAATTCCCTTTCAGCTTCCCCATTGCCCTGGGAATGTGTTATTGGTAGGGAATTAAGGGAGAACCAGCAAGGTGGGCAGGCAGCGAGAGGGAGCACTGCTTTGGGCAGGCTCTTCCCTTGTGGAATGGCACAAGTGAGAATGGAATCCCAGCCTTCCCAATTCTCCATTTACCCTCCTATATTGCAGCTCAGGAATCACCCTCTGTCTGAGAGCCAGCCTNTATATATATATATATAATTTCTAAAATAGCAGCTTGTTAGGCTCTAATAAAAAATACTCGCTGGGCCTTCCAAAAAGTTCCTTCAGATTAGATAATGCCTATTTATCTAAAATATCAAATGGGTAGAGAGAAACATCAACAGAGAAAGCGATAGGCACACCAGAGGCTTCCTTTCCTTCTCCTTCTAAAGAGACTTTAAAGCTGAATAAACACCTTGGAAAAGCACAAGCAATAGAGGGATCTCCTGGGTTCTGAACCTGACCTCTCCAAGTTAAAAATACACATTTTCCAGGCTGCTCCTACAAACCCTCCCTCACAGGAGCCTTCCTGCTGGTTCCACGTGCTGATTCCACGTCAGCCCTTCCACGGGATCCACAGGATGGGATCTCTCGGGCCACACTGGAGTTTGTTAATTCCTCTGTTTTCTGGAGCAGGCAAAAGCATTCCCTCCGTGCCTCCTCAGCATTAATTCCCTGCTCCTGGTGATTAGCATATAAATCTAAAAGCA
>VWZV01014391.1:762-76182 GCA_013397155.1 Irena cyanogastra | reverse complement strand
CAACTCTCTCCTCCAACCTCCCTGCATCCAGGAATAAAGGCAAGGTAGATGAGCACTCCCTCTTCTCCAACACTCTTGGAAAGAGGGGAGAGGATGTCAGTCAAAAAAGTATTTAAGCAGCAAATTCCAGCTCCGTGATGACTTCCATGCCTGAGCAATTCCCTTTCAGCTTCCCCATTGCCCTGGGAATGTGTTATTGGTAGGGAATTAAGGGAGAACCAGCAAGGTGGGCAGGCAGCGAGAGGGAGCACTGCTTTGGGCAGGCTCTTCCCTTGTGGAATGGCACAAGTGAGAATGGAATCCCAGCCTTCCCAATTCTCCATTTACCCTCCTATATTGCAGCTCAGGAATCACCCTCTGTCTGAGAGCCAGCCTTTCCAAAATGAATTTATTTCCAAATTATTTCATTTTACAAATCATCCACATCAGTTGTTACAACTCAGGTACATTTTAGCACCTCTGTGCCAACTGAGAGTGCTTGATTTTAATTAAATCCTACACCATGAAAAATATTTATGTTGTTCATAGCTAAATTTCTCCATGACTTATTTCTATATATTTTGCTTGGAATTTAATTTGCTTTTTTTTTATTATATGGCCTTCACATAAACTCCACCTTTCCATAGCNAGAGGCTTCCTTTCCTTCTCCTTCTAAAGAGACTTTAAAGCTGAATAAACACCTTGGAAAAGCACAAGCAATAGAGGGATCTCCTGGGTTCTGAACCTGACCTCTCCAAGTTAAAAATACACATTTTCCAGGCTGCTCCTACAAACCCTCCCTCACAGGAGCCTTCCTGCTGGTTCCACGTGCTGATTCCACGTCAGCCCTTCCACGGGATCCACAGGATGGGATCTCTCGGGCCACACTGGAGTTTGTTAATTCCTCTGTTTTCTGGAGCAGGCAAAAGCATTCCCTCCGTGCCTCCTCAGCATTAATTCCCTGCTCCTGGTGATTAGCATATAAATCTAAAAGCATGTGTTGGGATTTTTTTTTTTCTCATATTCAGTGCGACATTAATCTTATTAGCTCAGGTAAACAACTAACAGCTATTAAAGAGAGTGCAATTTATCAGGAGGCAGTTAACCCTTCGGAGCACACGGCAGGAGGGTGGATTTCACAGAACCCTGCAATCACAGAGGTTGCAAAAGATCATCGAGTCCAACTTGTCACCCAGGTTGTCACCTCCAGGGATGGGGGGTCCACCTCCTCCCTGGCAGCCCATTCCCCATCCCTGCCCACCTTTTTTTGTCTGAACACCCAAATGCCCATCAGGAAAATTTGGTGGCACCTCCCTGCTGCTGGGCAACGAGTGAAATTGCACATTGAGGGTTCGTGTCCCTCTCCACGCAGCGCAGCCCCAGCCAAGCCCCTCCACGCCCTGGGGCGGCTCAGGCTCCTTATCAGGCCCAGGGAAGGGGCGTGCAGAGCCTGGGAAGGAAGGAAGGAGAGGAAGGGTGCAGCCAGGCTGGAAGGAGCAGGACTCTGAACTCGCTGATGGTGGGGAGGAGTCTCCAGAACCCCACTGGGAACGGAGGGGATGAACCAAAGTGGCCCAGGGACAGCTGTGGCAGCTGGGGGTGGCTCTGAGGGCTGTGCACCAACACTTCTCCCTGCTCCTGGGACAGCAACCTGGGCTTTTCCCTGAGTTCTGGGGAGATGGAGACCTGCACACCCTGCTTGGGAACGGGGGTGACTGCACACCCCTCACTCCCCTCAGCCCTGGCAGTGACACTGTGGTGACACAGTGCACACGCTGTCACCTCTCCTCCTTCACTGCCATGAAAGAAAGCCCTGAACTGCTTCTCACCCCATCCCCTGGCAGTTTCCTCTCCATCTGGGGGGATCATTCCCGTTTAGAGAGCCCATGGAGCATGTCCCCCTGTCCTCTGCCCTCACCACTCGCATTTCACAGAAATTTTAGGTCCTCGGTGCAGCCAGCAGCTGAAAAGAACAAGCTGGGGAACCCAAATCCTTTTCCCTACACCTCTGGTGGCTCCTGATAATGGAAACGTGGCCTTAGGTGAAATGGGAGCCAGCCCAGCTAATGGGAATCCCACCAGATGAGGAGATAGTGCTTGTGGAACAGTCTGAGCATTCCTTGGACATCCCACTTGCCTGAGCCTGGCATTGCCCCCACAGCCTGGAATCCAACATCCAGACAGGATCTGCCTGTCCCAGACCACTGGCAGCTATTTTTCCCCCATTTGTATGGAAACACCTATTTTTGATGAAGAAGTGCCACATTTCTGCACCAGCTGCTAAATGGCACAGGAAACTCCCATCCCATCTGATTTTCTGAGCCCCAGAAAGTGAGAGTTCACATAGACTGAACCCACCTGAAACCAGCTGGAAGTCTGGGGAACAGAAGTGAGAAAAGACTGGACGAAATGTATTCTTTTTATGTGTGCAGCCACCCTCAAAGTCCTAGAAATAAAACCTCTCTTTTCTGTCTCCATAACTCCTCAATTTCCCCAAGGAAGATCTTAAGGAGTCACGTATCAGCTTCCTTAATAGAGTATAAAATACTAGGATCTATATTGGAAAAAGGAAAAAAGAGAAGGGGGCAGGGGCAAAAAGGGGGAAATGGAGGAGCTGGGAAAAAAAATGGAGCAGAGGGAAAAAAACCATGCAAAATAAAAAGAAAAGAGAAGGTTTGGAGGAGAGGAGCAACGCCACCCCAGAGCTCGGCAGCGCCCAAACTCCACAAAGAGCCAGACTCTGCCCCAGGGCCATTTCCAGCAGTGAGGGAAGGGTGAAAAATGGAAATCCCAGTGCCCAGAAGTGCCTTTGCAGGCTGAGCCTGGCCTTTAGAGCAGTGCTATCAGCACATCTCCCTGCCTGGCCCTGCCATTCACGGGGGCTGCAGCTCTCTGGCCTGATGGAGTATCGATCTCCTGGAGTGCAAAGTCCAGCATGCCATTAGTCCAATCTGTTTCCAAGCTGACACAATCCCGTCATTTGTCATCTTCTCCTGTCCTGCTGTGTTTGTTTAGGAGCAGGATATTTGCTTTATCTGTCACTTCCCAATCCTCACTGTATTCTTTGCCTGACACGGAGTTTATTGGGTCCACAGTTTTCTCAGAGTCATTAACAAGGGAGGTTTGGACACGCCGATGAAATCATTGGAGAATGAAGATGCTGACAGTCAGGAAAAATATTTGTGAATTGAAATATGTCTGGGGTTCATACTTAAAACTAGATTTCAGCGGAAAAATTCCTAAAAACATTTCACTTTCCACAGCAAACACGTGTGAAAAAGGCCAGCAGAAGCCTGGCAGGTGACTTCATCAACGAGAACTGAGAGAAGCTGCCAGCTCAGAAACTGCGCCCAAAATTTCTTTAAAAATTCCTTAAAAAAATTCTCTTCAAGAACAGAAATTCCTGAAATCGTCATTCTTAAAGCAGAGTTTGCAGGAAGTGCTCAGAGACACAAACCCCACATTATGAGTTTGTTGCATTGCAAACTTACAGTTCTCTCTTTTTTCCTGTTTAAGAGATGTTTGTATCTCAGAGCAAAAATCTCTCCAACCAATCTGCTGGGAGTTCTATCTCGTCATTTCCATCTATTTTACTGCTCATTAGTAACTCTAGAAATGGAAGCTAGCACAGAAATTTTTATCATAACCATTGGTATTTTTACACTTACAGACATAAAAAGCACCATAAGAGCAGCATCTGTTTATTGTCAATATTTATAGCCATTTAATAATTATTTTTAATGCAGATTACCCTTCACTGCAGCAGCAGAGACTCTCGTGGCTCAAGTGTCCATGACACAATGATGGGAGTAGTGCCTGACCAATTCCCCAGAGCAAATATTCCTGTTATTAAAGCACTAAACCCCAAACTTTGGCTCAATTTGGTGAATTCACATTTAGAAACCTGCATCATCTCTCAGAGAATCCAGAAACAGAAAGTGCATAACTTAATCTCCCCCCTGCAAAATCCATGTTTTCATGGAGGGGAATATACACTTTTTAAATGTGCAGATTCCATTGGTACTTCCCAAGTTTTGTTGTTGCAGGGGGTATTAAAAATCAATGCAAGCAGGGCAGGTCCCCCCAGGAGTGTTTAATTACAGAGTGAGGGGCAGCTCTGGCAGCTGGGGCTGCCAGCAAGGCACCTTGGAGCCAGCATTCCCAGGAAAACCAGGCCAGCTCTTGTAAAAACCTCCCAGTACTGGTTATCCTTTTCCTCTCCCAAATTACAGAGTGCCTCTGTGGGAGGGGATTGGGTGCTCTGCATCCCACACTGCAGCTGGGGAGGTTTGAGGTTGTGTTTAGTGGGCTGAGCTCTACACACTCAGAGTATTTATCTGCATTGAAGAGCAGCTTCAACTGAGCCTGGAAATGTCTCATTTTCAACAGGACCATCCCCAAATCTCCCTCCACACCACAGCAGCACTTTCCACTGCACGTTCTGCTTTTGTCCTTCACCACTGTCTAATAATTTACTCAGTATCAGAGCCTTTCTGAAAGGCAAATGCTGTAACTGCTCACACTTCTTGCCTCTTCCAGTTTGTTTTTTAGAGCAGCAAAAGCTCTGGGATACAAAGGGGTTAAAGCCACACTGATCTCCTTTTCCATCTCCCAAATTCTCCAAACTGGATTTGCCCCACTCTGAGTAACCACGCAGCACCCCTGGCTCTGCACATCCCCTCTCTGTGTGCCCTTAGCTGGGCCTTTCCATCATTTTTTTCTAAAGCAAATTACCCAGTTTTCATATTGAAATATGTTCTGTGTGGTGGGCAAAGTAGTAAAAGGACATGGAGGAAGTAAATGAGAACCTGGGTAATTTAGGACGTGGCATTTCCAGGGTTCTGGAAACCTCTCTGAGCCCAGCATCCCTCTGAGATTGGGATTAGGGAGGGTACAGATCACAGGATACACTCTCCCATAAAATTTTAACCGTTCTCATTAGCCAGCAGAAGTCCCCACACATCTGTCCAGCTGTTGGGGTTGTCTGTGCTCCCTCTAAGCTGGAAAAGCAGCACAGGCATGGGAGGGGAGAGGCTTCCTCCTCTCCAGGACAGGGAATTCACACCAGGCTCTGGATCCCTGTCACTCAGCCCCACAGATGTTCACACAGTTTACTGCTCTTTGCTTGCAGGTTGCTGCAGTAATTGGTTGAAAAGGGAAAAAAAAACCCAGCAAACTACTGCTAATAATATAATAAAAGCAAATTCCGGGCAGCACTATAAAAATGGGAGGCAGTTTGCGTTTTCTGGGTGAGCAGTTTGTGAGTTTATGGACAAATGGGCCTCTGCCTTCTCTTCCTTACATATATTGGGGATAAGGTTACATTTTATTTGTGGGGAATTTTATGGCAGCAAAGGCAGTTCATTAAAGAAAGCAAAAGAGCAGAGAAAAACCAGATGATTGTTACCCAGAAATCCTCATCAGCTCCCCCCCAGTTGTTTATCCTTTAACTTTTTGAAGGAATTTTTAGACAAAGATGCTTTCTTTCCCCTCTGGAGAAGAAAAAAGGAGTGGGGGGAAGACGTACAGTTTCACCCAGGCGCCTTTCAGAGCTCTCTGGGCAGTGCCCTGAAAACAACTTCCCCTTTAATGAAGACCTTTCTGGAGCTCTCTTCAATATTCACCAAAAAAAAAAATAAAATTAAAACTTCACAAGTTCATAAGGACGGATCCCTGGGTAGGACTTTTATTAAGTCTTTTCTATTTACTTCCTACCTAGATAAGATCTTAATCACAGCCCCCAAATTATCCGCAATGACATTTATCAACTCCAGTCATCTTTTCTTTAGCATGCTCCGCCTGACCAGTCGGCTTTTCTTCCACCCCTTCCTTTCAATGGAAGTTAATTTCGAGTACATGATTTATCTTGCTGGGCTAACAGCACTGAGGCAGCCCACCTTTTCAAAGGGCTGGCCAGGGAGTGAATTATAGCCGAGTTGTCCGGTGATTGCGTTCCGTGGGGAAGGAGAATAGGCAGCCAGTGTGTTGCCCCGATGTGGCGCTGGGACCTTTTCAGCGAGGGAAGAAAAAAAGATTGGGCCTCTGACCGTGGGGCTGACAGGCAGGCGTTATATCAGCAGACAAAGGCTCGAATACCTGAAAGGATCAGAACTCCATGTACTCCGAGATGTGATGTTGTTTACAACACCATACGCTGACCCTACCCCGAATTTACATGATATCGGTGCAGCGCTCCTTTAACCTCTCCTCATTCTTCTTCCTGCATCCTCGCACGGCCATTAGCATAGGGAGAATTAGCCGGGGCCACATTAAAGGCAGCAGCACTTTGAAATCCTTCGCACGCATTCTGCGGCGAGCGCCGCCGCGATGTGTAATTTCCCTGCGCGCCCTGGGTATATCCAGGGGCTCTGTTTGGCTTGGCAGTGGGTTTCATTCAGTATCTATTAACATTCAACTTCTATTTGTAAAGGGCATGTACAACCCACTCAAGTACATATTTGGCACAAGCCACAGTCATTTAGTGTTGGTCCAGGAGTACAGCTGGTGCCATCTGGGGCAGGATAATGGGAATCTTTCACAGAGCTGTGTTTTCATACTCCTTGTTCCTTCTCTGCCTCACACAAACGGGGGCGGTTATGAATATGCTGCATTTCAGAGTTAGGGGCTTGTCCAGAGCCACAAACTGCAACTGCGTGAGGAGGGGACCTCTCCTGCAGCCTGGGAGGTGCCATTTCAAACAAGCACCCCAAATCTGCAGAGTCCTGGCTACCAAGAGCTGAACAGCACAAAAACCCCGCGGATTTGCAAGCACGAGGAAGATTTCCAGCACTTTCTGGTTTAATTCCAGAAAATGAGGCATTTCCTTGCTGATAATTCAGCTTTCCCTACCAACAGGGCTGGGGAATTGAGAAGCTGGGGCTTGCCTGAGGAAGAGGGAGAGGATTTCTCTAACATAACAGAAGATTTCTGCGGGGTTTTAGTGCCAAAGTCTCAGCTGGTTCTTAACACACATCACTGCCCGAGTCGGCGGTGAAAGGAAATTTTGTACACATAGAAATCACTTGACACTGTTGAAAAACCTGGGGCCAGAGGACTGGCAGGGCTCTGCATCCACTGGGCTGTTTATTTTCCTGCTCAGGGAGTTATTGGAGACGGGACCCTGCGCGACTCCGGCGTTGACTTGGAAGAAATAAAAGCCCTCCACATTCCACTTGGTTCATCCACTCCCACCCTCCCTGGAGCAGCAGCCTGCAGAGCAGGGACAGCCTGTCCCAAACCTGCCCGGGACCCTCAGCTTGATGTCCCAACCCTTGGAGCCAGGCTCTGTTCCTGACCTGGACCAACACATGATGGGGATGAACCTCCACAGCAACCCTGAAAGGCAGAGGAGCAACTGCAGCCTCAAGAAATCCACAAATCCACTGAGGAAACTGTTCTTAGCATCAAATTATATTTGAAATAAATATATAGGGGTGGAATACTAAGAAATAATTACAATTCTGGGCACTACCAGAGCAAGGATCCTTTCTTGAAAGAGATTTTAATGCCATATCCCAACTGGTTTATTTTAATGCCATATCCCAACTGGTTTATTTTAATGCCACATCCCTGTAACCCCTGTACCCCAAAAAGCCAAGAGAACAGGAGCCATCCTCCACCATGACCACCTGGTCAAGCGAAGCACCTGCTTTGTTCCTCTCTTTTAAGCAGGTAGAATTTGTTTTCTCAATGGATTCTCCACGGAAAGACGCACATTTCAATTTAGGGTTTTTTGGGGTTTCAGGGGTGGGTGGTACCACTTTGCAGAGACCAATGACATTTTGGAAGGTCCATGGCAGATTTGCCACGAAGGCAACACTCAGAATTTGCCAGACAAACCCGCCCAGCATCCAAAACCCAGCACTGCCCTACCCGTCACCAACGCCAGGCACAGGCAGCGCCTCCCAAACGTTTCCATTTCCCAGCAGGATTTTTAAAATGCTTCTCCCCACTGCCCACGTTGCTGCAGCCTTTGTTGAGCTCCCGTGGAAAGCAGAGAATTCAGCAGCTGCATTCCTCCCACTGCCAGCACCACGCCCCAGCTCGTGGCCGGCCGACGGCGACTCTTTGCAGAGTGGGGACCTTTGCTTCTCTCTGGTTCTGTTCAAATGCCTGAAATCGCATTCAGTGGATAAAAACATTCTGATTTTTTTGGCCTGAATCATGATTTCCCCCATGTCTGTCCCACATCACGAGGCTGCAGCTGTTAGAGCAGAGTCACTCCATAATAATTCTCCATCTGAGCAGGCCTGGGAGAAGTAGGGAATTTTTGGGGGTTCTTTCACTCTCAGCTTGCAGCAGGAGCAGCTTCCCAAGGAAAGCTGAAACATGAGCTCCCTTATTCTGCATGGTGCCATATCTGTCCTGCAACTGGTGAGCACACAGAAGCTGAACAAGAATTCTTGGGGATGGTTTCATGTCCAAATAGAAAATTAAGTTCTGTTACAGCAGGCACGAAATTCCCAAATGCTGCTCCACCTGCCAGGAGAGTTGTTAACATCGAAAAACAAGGGCTAAACAGGCAGAATGCAAAATATTTGTGAAAATTATCAGTACTAAAGATAGAGTGGTAATATAATTAAGTGTTCCACTAGAGAAAAATGAGTTGATAACCAAAATAAACATTCATCCCTTAGTCAGCCTTTGTTGGGTGTGGATATTTGGGTTCACCAGTAGCATTTGATAAGGGAATGATGAAATCACTGAGCTTCTCCTGGGTTATTGAAAGATATCCAGCTTCTTGAAACTTTGCAAATCCCAAATTAACAACTGAAGAAGCCATCACACGTAGACAAAAAAGTATTTCCAGGTTTTGCTGATGTAAAGTTGGCCAACATTTTATGAAGAAGAAGAGAGTTGGCGATGAAACTGCATTTCTATTCTACAGATACACATGATCCCAGAATCCCAGAGTTTGGAAAAGTCCTCCAAGACCACCAAGTCCAAGCTTTGGCCAGTCCCCACCTTGTCACACAGAGCCCTGAGTGCCACATCCAGGCCTTCCTTGGACACCTCCAGGGACGGGCACTCCAAACCTCCCTTGGCAGCCCCTGCCAAGGCCTGAGCCCCCTTCCCATGCAGAAATTCCTCCTGAATGAAAGGTGAGGAAAATCACTGCTGCTAATAAGATAAACAGTTATTTCAGGAAGTTAAAACCATGTGAACCAACACTTGAGCGCAAAATTTGCCCTCATTTAAATGAAGAACACCTCACCACAAACTCATGACACAAATCATAAATACAGCTCCTATTTTTCCTGAAAGCTCTGTGACCTGTGGTCCTCTCAAAGCACATCCAAGAAGGAAACTGTGTTCTGTTAGAGCCAGAGTGCTCTGCTCGCTCTCATTATTCATACCCTTGGATTTCAACAATGTAAGAATAAACTGCAGAGGTGAAGAGGGGAAAAATAATTAGGAGTGCAACAAAATGCACGAGCACATTAAGGTGTTAAAAGGGTTGGAGGTGTGAAACCCAAAAATAAACATTCTGCTTAATATCTCAAGGTAATGTTTTGATGTGTGCTAAGCGAATCAATATTTGAAATCGTGGTAGGAGCTTGCATTTCCAGCTGGTGCAAAGGCACAAAAACAGAACAGATTGTATTTAGGGCAAACCCTACCACTGCAGGCTCTGCAACAGCACAAGTTTGCATTTAGTGGCACATAAATGGTGTTATTCTTTGTTGACATTAGGATTAACTTTGTGGATTGACGCTAAAGAACTGTAAAAAGAGTTTTAAAACCTCCTCACTTTTGTGATCTCTCCTTAACCACAGCAGCTACTGTAAGCTACCCTGGCTGCTCATAAAGACAACTGGATTTTGAGGGTTTTTAAAACAGGATCCTCCCAGGCGTGCTCCAGTTTGGAAAATGCCATTGCAAGGGCTGCTGGAGTGGACCTGCTGGGGCTCTCCCTCATCTCAACTATTAGAATTAGAAAACTTTCCCAAAAACCCCTTAAAACTCACCACATGCCTTTCCAAGAGCAATGAACCTGCTGTTCTTTTTCTCCCCGGATTGGAAGTCACCCCAAGGACCAGCAGGAAATGAAATACTTTGTGAGGGGGAAAAAACATGACAGTAAACCAAGCAAACAGCTGATGGAATCCCCCAGTGCATCTCAATTTAGCTTCTCTCTCACCAGAGCTACAATCCTGAAGCTCACAGGACATTCCTGATGGACACAGCATCCCAGCAGCCATCCCTGCCTAAATCTGGTGCCATGCCCAGCTGTAGAAAACCCCTCCATCCTCAAAGAAGAAACACCACGACTCCAGATTGGAGTGGCTGGATGGTGTGTGGCTGTCAGGAGCAAAAACTGGCAGCCAGGGAAAGACCCTGAACATGTTGTCCCAGAAAAAAACAACGAAGAGATTTTGTAAAACAATGAGACAGGTGGAGGGCAGTGCCCAGTGGGACAAGCATCCTTGATTTTGGTGCATTTCAGGAATGCAGGAAGCTCAGTTTCCTTCAGAACGTCTCCTTTGTGCCCAGGCATAATTTATTCACTCATTCAACTTCCAGAGAGCTAAACTGGAGCTGAACAGAGCCAGGCCTGCTTTCATCTGAAGCAGCAAAACTTCCATGGTTTAAATGGTGCCTCAGGAAAAAAAAAAACAACTTTGATTAGACCAGGCTGGGGCAAATTCCCCTTCCCTGTGAGGGTGGTGGGGCCCTGGCACAGGGTGCCCAGAGAAGCTGGGGCTGCCCCGTCCCTGGAAGTGCCCACAACCAGGTTGGACAGGGCTTGGGCCAACCTGGGACAGTGGAAGGAATGAGATGACCTTGAAGGTCCCTTCCCACCCAAACCATTCCAGGATTTTGTGGTTACAAGGAGAGGAGAGAGGGAGAGAGCTCAGCCGAGCCACCAAGGCCCAGCCACGCTCAGGGGGGGAGAACCTGGAACAAAGTCACTGCTCAAGCAAACCTGGGACAGCCCCCGGTGACACTTGGGGCTCACCATCAGGACCAGCAGGACCAACCCAAGGCTCAGACCTTCCAGGGAGCCAAATTCCAAGGCAGCTGAGCCTCTGTGAGGGTTTGTCCCCACACGGGGCCAGGCCCGCCGTCGCGGAGGAGGTCCATCTTCACGGCCAACCTGACAAATGCCGTATGATTACTCTTATTTTTTTTTAAGTGGGCCTGTTCTCTCTGGGTCACTTTGCTCCAGCCTGCCCAAGCCTGGTAATAATGAGCCGAGGCTGGTTAAGCAGCTAATTAGCATGCCGTTTGTTAGGCGAGTTAAGAACGTAATTACTGTGAGTAGGCCGGGCCTGCCTGCCGGTGGAATGCATTTTGAAGGTTACCATAGGAATCCTTCCTCGCTCTATTCATTCCCAGTGTAATACTAATCACTATCATAAGGAAAGGATTGCTTGGATATAGACTGTAGGTTAACATCTGATTAGATTGCCGGGGAACAAAGCCACGCAGGCACTTTGTTTGTTAACCCTTTTGGGGCCTGCCCGAGTGTCCTGACCCTGCTCCCTGCCGCTGGCTGCCCTGCCCTGCCCGGTTTGGAGTCCCAGCTGCAGGGCTCAGGGCAGGGAAGGAGGAGGACAGGCTGAGGGCTGCCTCCAAACGGGCTGGAACTGGGGAGGGGTTCACCCCAAGTGGCACAAAGAGCCCTGCTTTTGGCACTTGTGGGTCGCCAATTGGCACAAAGAGCCATCCTCCCCTGATTTTGTCATGTTTAGGTCCCCAACTGGCCCAAAGAGCCATCCTTCCCTGCTTTTGTCACTTATGGGTCCCCAACTAGCACAAGTTGCTTTTGTCACTTGTGGGTCCTGCTTTTGTCACTTGTGGGTCCCCAACTGGCACAAAGAGTCATCCTCCCCTGATTTTGTCACTTATGGGTCCCCAATTGGCACAAATTGCTTTTGTCACTTGTGGGTCCTGCTTTTGTCACTTGTGTGTCCCCAACTGGCGCAAAGAGCCATCCTTCACTATTTTGTCGCTTGGAGGTCCCCAATTGGCACAAAGAGCCATTTTTCCCTATTTTGTCACTTGTTTGTCCCCAGCTGGCACAAAGAGCCATCCTCCTCTGCTTTTGTCACTTGTGTGTTCCCAGTTGGCACAAAGAGCCATTTTTCCCTATTTTGTCACTAGTGGGTCTCCAACTGGCACAAAGAGCCATCCTCCCCTGCTTTTGTCATTTTTAGGTCTGTTAGGGGTAAGTTGAACTGGGTAATTCTAAGATCTGTTTAAAATGGTAACTGGGGAAAGCTAAAGAGCAGAATTCCAGCATTTTTATTTCTGTGAAAGCCACGTTTCCTCAAGTTTTCATGGCGGGATCCTACCGAAAAAAAACCCTGGGCATGGACTCATCCGAGAGAAAATCCAACCACCAGCAGCCTCCATCCCACCGCCTGGGAAAGCACCAGCACTGCCCACATCCCAAATTCCTGCAGGGAATCCATGGGCCCACTGCCCTGGGCAAGCCCGTGCAGACACCACAGCCCCAGGGGACACTGGTGGGACAGATCTCAGTGCCTGGGGACAGGAGCTCTCAGCCATTTCCATGCTCCTTCAATCCCACCAGCAGGAGAACCCCAAGATGCTCCAACCTCAAAGTTCTCCCACGCGAGGAGTGCAGCGCCCAGGGCAGAGCCTGCCCAGCGCCACTCCTGGTGGATGAGGATCAGCCCAAGGCTGGGAACTGCTCCCTTTTGTCACCAGGAAACCCAGGAGCGTTTGTCCTTTGTTCCCCTGCCCCCAAAGTCGCAGCCAGAGCTCGCTCTAAAGATCCCTGGATGTTCATTAAATCGCCTCTGCATATTTTGCTCCTTTTTTTTTCCTCTTTTTTTTTTTATCCCCCCTCGAGGCTGCCTACCAAAATCTCCCCGTGGTGTTCCTTAGCTCTTATCCTAAAAGTGCTGCAAGAATGAAGTGGTGAATGCCCCAATCTGAGAGCATTCTGTGGCCAGCCCCACGCTGTTCACAGCTCTCCGCCGAGGCCCGGGGCTCGGTGGGAATTTACAATTCATCGGCGACCAAACTCTTTGAATGTTATCAACACATCTTTCCCCTGGCACACGAGAGTGTGACTTATGAGGAGAGGAGCAATTTGTTTCATGAATTTCATCCTTTGTTATTGAAAGCTGCTGGATTTGGCTGTATAAAGACCTGCGCCATTAAGCCGCGGGGCAGAAGCATCCCATGGGCTGACGAGTTTGTTTGCTTGTTATTATTATTTTTAAATACAAATTACTTTGAAAGTAGCATTATGGAGAGCTCGGAAGGTGCTTTAAGGAAAGCTTGTGCCGTTTTTCCAAAAGATTTGGGAATATGGAGGGAAATGCATGGAGCAGCCCATGACCTCGGTTCAATAGGGAAATATCAGCTGAATTTTAACCAAATTAATGAATATTATTCAGTGGTTTTACATTGCCTGATCCAGTGTACCTCTAAACAACTCTATTTAATAGAAAACATAGATGTATTAAAGCAGGAATCTGTCTGGTGTCTTTAAAATCTAAAATGGTGAAGGAGCACCAGTGTGAAAAGGCAGTTTGGCATGCACCAAACAACTCTTTTTTTTCCTTGAAAACGCTGTCTGCTCAAATGAGAGGCTTGGTTTGTAAATAAAAGTCTTCAGAGTAAGGGGGAAATTGAAATAAATATTTAAAGTTACTGAAATTATGAAATAATTCACGCTCAAGCCCAATCCAGAGTGTTTGGAACAGGGGGATTCTGAGGGAGCCAGAGCAGGGCTGGGCTCTGAGTTCTGCCCCAAAGCTCCAATTCCCTTGGCCAATGTTGGCCAGCCCTGCACAGGTGAGCAGCAGGTATAAAACAACAACAATGCACTGATTCCAGCTCCAGGAATGTCCTCCCCAACCTTTTTGCATTCATGAATTAACACAACTTTTGTGGAAGAACAACTCTGGGTTTTCCTTGAGAACTGAGTCAATTTTAGGCAGCAAATAAATTATATTACCTGAGATAGGAAGGAGCTAGATCAGTTCTTTCATGGGAAGTTTGGAAAATGTTTTGTTTTCATTATTCCAAATATAAAAAGAAAACCCTCAAAACATTATTCTGACCATTTCTTTTCTCAAGTTTGCGTACTGGAATGAGAAAACAGGAAGCTCAGAGGAATAATATCTCAACCCAGCTTCCCCAGATTACCAGAACCAACAAGAAATAGAAGAAAAGAAAAAGTGTTCTTTGGGAACTATTGTTCTCCAGGCCGTTCTTTCACTCCATTTTTGGCTAATTAAATTAATCTGGTAAGCAGGTGTAAACCCACTTGTTTGGGTGGCTAAAAGGAGAGATTGGAGGTATTTGCACAGTGAGAGATTTGTACAGGGGAGCATTAAACCCTATCAACAAGAGGAAACTCCACTCAGGATGCAGAAAATCCTGTTTAGCACTTCCCAAATCGCACCAAGGCCGCCTCTAATCCAGCAGCCCAGCTCTGAGGTGAGCTTTAACTGTCTGCCTGGGAAGCTGCAAAGCTGTGCTGGGCATGTTTCACTGGGTTAATGTTTTATGTGCTGAACAGAAACAGAAATACTGCTGCCATTTGCATTGGGAATGCCCAGCCAGCAGCACCCTCAGCTTTCATTCAGGAGCAGTTCAAGACCAACCTTTCATTGCAATAAGGAATTTCTTCCACCTGCATTTATTTTGCAGAAATAGAAACCAACCAGGCTACCAATAAACACAGCCCAGTCATCACCAGAGGCACAGAAAGAGTTCATAAAAAAGAATAAATTTCAATCAGAGAGGGGAAAAAATAGAAATAGTATCAGTAAAGAGGCAGAATTCAGTCTCACCTCCATAGTTATGATGGTCTCACCCCCAACCTGCAGATATTGAAGACTGGTTTGGTGCAATTGTTCTGGTTTGGTGCTAAGGAATAGCAGCTAATTTGAGAAACAGGAGGGTTTTTTGCCCTTTCCCTGGGTTAAAACCATGCTGGAGAGGAATGAGACCATCACGGGAGTGCGAAGGGAGCTGGACCCAACCTCCAGCCCTGGGGACCCCACAGAGAGCAGAACATCCAATATCAACATCCAACATCCCGAGCTCACTGAGTGCCACCAACCAGCCACGCGTGTCCCTCCTTGCTGCAGCCCAAAATGCTGCTTTGGACCCCCAAACAGAGTGGGACAACATTCATTCCCTCAAGTGGGAATGGCAGTGATGCCTCAGGTTTTGGCTTTTCTATTTCTCAGGCTCTGTGCTGCTTTGGTGTGTGGGTCTGGGCTTCACATGAGGGGATGCTGAGCTCTCTGCACAGAGCAGGGAGACAAAACAATTCCTGCTCCAGCTGGGCACCAAGGACAAATGATCCAAAGCTCAGCCCAAGAGCACAAACAACGTGGGCTGAAGAGAGAAAAACAAGCAGGATGGGACTGCAGAACCTAAAGCTGGAACTGGACAATGAACTCCAAGGTGCAAATGGAGCAGAACTGATCACAGTGACAGAGCCCGTGCCCGGGCTGCATTTTGGGACCATTTTGGTTCATCTTGGGTGCAGCCCTGGCTGGGCTCTTGTGCTGCTCAAGGTGGATCCATTAAGGAAATACTTTGAATAAATCCCTACTTTATTTTTTAGCTCTGCCTGGTCTCTGTTCTAGATCAGCAGAGCTAGCTGGGAGTGCTGTGAGGGTGAGCTCAAGGGGAGGAAGAGGAGGAGGAGGAGGAGGGGATCCCAGTGACACAAATGTGTGTCCCCTGTCCTCACAGTGCTGGGATCCTGCCAGCCCTCAGAGGAAGCGTTTAGGGTGGCAGCAGTGGTGGCATTGCCTGTGGGCTCCTGGAGAATTTACACTTCTCACAACATCCCTGCTCCCCCAGCTCCCACCGCAGCTCAGCTCCTGAGGGCAGCTGAGCCAAAATTCACAGAATCACAGAATTCACAGAATCACAGAAATCACAGAACCACAGAATCACAGAATCATAGAATTGACAGGATCACAGAATTCACAGAATCATAGAATCACAGAATCACAGAATTCACTGAATTCACAGAATCACAGAATTCACAGAATCACTGGGTTGGAAGAGACCTTCAAGATCATCGAGTCCAACCCAGCCCCAACACCTCAACTAAACCATGGCACCCAGTGCCACATCCAGGCTGTTTTTAAACACATCAGGGATGGCAACTCCACCACCTCCTTCCAGAACTTCATCACTCTTTCTGTAAAAACTTTTTCCTGCTATCCAACCTGTATTTCCCTTGCTGCAGCTTGAGGCTGGGTTCTCTGGTTCTGTCAGAGCTGCCTGGAGGAAGAGCCCAACCCCACCTGAGCACAGGCACCTTTCAGGAGCTGCAGGGAGTGCTGAGCTCAGCCCTGAGTCTCCTTTTCTCCAAGCTGAGCACCCCCAGCTCCCTCAGTTGCTCCTCACAGAGTTTGTGTCCCAAGCCCCTCACCAGCCTCATTGCCTTCCTCCGGACATGCTCAAACATCTCAACATCCTTCCTAAATGTCACCAAACCCGCCCAAAAACCCCTCCTCAGACCACCTGGGCGGTGCCAGCCCCCCAAACCCCAGCCCTGGCATCACCCAAAGGCTGGCCCCGCCCTTGGGGACCCTAGAGAGTGTCGCTGTCACACTGAGCCGCCCCGGGCTGTACAAGGGCAGCGCCGGGGATGCTCAGAGCCGCTCCTCGCTTCTCCAGGCGCGCTGGGAGGACGCGCTCGGCCCCGCTCCAGCCGCCCCCTCCTCCGGCAAGAAGGACCTGCGACAACAATTCCCATCGCTCCTCTCTTCCCAAAGCGCTCCTGCTCGTCCCCCCTGCCGCCCGCCCCTTCCAGATTTGCTCCTGTTTTTCGTCTATTTGTGAAGGTGCCCAAGACAGGAGCTCACTTAATACGTTCCCTTACGCTTGTGGCGCAACAGCCTATTCAGGACAGATAAGCCCCTTTAGAAATGAAGGGGAATTTAATTCAGTGCTTGAGTGACAGCAGGAAGATTTATCCCCTCAGCAGACAATACGGCTTTTGGGGCTTTAATCTTGCCCAGACAATGGGCTGTTTCTCGGCCCTCATCTTGTGCTTTTCCCACGATGTTCGGTGATTAACCGGGGCTCCATTGGATGGAAGCCACTATCTCTCATTTAAGAGTGTTTGCGCCTCTGTCAAGGACCGGGCAAGGGAGGGAGGGAGGTGGGAAGAAGAGAAAGGAAGGGGAGGGGGAGAAAAGTTGAACTCATCAGGGAGAAATGCCGGGAGGATGCCAGCGCTATCTGCAGTGGGCAGGGCAGGGTGGCGGGCAGCGCAGGGACAGTGGCATTGTCACCTCCGGGGGACGGCTGGGCAGGGCTCTCCAACCCCGCTGATTCCAGCCCACAGAAGCTCAGTTATTTCTCTGCGGTTGTCGTTTAGAACGGCCCCGGTCCCGCGCAAATCCTTAGGTATGTGCTGCCTAAATCAAGCTCCGAAAATTAACGAATAAAAGCAGCTCAAAGCCTAAACTGTCTAATAAAGAAATGACTGATAAACTGTCTAATTAAGAAATGACACTTGAATTATTTTTATTTTTGACTTAATAACTAACTACTCAATGCAATGAGGACTTTTTTTATCCAAAAAAAGCACTTTTTGGGGGGTAAAAAGCTGGTGTTGTGTGCTTGCCCAGCAAAGATAGCTGAGATGCCAGGGCAGAGGACAATGAGAGCTGGCACAGCACAAACACCTGCAGAACGCAGCAGGTGCCCCAAAACCTTCCCAGAGAGGCTTTTCCTGCCATACCTGAGCTGCACAAAGTGCTGTGTTTATCGAGGAAGATCATTTCTTCCTAAAATGTGAAATATATCTCAAGTGATACAATCCTTCCCTGGGAGGGTGGGGAGGCCCTGGGATGGATTTCCCAGAGCAGCTGTGGCTGTCACATCCCTGGAAGTGTCCCAGGCCAGGCTGGACAGGGCTTGGAGCCACCTGGGACAGTGGAAGGTGTCCCTGCCCATGGCAGGAGTGGGACAAAATGATCTTTAATGTCCCTCTCAACCCAAACCATGCCAGGATTTTGAGATCATCAGAAAGTTCATCACCAGTGAGTTCCTCATCCTTAGGGAAACTCAACCATTGCCTTCACTCTCATCTACAAATTAGTCTTTGTGGCCAAAAAACGCAAAAAAAAAAAAAAAAAGTGGTTTGTGTCCTTCCTGCTGTAAGAAATCACTATGGACAGCAATGCTGCAATTTTGGTAGAGAGTGGAAACAGATTAAGCCTCAAAGCAATGTCCCACTGTTCTGTTTGTTGCAGTGACTCTGTCAGTTCAGTCCTGATGGGCCCTTCCAAGCTGGGATACTCAATGATTTTATATTGAATTTATNAAATCTCTAAATTTCCAAATTTTCAGCTTTCTGTTATCAACAGCAAAAAATAAGACATTGGCAAGATTTTTTAGGCAGGAATTGAACAGTGTGAGAGGTGTGAGAGCCCCACGAGCGACTGCAGAGTGCACAGGAATTACCCACGATGGCACTCTCCATAATTAAATTTCCATAATTAATAAATAAATTTCCATAATTAAAATTAAAAAAAATAATTAAATAAATTTCCATCATTAAATCTGCCCACATTTAATTGGCAGATTCCTTTTCTTACTACTTTGGTTTTTCTTCCTGAAATTTCAGAAAATCGGCGTGGAAAACAAGCAGAGCCTTTAAGCCTCAGCACACATCAGTAGGAGGACGTGGAAGGGAAGAGTTTGAGATTTTCTCCACATCATATTTGGGATTTTGCAGCTCCTTCAAGGACAAGTTCAAGTCCCTGAGGAGTCACTTAAGTTCTTCAGTGCCTTTAATGAGATCAGCTGGGTGAATGGGGGTTTCTGAGTGGCCTTTAAATGTAAATGCCTTGAAAGGAGACGAAAAGAAAAGGTTTTATGGAGCATTTTAAGGTTTTCAGTTAGGCTTTTTAGTTGGTTGGGGGTTTGGGTTTTTTTTTGGGGGGGGGCAGTTTGGGTTTGGGTTTTTTTGATTGTTTTTTGTGTCATTTTGTTGGAATTTCTTGGGTTTTGGGTGTTTTTGTTTTTGTTTTTTGATTTTTTTTTTTTTTTAGTTTTTTTTGAGGGGTGAGAGGGGGGAGTTGTTTGGGGTTTATTTGATTATTTGTTGTGATTTGACCCCAATCAGAGCACGTTTAGGAAGAGATTGGAAACTTCCAGCCCAGCACTGCTCACCTGCCAGAATTTCTGTGAGCAAACCTCCAAGAACCTTCAGGGCAGTTTAGGGAAGAAAACAAAATCTCTAGAACAAATGAATTTGAACAGCAGATCCAGCTCATCCCTGTCTGCACTCTCTGCCCTCTTGATTTTGTCCTTGACTCTTCTGAACCCATCTCAGGCTCTTCTGGGGTTCCTGGGAACCTTTTCAACACCTTCCCCCTCAGCTGAAGTGTTCAACACTCCCAGCACCTCTGGGCATCCCCACCAGGGCTTTGTGGATTCTCTGCTTCTTTTTTGTTAGGGCTGGGATTAAATGTGTGAGATGGTATTTCTTGTTTGGACTCAGATGTTTGTTAGTTTTTATTTACATTACGGTCTCACAAACCCTGAGTTCTACAGCACTTCGCTCTAACAAACTGTTCCAGCCAGCTGATGTTTCCTTAACTCAGCTGGGGTGAATTTTATGCTGTAGGGATGCCCAGAGACTGCCAATGGACACTGGAAAGGATAGAATTTGTTAATAAGAGGGGTTTTTTCCCCAAAGAACCAACAAATCCTTTCATTGCTGGGGAATTTTACACTGCAGAGCAAAGAGGAGACGTGGCCGCGCCAGGGGCATCCTGCAGGGTGGTGCCAGAGGCAGAAATCCAACCTTCCTGAACCCAAATCCTGCCTTCTTGAACCCAAACCCTCCTTTCCTCAACCCAAACCTTGGACTCCTGCCTTCCCAAATCCCAGCCCTGCCTCCCCAAGCCGGCCTGGCTAAGCGCAGCTCAGCACAAACCCCACCCAGCTGCCCTGAGCAGGAACAAAAAGCGTTAAATAACCCCAAACCCTCCCTGAGCACATCCTCCACCGTGGGGCACGATGAAAACCCAGCTGTTTGCTGGCTGCCCAGGGGCTCAGCAGCACAAAGCACCTGGAGAAGGAGCCCAAACCCCTCTCCCCTGAGCAGGAGTGGCACGGCACTGATCAGACCCCGCTTGTTTCTCTAATGGGTTTTAGTTCCAAGCACCAGGAACTTCCCCGGCCCCAGGTCAGGCTAACATGGAAGTACAAGGATCCAGGAGGCTCCTTTGCTTCCCAAACGCTGCATTTTGGCAGCAGCACGAACTCCTCACGGAATGACTCCTTTTCCTCTAATAATCCACTTAAAAATACAGAGGGAACTTGTGTGTCTGAGCTGCAGCCCCTGCAGGAGCACAGCAGTGGCAGGGTTTCTATTTATAGTCCTTGCAGGTGTGTGTTTGCTCCCAAATTCCTGCAGAGCCTCTGGAAACTGTGGTTATTTCCCACTTATTTATTGTTTATTTCCCAGTTATTAAGTCAAATTCATTTGATTAATTTCATTTAATCAGCTGCTGGACAATCCAGGTGAGCTCAGTTAGGGTGAGATGTCGGGAATCCCTTCTTCCCCTGAGGTTTTTCCCCCAGATAAATCCCTCCAGGCTCCAACCCTGCCCTGGCTGCTCCAGATGCAAACCTTCAGGGCCAGCAGAATCCCTTTGTTGAGGGAAATTCCCTGAGACTTTTGTCCTGGCCCAGCACACGAGGCACAACTGACAGGCCAAGGGATCAAAGTCTCCCCTTTATCACCACGCACTTGGCAGAAATGTAAACTTCCCCATCTATGGCCCAGAAATATGTTTGAACTCGCTCAGAGAGAGCCCAAAGGTGTCTCAAGGAGTGAAAACTCGCTGGATGAGAAAGGCAGCCTGGGTATATTGTGCTGGGGAAAGGAAATTTTCCTTCCATCCGCTGGTTTTAAGTTTTCAGGGGAGAATTGTGTTAAGATTGGTGTAGTTGGTGTCTTTTGGTGACAACAGAGAGGCAAAAATAAAAGTATCAAAGGATATTTTTTTCAGGTAAACATAAATGATTTGATGGTGAAAGGATCATTTACAGAAAAAATCAAGTGGTGTGCAATTCCAAATGAAAAGTTTGTGCACATAAAATCCTCCTCCCATCCCATCCCAGCTGCAATGAGTGAGGGAAGAGCAGAGAAGGCAGGCAAGAAAGAAATTAAGAAAAAAAAGAAAAAAAAAAGAAAATTAAGAAAAAGAAGTGAATGAAGAAAAAGAGAAGTGAATGAAGAAAGAAGAAAATGAAAAGAGGAAAATGAAGGAAAAGAGAAGTGAATGAAGAAAGAAGAAAATGAAGAAAAGAAGAATTAAGAAATTAAGAATAACCTGATCAGGAGGAATAATTAACAGCAAGACAGAGAGCCAGCAGTGCTGAACATTCCCAAGTAGAGATCACCAAGAGCTAACCAGGCTCTGGAGAGTAAAACTCACACAGCTCTGCAATTCCTGCAGCATTTAGAAGGAGGATTATTCCAAAAGTTTGATTTAAAAATTCCCTTGTACCATTAAAAAAAAAGCATTCTGGTGAAAGAAAATGCCAATTGTTCGAAACTATTCTATGAAATATTTAGAATATTCATTTTTTCCCGATTTCTGCAGCCATCCTTGGTGTGACACTGCAGGACAGAGGTGTGGGGGAGCTGCAGGTGTTGAGTGGGTGGCAGTGATCACTGGGAAAGGGGTGACAAGCCCAGCCCAAGGCAGAGGATCCCTTCCAAAACCTGAGTGGGTGTCCCAGGCTGGGGCTCTGACAGAGCCTAAAGACAAAGTCAGGGCTTGCCAGTGGCTGTAAAAGCTCAGAGCCAACAACAACAATTTAGGTGTGTGCTTAGATTTCATACCTGCAGAGAAGTGGGTTTTGTTTGGCAGCAGAAAGAGCCTTTAATATCCTCCTGCTGCAGGCACACAGACACCAACAGCCAGCACCACTCACAGCTGGAAATGAGAGGAAACTCTGAGGAATCCTAAAGACGTGGCTGATAGCATCACAGGGCTAGGGCTGGGGGAAAGTTTAGGATGAATTCAAGCAGACTCGTGCAAAACCAACTCTTTTTCTCTGAATAAAGGGATTTTCAAAGCAAAGTGATCAGGAAACAGAAGCACCTACCCGAAATCTGCCAGCAGCCAGCCTGATCCAGTGCTCCCCACCTTCTGCTGGCCTGGGATGGGAATCTTGTGGGAATGGCTCTGCTGAGAAGCCTGGGCTGCTCCTCAGAGCTCAGATCCACAGCCCTCAGCTAAAGCAAACACCCGAGACTTTCCCTTTCCTGAGGGGCTGATGAAATGGCTTTACCTGAGCAGCTTCAAAGAGGAGGAATTTGAGATGTGGGTTTTGTCTGTAAAAAAAAAAAGGGCAAGACAGCAGCCAGAGACAGAAAGGGGAAGGAAAGAGGGGAAGAACCAAGAAGGAAGTGCCAGTTCTTTGACACCTTTGTGATGGAGTTTGATTTGTAAAGCAGAACAGAGCCCCTTCCCTTTCCCTGGCCTGCCCTCTCTAATCTGATTTTAGGAGAACTCTCTGAAATGAATCATCCCTGCCTGCCCCAGAAGTTCTGCCTCAGAGAGGTTCTGCAGGTCACCTCTGCCCTGCCCTCTCCGTGCACCCCCAGCACCCCAGGCTGCAGCAGGACCCCAAACCTGCCCTGGGGGTGCCCAAAGTGCCACCACGAGGGTGGACATCCAGGGCAGCTGCTCCTCAGCAGTGATTCCAGAGCAGGCCAGCACCCAGGGCTGAGCTCCCCTCTGCTGGGGATGGAAATGCCTCAGTTTGGCTTTCCCTGCTCCTTGCAGTTTGCCAGCAAACTTATCTGCTGTGCTGAGCCTGGTTTCTCTCCTTGATCCCCCCAAAATGCTCAGAGGATTTGTTTTTACGAGGTGCTGAGCAGCCACAGCTCCTGTTCCACAGCTGAGGCTGCAGGAGCAGGAGGGAGGGATGATGTGCTCAGCACCCCAGGGAGCAGAGCCCAGGGAGGGACATCCCCAGGAGTGCTCAGAACCCAGGGAGGGACATCCCTGAGGAATGCTCAGAATACAGGGAGGGACATCCCTGAGGAATGCTCAGAGCCCAGGGAGGGACATCCCTGAGGAGTGCTCAGAACCCAGGGAGGGACATCCCTGAGGAATGCTCAGAATACAGGGAGGGACATCCCTGAGGAGTGCTCAGAACCCAGGGAGAGACATCCCTGAAAAATGCTCGGAGCCCAGGGAGAGACATCCCTGAGGAATGCTCAGAACCCAGGGAGAGACATCCCTGAAAAATGCTCGGAGCCCAGGGAGGGACATCCCTGAGGAATGCTCAGACTGGGAACCCTCAAGGAATGCTCAGAGCCCAGGAAAGGACATCCCTATAAAATGCTCAGAGCCCAGGAAAGGACATCCCTATAAAATGCTCAGAACGCAGGGAAGGACATCCCTGAGGAATGCTCAGAGCCCAGGGAGGGACATCCCTGAAAAATGCTCAGCACCAAGGTAAGGACAGCCCTGGTCTGCCTGGGGAGGTGATGGAATCACCATCCCTGATGTGTTTAACAAAGCCTGGATGTGGCACTGGGTGCCAGGGTTTAGTTGAGGTGTTGGGGCTGGGTTGGACTCGATGATCTTGAAGGTCTCTTCCAACCCAGTGATTCTGTGATCTCTGAGGAATGCTCACACTGGGAATCCCTGAGGAATGCTCACACTGGGAATCCCTGAGGAGTGCTCACACTGGGCACCCAGGGCTGGAAGCCTCAGCCCCACACAGCAGGAAACCCCTGGGGCTGTGCCTGTGGGCTGTCACCTCCTCTCTGCCACTGGACAAGCTCTGGTTTCTCCTGGCGTGGAGCTCTCCCCAGCTTTGTGTGAGCAGGAGCTCCCTGTCTGAGCTCCTCCTGGCCCCAGGATTTCATTCTGGGCCTGAAGACACTCTCCAGTGGCAATTCCAGCAAAACCCCCCCTACCTGCTCTGGCAGCACAGAATTCATCCAATTCCCGTGTTTCTCTGGGTTTGAAATCCCAGATCTCTCCTTTTTCCTCAGATTCTGCCCACTCTGTGCTGTCCAGGCCACTGCAGGGCAGGAGTCACTCAGTGCCCAGGGCACCCAGCCCTTGCTGTGCATCACTGGCACCTCCCAAGGCCCCAGAATCCAAGGGGAATGCTTTATGGGCACCTCAGGAAGAAGAGCTGATGAATTAAATCAAAATCCAACAAATTAAATGAGCCACTCATGTTATATTTGAGCAGTGACCTGAGCTGAAATTAATAAACATTGAAAACATTAAATAAGCCAGTTCTATTTGGCTTTTATATTCAACCATGCTGAGCATAGGCTGCAGGCTGATGTGCTCTGCCATGAGATTTTCTCTGTGCTGATATTTCATCACTTCTCCTCACTTTTAGTGTGTTCAGCTCCCTGAGCAGGTCCTGCACAGAGGCAGGAGTGAGATGGAGCGAGCAGGGCACGGACACTGTCGAGTTCTCAGAGCCACAGACCACAGCCAAGTTCCTCCTCTCTCCACCACTGTTCCTTTTTTTCACCTCTTTCGCCTCAGGTTAAGCTCATGACAGGATTTGTGACCTCCTGGTTTGACAGATCTCACCCATCTAAGGTCTTTTCAAAGCACTGCTTATTTCCCTGAGCATCTCCACAGCACCTGCCTGTCTGGGCAGTGATTTCAGCTGGCACAAACCCCAAACAAAATGCACATTTTAATTCATCTAATTAAGAAATCCCCTTCAAATAATTATTTCCCTTCATTTCTGTGTCATCACTAGAAAAGCAACACAGTAAACTGATTTAAAATGTCAATTTAAAAAACCAAACCAGAAGTGTGCAGCAACCCCAGGAAGATAAAATCCTCCGTCCAAAATTTAAATTAAAAATAAATAGGTGTTTGCCCTGGTAAGGCTGCAACTTTTCCCTCTGAACTTTGTAAAACTTCATCCCCAAATGGATTGACTTCCACATTATCTGACATTTCCTCATTAGCTTCTTTGCTTTCTCCCTTTTCCCTGCAAAAAGGCCCTTGAGTCTAACGATGTCAGAAGTCTCTGAAATTTGACAGATCTTACATTTCCAGCTCATTTTCTAATGAGTTTGTACATCAGGACTGATTAGTGTAATAAAGAATTCATGAAGCAAATAAATGTAACATGAAGACACCTTGAAGAGAGGGAAGAAAGAGCAAGTCAAATATGTTGAGAAAAGGTCTGGCCTTTTTAACCTTCATTTAATCGTTCTGACAAAGACACTTCATCAAAGAGCCTTGGCAGGTATTTGGACTTTGTGCACAGAAAAACCAGGCTTTGAACTTCTCCTGCCCTGCATTACCCAGGAGAACCCATCATTAGCCTAATTTAGGCATGAGGAGTCTTTGATTCTTTTCTGCCAAGGTCGGGATTAAATGTGCAAGATGGTGTTTCTTGTTCAGACCCAGATGTTTATTAATTATTGGTTTTTATCTCTGTCACACTCTCACAAACCCTGAGTTCTGCAGCACTTCACTCCAACAAACTAAAAATGGAGCTGTGTCTCTCTCTCTACAAGGCCTTTTAAGGATAAACTGTCCAATTAAGAAATGACACCTCAATTATTTTTACTTTAAACCCAAAAACCAACCACTCGTGGCCNCCCAAACTCTAAGTTTTCCACCCTGTGATATTACACACTTCTATTCAAACTCCACACCCACAATCCCAGTTTCATCATTCCATTTTGGAAGCTTCTCCATGGCCTCAGGTGAAATGCAGAGTTCTCTTGGAGAGCAGGTCAGTCCCTCCCCTCCTAACCCCTGGGGTAGCTGGGGTGCTCTCTCTGGAAGAGAGCTCCAGGCTGCCAAGCCGAGATTTTTCCACCTCTTCCCCACGTTAAAATGAGTTTTACAAAGAGAAGCACAGTGTGTTCATTCCTGGGATCCCATTCACCCACGTTTTATCTGCACTCTGTTCACTCTGTCACCTTTTCCTCAGCTTCCCACAGAGCTTCACCCCCAGCCCCAGAGCTAAATCACTTTTGTGCTCCTTCTGCACACAGAGTTTTCCAGGGGAGAACTGGCAAAGCACAACCACCCAGATGTCCAGATCCTATGGGAAGGAAATGCCAGCATGTTGTATTTTTATTTATTTTCATCTACAGCATTAAAAATAGGCTTTGTTTAAAATAGGAGCAGCTTAATATCTTCGCTGAGGCAACCATACGTTTGAGATGTTTATGTGGAAAACATGCCAGAGGGCTTCTGAGCAGCTTTAACTTGGGATCTTTCCCACTCTGGACATGACTTTTGGCATCAGAGGCCTCAGGCTGAGCAGGAATTGCACATTCCCTGCTGATAGAAAGCACAACGATGAGGAATATTAAGGAGGAATAATTCTGTCCCACGTGTCCAGCTGAATGAGCACGATGAGAATTTCAGTGTTGGGATCTGTTTCAGCACTGGGCACGGAACAGAGCAGGATTTCCCTCAGGAATGCCTCAGTGGGCTCTGCCCAGTTGTAATCCTGTTCTCCCCATGTCCTTCCCCAAATGGAATATTGTCAGGGCTCCTCAGGAAGCTGCAAGAAGATTCTTTTGAATAGGGACAGTATGGAAAATAGTTCAAAAGAGTCCTTGTCCCACACAGGCCATGGGAAGTTACTTTTTTGTTCTTCAGAAGAAAGCAAAAACCCACAAGGAGGAGGAGAAAAAAAAAAAAAAAAAAAAGAAAGGAGCAAAAGAAAGGAACCAAAGAAACCTCAAAGAGTTCAAAGAGTGTTTCAGCAGCAGCTCAGGCCTCGAGAGCAAGGCCCCCTTTGTCATCTTTGGGTGAGTGACTTCTCCCCTCCACTGGGTGTGCAGGGAGCATCTGATGAGTGGCTACAGCCAGACCCTTGTCCCTGAGCCACCCTGGGGGTCCTTGAGTCACTCTGAAGGTCCCTGAGCTGCTCTGAGGGTGCCTGAGTCACTCTGAGAGTCCCTAAGCCACTCTGATGGTCCTTGAGTCACTCTGAGGGTCCCTGAGCCACTCTGAAGGTCTCTGAGCCACTCTGATGGTCCTTGAGTCACTCTGAAGGTCTCTGAGCCACCCTGAGGTTCTTGAGTCACTCTGAGGGTCCCTGAGCCACCCTGAGGTTCTTGAGTCACTCTGAGGGTCCCTGAGCCACTCTGATGGTCCTTGAGTCACTCTGAGGGTCCCTGAGCCACCCTGAGGTTCTTGAGTCACTCTGAGGGTCCCTGAGCCACCCTGAGGTTCTTGAGTCACTCTGAGGGTCCCTGAGCCACCCTGAGGTTCTTGAGTCACTCTGAGGGTCCCTGAGCCACCCTGAGGTTCTTGAGTCACTCTGAGGGTCCCTGAGCCACCCTGAGGTTCTTGAGTCACTCTGAGGGTCCCTGAGCCACCCTGAGGTTCTTGAGTCACTCTGAGGGTCCCTGAGCCACCCTGAGGTTCTTGAGTCACTCTGAGGGTCCCTGAGCCACCCTGAGGTCCTTGAGTCACTCTGAGGGTCCCTGAGCCACTCTGAAGGTCTCTGAGCCACTCTGATGGTCCTTGAGTCACTCTGAAGGTCTCTGAGCCACCCTGAGGTTCTTGAGTCACTCTGAGGGTCCCTGAGCCACCCTGAGGTTCTTGAGTCACTCTGAGGGTCCCTGAGCCACTCTGATGGTCCTTGAGTCACTCTGAGGGTCCCTGAGCCACCCTGAGGTTCTTGAGTCACTCTGAGGGTCCCTGAGCCACCCTGAGGTTCTTGAGTCACTCTGAAGGTCCCTGAGCCACCCTGATGGTCCTTGAGTCACTCTGAAGGTCCCTGAGCCACTCTGATGGTCCTTGAGTCACTCTGAAGGTCCCTGAGCCACTCTGAGGGTCCCCTGCCCTTGTCAACCCCCCCAGCTCTTTCCTGCCCCCCTGAGCTGTGGCTGCAGCAGGATTGATGCCCAGAGCCCTGAGCATCCTCTGCTTCTGCAATGATTTAACTCTTCTGTTCAAGTGTTCAAGGGGAAAAGTTTCACTAAATAGAGAAAAAAAATCAATCTAAATCACTTTGTCGTCAGAATTATAAAATTTTATCATTTCTGAGGTTTGTTCTGCTAATGTTTTAAACTGATGGCTGTCTTTATCTCACACAAACTGCAGCATGGAAACTCTCTGCTCCACTTCTTATTTTCTGTGCCCTTTTGACCCCTTTTGTCCCAGCTACCTTTTTCCCCTTATTCTCCTTTTTCATCTGAGCACACTCTGCATCCTCTTTATTCTTATCTCTCCATCTCTCCAGCTCTTCTCCCTCCCAGTTCTGCAAACCCCAAACCCCCTCCTTTGCCTCCATCCACCTCTCCACTGAACATCCAGCAGAAAATCCCTTTTCCCTTCGTGGTGCAGCTGCTCTTTGCAAGATTTCCAGGCACAGAAAACCTCGTGTGACTTCTGACAGGGCAAGCACCTCCTGCAGCTCCATGCAGGCACATCATGGTGCACTTTAATCACCTTTTTTTCCCTTTCTTACCCATTTTTAGGGAATTTGCCCAAGCAGCATTGCTGTGGCACAAGGCCACAACCGAGATTTTTTTTTCAGAAAGTGGAAAACGCAACAAAAAACGAGAAGATGGTCAGAAACCTAAACTGGGAACGGGATACTGGGAGAGAAGCTGAGTCCAGACATTTTGGCACAAGAAATCGTTTGTAACAGAGATGATAAAAACAAGATACAACATAATTAGCACAGCCTTGGCGAAGCTCCAGAGTGCTGAGCTAAATAAATGATTCTGTATTTGTTTTAAAGCATCCAGAGCTATTTATACTGTCAGCCCAGTGCCTGAGGGATCTCTCCTTCCTGGAGTCCCTCTCCTCACCACACTGGTGCAATATTGGCCCTCTGTTTCTCACTCAGCCTTGAATCCTGCTCCTTCCCTGCTTTTGCTCCTCTCACTTGTGCAAAACTGACAGAAATCCTCCCCAAAAATCCCCAGGTGAGCTGGCATCTCCCATCCCAGCTCCATCCCACTGATTTAAGGCTCAGCCTGGCAAAGCTGGACAGAGGCTTCCAGCAAGGGCTTTGCTGGGAAAAGACACTTCCCAGTTCTCTTTGTGACCCAAACTGGCCAGGAAAAAAACATCGAAGCTTTTTCCATCTTCCCCCCCCCCACTTTTCCAGTAGCCAAGTGGAAAAGGGAAACTCCGCAGCGTTCATTGAAACAAAAGTTTCCATGAGTTTTCCTGAAGAGTGTCCAACTCCTCACCCGCCTCAGAGACAGAAAAACTTCTTTTCAAGGCCTTAATTTTGAACCTTCAAAACTGCTCAGTTTTGGGAAGGAAAAAAATTCTAGGGCTGATTTCAAGCACCCCTTGGATCTCCATCACCAACTCCTCACCCACCTCAAAGACAGAAATCTTCAAGATCTTAGTTTTTTACCTTCAAAACTGCTCAGTTTTGGGAAGGAAAAAAATTCTAGAGCTGATTTTAAGCACCCCCTGGATCTCCATCACCAACTCCTCACCCACCTCAAAGACAGAAAAATTTCTTGTCAAGTTCTTAATTTTGAATCTTCAAAACTGCTCAGTTTTGGGGAGGAAAAAAATTCTAGGGCTGATTTCAAGCTCCCCTTGGATCTTCATCACCCACCCTGGCCCCGAGGTTGTTTGTGCCCCTCTCTGGGCTCTGGCAGCTTCTTCAGGTCCCCAACTGTGTGACACCAAGCCAGGAAAGCTTCCAGGGAATTCCACCACCTCGCCACTTCTGTTAACAAACTTCTTGATTCAGACTGACCACAGGAAACAGCTTCACCACAGCAGCAGAAACTTTCCTTATCACCCAGGAGAGGGGCTGGGGACACCTTTTTTCCCATGGAGAGGAGAGCTGGTGTGAAAGTGTCACTTTTGTGAGGCAGAGCTGGCTGTGGAATCACCCTAAAGCTGTCACCTACAGAGATTGAAGCCTCATCATCCTCACGGGCTGGCTGTGACCTCAATGTGCTCCTCGACCCCATTTAAATCCCAGCAGGACCAAGGCTGCCAGGTGGGTTTAAATCCAGGGTTTGGAACGGTCATGGATGAAACAAAGCCAGGATTTTTCATAAAATTTGCTGCAATGAGGTGGAAAATAGAAATAGCTGCTCTGCTTTAATTAGCTCTGATTTCAGCAGAGGCAAAAGGACACTTGTACCTTCTAAAATGTAAAATATTTATGAAAACTAATTCCAGCTTGGAGTTTGAAATCCAAGGTAACCATGCCAGTGGCCTCAGCGAGGGCAAGGTCAAGAGGGACCACGCTGAGGTTCTCCAGGGTGAGCTCCTGCTCAGCAAGACTTCCCCAAATGAATTTTTGAATTTTCCCCTTTGGTGCACGCAGAGCTGTCAGGAGGCTCCAACCTCAGAGCTCGAATTCTCAGCCACGAACTCGGAGTCTCTGCACAATTCTCCCAGCAGGGAAATGTTGTAGTTTTGAACAACCAGCTCCTGGCAGAGCCAGCCAGGTGAGGTTTCCCTTGCTGCTGTTTATGGGATGTGGGAGCTGCTCTTCCAACCCCTTTTTTCCTCAATCTCTACTTTTCTCTCTTTTTTTAATAAAGGTATTGTTGCACCTTTACACCATTGGCTCCAATTTTGCTGTAGGTAACTGCTCCAAGGTGGCATTTCTGTCACCTTTCCACTTTCTCCTCATTAAACTAAGCAGATTAAGCTTCTGGGATAACAAGAAAACTGTTTATTTTGAGGTTTATAGCTGCATTTTTTCATTAGAAATTATTCAGAAGGTACCCAAACACATTTTTTCTCGTTCTTCTTTTAAAATCCCATTTCACAATGAAATCCAAGGGAGAATCACAAACCAAAACCTACTCTAATCCTTTTTTTTTTTAATGTTATAATGAAATTAAATTTGGAGATACTACAGTAGGGCCTTTCCCACTGCTCCCAGCTGAAAGAGGGAAGGAATTAACTGACTTTAAAATGAAACAGGTTTCTCCTCTGTCTGACTGAAAGTTACAGGATGTTGGTAGTGAACCAATTAAAACACATCTTAAAACGATAAATACAAACCAAATGTACATTATCAGCATGTTCAGCCTTTTGTTTCTTGGTTCTATTTTGTATCAGCTTATTGCAATCAGATGTGTGGGGAAGGAGGGGGAAAATCAAATCATTTTAGGAAATAATAAATAAAGAATTCAGCGGAGGAAACAAAGGAGGGCTGCGTTTGTTCAAACATAAAATAAACCATGTTTCAGAGAGAACTCTAACGGAGAAGCCACAACATTCACGGATCAGTGGAGCTCAGAAATACCCAGAAAATGTAAAAAAAAATATTAAAAAGTCTGTCTCAGCAGAAGATGGGGATGAGGCTGTGTAGGATCAGGATGTTCCCGTTTTGCTTCTTCCCAAAATATCAATTTCCTCAGACAGCTCTTGCCCATCTCTGCTGTTTTGTCACATGAAATGCCTTGTGACCCACACAATGTCCCTGTTCAAGCCAGGATTTAGCCTCTACTGCATCAACAATGCTGGAATCACCTGGAAAATCCATCCAAGGCCACCAATCCCCACCTTGTCCCCAGCTCAGGGCACTGAGTGCCACCTCCAGTCCTTCCTTGGGGCATCCAAAGCTCCCTGTCCAACTCCTGACAGCCCTTTCCATGAAGGAATTCTTTCTCCTGACAGCCCTTTCCATGGAGGAATTCTTCCTGAATTTATTCCTTCATTTATTTTCGCTCACAAACACTTACAGGCTGGTTCTGGATGAAAATTGCCATTTCTCTCAAGCAGCAGAGTTTTCTGCAGTTGCAATGAGTGGAATTAAGTCTCTGTGTATAAATAGATATAAAAATACAGGCACTACAGGCGTTCAGTCTTTTCACAGTAAAATAAATGTAAACTTTAAAAGTGTAAATATTCCACTTTTTACAAGCCCCAGAAAAAATGATATTTTTTTTCCCCTTACATTTCCCCCCCCTCAGCTTTTGCTTTCCAAGACAGGATTTTTTCCCTCTATTGATCTCTTCCCAACCCCACACATCGAGTGGATTCTTCTTAATGAAAGGCTGCAGCAAGTTTGCACAATTTTGCCATTCTTTGGGGCTGCAGGTAAGTAGCTGTGCTTAGGGGAAGGAAGTATTGAAAATCTCCTTTGCTATTCCTCATTTCACGCTTTATAACGTGATACTTACGAATACTTTGGTAGCAGATTAAGCTCCAGAGAAATGAAAACATTTCAGAAAGAGCACAAAGCCTGCAAGTGTCCAAATGAGGGAGCAGAAACTCGGCTTTAAGCTGCAGGAGGGGGTTTATGGGATGTAGTGCCATGTGCCATACAATACAAGATAAACATCTGTTGTTATTTCAGCAAACCTAAATCAGATGTTCAGCTTTTTCTTCAGGGGGAGAGTGGCACAAAGAGAGATTTTATGATTTTATTTTTTTTTCCCCTTTCTCTTTACCAAGGTGGCTGTTCCTGTGCCAGGAAGAGCAGAAGAAGATTCTGGAGGGGACTTAAACACACTTAAAGTAATCCAGTGGTGATAAGGGGACCTTTTGTAACCTCCATTGTGCCAGAGACCTTCAACCTTGGATCTCTGCCCGGGAAGATATTTATTAATAAGGCCAATAGTGCCAGGGAGGAGTTGTTCCATTCACACACTGAGGAACAAATGCAAAACTGGGGGAATCAAAGTTCTCAGGCTGAGAACGTTGGGGTTGTTCATCCTGGAGAAGAGGAGGTTGTGTGGAGACCTCACAGCACCTTCCAGGGCCTGAAGGGGCCACAGGGAAACCAGACAGGGGCTCTGGAGAGCCAGGACAAGGAGGAATGGATTCAAGCTGAAAGAGGAGAAGTTTAGGTGGATACTGGGAAGGAATTGTTCCCTGTGAGGGTGGGCAGGCCCTGGCACAGGTGCCCAGAGAAGCTGTGGCTGCCCCTGGATCCCTGGAAGTGTCCAAGACCGGGTTGGACAGGGCTTGGAGCAGCCTGGGATGGTGGAAGGTGTCCCTGCTGTGGCTGGAATGAGATGAGCTTTAAGGTCCCTTCCAGCCCAACCCAGCCTGATTCCACAGTTCCACGAATCCAACGGAAAGATCTTCACAGCTCCTATTGGACTTTAGATTAAATCTTCCAAAGATGCCAAGAGCTGCTCTGGGACCCTGAGTGGAGGAATGGAAATACTCGGAACCCCGTGGTCACCTCAAGGCACCACGAATTTCCTGCTCAAGGAGCAGCTTCTGCTTTGCTCCCAGCTCCAGCCTGCTCCCCTCCTGATTCTCCATGAGAAACCATCCTTCCACTCTCCAGCTGCAGGCTGCCCAGCTCCTAAGCTGGGAGGCACCAGGCTGTGCCCTGTGCAGGGAACTGTTCTGGCAGAGGTTTTGGAGTGCAGTGCTGGGAATTGCCTGAGGCATTCCAGGTGTGTGTTCCACCCAGAGGGGAACACCCGAGATGTGAGGCACCTCCTGCAACCTGGAGGGGACAGTCCCACTGTCCCAGGGCCACCTGAAGGGCTCCAGGAGCCTGAGGGAGGTCACACACTAAATTCAAAACCCTCTTTTGCTGATTTGCCTCTCAGCACCACCCTTGGATGAAACAGCACCAAATAAGCCAGGTTTAAATGGGATATTCCACATTTTAAACTGCACAAAGTCAGTCTGAACTGCTTGACAGCTCATCCCCTTCCCTCATTACACACACAGGCACAGCCCAGTTGATATTCCAGGCTGGCCCTGCTTTGGAGTGATTAAAAGGCCTGGATACCCCAGGCAGCAGCTGGAGCTCAGCTCAAGCCTTGGGCTAAAGCTGCCAGGGCTGGTGCTGGCCACAGGAGGGGCTGGAAAAGGGGGGGGTGTGATGTGGGGTTCCAGGAGCTCTCCCCACACAGCAATCCCTGGCAAATAAAGCACGGAGCCAATGCAGAACTGGGAATTTTGTGCCCCACTCCACATGTGTTTCTGTTCTGCTTTAATTCGGAAATTTTGGGGCACACAGCAGTTTAACAATGCACTTTTAATGACCTAATATGCATAGATATATATATATACACACCTTTTGTTTCATTTTTATTTACCTTAGCAGCACACCCAGGCCTGCTGCAGGTTTTTACATTATATTTTAATTAGTGTTTTTATAGATGAAAGACAAAGACACCACTCAGCACAAACACACACATCTACTGTGCTGCATTCCCCCAGGCACACACTTTAATACCCAGAACACCAAGGCTCTCTCCATCAAAATTAACATTGCCTCGCTGGGTGCTGGGTCCATCTGGTAGCTGGGTTTGGGAGCTGTGTGAGGAGGGAACAGTGTTTGTTGTTCTTGTCGAAGCAGTTAATGTTTTATAAACTCGTGAAACTCCACAGAATTCGGATCACTGGGAAAGGAACCCAGGGCAAGCAGATGTGCCCTTCAATTAATTCATTCTAGGCGGGGTGGAGGTTTTTTTGTTGTTTTCTTTCTTTTTAACAGTCTCGTGTTCAACAGGGAAAATGTGAGAGAAGAGATCAGGACTTTCCCCAAAAGGAGCAGGGAGTCCAGCCCTCCTCAGCATTCTGTGTTGTTCACCTCCACCTGTGAATCTTCCTACAGATTTTTGGGATGGAAACCTTTCCATCACCAGAGGGACCATCCCTGACTGTGTGAGGCTGACCAAGGTGCCACATCCCAAACCCTGGTGCTGAAGGTGTTCAGAACCATTCTGGGGGTGCAGCACCTGGAAAAGCTGCTGGAGACAGGGGGGATTCAACACGGAAACAACCAAGTCCAAACCCCTACATCCACCCAAAATACCCCATTAATGCCTCACTGCCCAGCACCCCTTTGTTTCTCTATCCTCCCCCAGCTCTGACAGCATCACCCCACACCCCATTTGGGCTGGGAAAGCTGAGAGAAGGAAGGAGAAGGAAGGAGAATGAAGGAGAAGGAAGCACAAACACTTCTCAAAGGCAAACTGTGGTTGGTGCTTCCTGCAGGCTCCGAGTCTCCATCCTTTAATCCCGTGCAACATTTATGGAACATTCCTTTCCCTCCTCCTCTGGAGCAAGTGCAAATACGAGTTTGGCAAAGAGGAGCTGCCCACAAGGAAGGAGCTGCTCGGAGCGGTTGCAGCAGAACTTGAGCTAAACCATAACATCACACGTCTGAATAATGCTGTGAAAAATATATAAAACCTGTTATGGCATTAAAAGTTTAAACCCCATAAATCTTCAACGTGCTATTTACTGGGCTGAGAAGGTGACAGAAACAACATTCTGAAGTGGAATAGGAGAAGAAAAGAAAATGGAGTGTGGGGAGCAGGGGAAGCCCCCGGGACAGGGCCAAAACCACTGGAACAGGCAGGGCTGGGGCTGGCAGAGTGACCCTGAGCTCTGTGCACACACCCCCCACAGCAAACTGCTTCATTAATGCTCTGGAAAAAGGGATTTACCAAAATAGATAGGAATTTAGAAGGGGGAAAGAGAAGTCAGGCCAGGATTAGCAGGGAAGGAAACATGGAACAAGTAAAATTCACTTCTCGGAAGGTGCCATTGAGAGCCCTCATTCATTTTGTCCTCCTGATGCTCCCACTGGCTAGGAGGGGTTGATTTTACAGACAACAGGGATTAAACTTGCCAGCTACAAGGTTTGCTCCAGCATTTGCCAAATTTCAATACAAACTGGAAGTTCAATTGAAATAAACCCCCACGTTTTGTCAGTTTTCAAGCTGTAGCATCGGTCTGGTCTGAGCTGCTTCCCACAGACACAATCCCTGCGTTGTGGCTCTCAGCTCTGTGTTACAGCACAAAAAATAGAATATTTCAGTAGTTACTGTGACAAAGATTTAAACAACCCACTGCAAATTCTGCAACCTGTCAGCCCAAACCGTGGGGAAGTTATCTGGGGGTTCCAGCTGGAGCCTATCCCTCATTCAAACCAACTTTCTTTCACTTGTAATTGAGAACAAATTCCATTTTCATCTGTGACTGAACTTTTTGAGCCCTTGTAGCTTCAAGTCAGCTCATTAACATTACTTAGACATCGGTTTTATAGTTGAATTATACCATGTTTATACTGTGGAATTCCATTACTTAATTGCTTCACTACTGGAAATTTCAGTGGGGTTCTCATTTTTCGCATAAATCTCGAGAATAAACATGTTTCTGTATTTCTCTTACTTAATTAAGTGCATGTTTCATAAAAAAAAAATAGCCAACATAGACAAATTAGGCAAAGAATCATTTGTTTAATCAAAGGGGAAACTCATGCCGCAAGTGAAGGGAGGAAACTCCCAAAGCTTTGGTTCTTGCTTCTGGTGAGTTCCGAGGGCTCACACTCCTCCAAATTATCCAAACGTGTTCATCCTACAGAAAATCTGTGCTGGGAATCACTCTCACAGTGCTCTTGCAGCAAGGGAAAAAATGGGGAAATATTCCCTGTGGGATAACGAGGTCGGGCTGAACCCAGGATGGAGAGGAAGGAGCTGTGCCAGCCCCTCCACCCCACACCAAAGGCAATTAAATCCTGGGATCATTAAGGCTGGAAAAGGCCTCCAAGGTCACAAAGCCCAACACCAGCCTGCCCACCAACCCACAGCACATCCCACACCACCATCCTGACATGGAAAACAGCAGCAGCTCCTCTCCCCTCTCCCAGGAAATCTGAATTCACCTGGGATTGGTTTTCCTAGGGTTTGTATCCAGGTGAAGTGCAGAGGATCCCTTTGGATCACTGCAGTGGTGGGTTTTGAGGGGGTTTTGTGGTTTTTTTCCTCTGTGTGTAGCCAAGGTTTTAATAAAAATCCTTCAGCAACACTTCCAGCTCCTTCCCTCTCCCAGTGGAACACCAAAGTCGTTCCTGCTCCTTGTTTGAAGGAGAGAAACAAGAAATTAAACCACGAATAAATGTCTGAATTTTAGGTCCTTAGCAAGATTGTTTTGTCTTTTCACAAATTTGCTTCTCCCTCTGTACTAAAGTTTGCACAGCTGAATAGGTTTGGAGTTTAACAAGGGATAAAATAATGCCTTAAAATTAATGATGGCTGGAATTAAAGTAATTAATGTTTTAACAGCTATTTTCTATGATATGAGCTAAGCAAAGAATACTCTTTAAAAAAAAGGATTTGTTGCTAGCAAAGTGTGAAAGGTCTCATTTTAGCCACTCCTTTATTTTAATTCTAATTTCTGTTATTCTGGATCTTTAGGGTGCTTAGGTCGAGGTACAGGGATAGAACCTGGGCTTTTCCTACAAATGCAACACGACTCTCAGAGTTCATTTTTCCCGCTGGAATCTCCCACCACCCCACCCGTCCCCTCCTGCAAAGCCAGTCAGACACTTGCTATTTATCCCATGGTGCAAAATTCCAGCACTTGGCTCCCAACAACTCCTTTTGCCAGAAGCTGCTCCTACAATAGTTGTGGAGATAAAATTCGTTCAGAAAAAATCCCCGATTTTAGATATTCTCTCCTGTTGCCCTTTAGAGGTGGCATCATCTGTCCCCTCTGCCCTCTCCTTCCAGGAGTTTGCCCTGGGACACAGCTCTGTGGGTTTAAGACCCAAAAATACTGAAAGATCCTATTTGAGGCAACGTTTTACTCAAATATTTTAGTGAATTTTTTTTAGTGAATATTTGTAGTGAAATCTGCCTGCAGAGCCACATCCCCTCCCATCCCACAGCAATCAGGGCACTCGCAGCCACCACTTCATCACAGCTGAAGGCTGGGCTAAATGGTCGTCAATAATTTATCAATATTTTTAACATGACGTTATGGGCTGTGATTTTGAGACATCTGGGGTGTTATAAAGGGTGTCCCTATGACATAAGGGGGAGGTTTGTCCACAGGAGGGACCTGTGGCAGAGCCACCCGTGCCACCTGCCCCTGGGAGCTGCAGCCCCTCTGTGTGCTCACACCACTGCAGTGAGGAAAAGGTTTCCATTGGGCAGGTCCAGGCACAGAGGAAAATTGAGGTGTCATTTTTGAAGCAAAAGAGAGGAAATTTATGTTAGCTTTACAGAAGGAATTGTTCCCTGTGAGGGTGGGGAGGCACTGTGGCACAGGGTGCTCAGAGAAGCTATGGCTGCCCCTGGATCCCTGGCAGTGTCCAAGGATGGAACTTGGAGCAGCCTGGGATAGTAGAGGGTCCCTGCCCTTGTCAAAGATCTGGAACTAGAAGATTTTTAAGGTCCCTTGGAACCCAAACCATTCTGGCTTTATGACTTTTGACCTTGACTTTGATCTGAATGCCCCAACTCTCACATTTCAAACAACGAGTCTGGGGTTTAGACATGTAGACACTTCCAAATTTAGCTCACACATTCACAACACAAAACCTTTTCTTACATCCAAAACCAAGTAGGATCCTATTGGAACCCTGGATCCCAAGAACTGGCAGGATCCCACTGCCCAGGGAGTTCTCTGCAGCTGGAAGGGTTTTAGGGCAGGTCACCTAAAAGATAAAGGATGTCACTTGGCTGTCCAGGGAGTTCTCTGCAGCTGGAAGGGTTTTAGGGCAGGTCACTTAAAGGATGTCACTTGGCTGCCCAGGGAGCTCTCCACAGCTGGAAGGGTTTTAGGGCAGGTCACCTAAAAGATATATGCTGGAATGGTTCCTCCCTGCAGCACCTGGAGCAGCCCCAACCCACCTGCACCCAAGGGACACCCCTGGCTCTGAAGGGAGCCCGGCATGGAGGAAGGGTTGGGTTTCCACACCTGGGTTCTCCTGCCCATCCCTGCAGCACAGGGGGGTTATCCCAGCCTGGCACCTTTGATTCTTCTGGCAAGGCCCAAAATCTTTCAGGTGCTGGCACAGAGAGGCCTTTTAATCTCATTTCATGTGCAAAGTCCTCTCCCCTGGCAGACAGCTGTGCCCCAGGCCCGAGCCCTCTGGGCGTGAAGCTGCCGGTGTGCTTTGGGAGCAAACCCAGCAGCATTATTCCATTTCCCCCCGCCGAACAAAAGTATTGAGGTCTCTTTGTGAGGGAAAAGCCGGGCTGGATTCCTTTATCCCCCTGCCCTTTGCGCTCACAATGCCACACTCTGTCTGTGGGCCGAGCAGGGGAGTGTCCCGAGAGATCCCCACAGGATTCAGGCCTCGGCTAATGGAGGCCTCGGCCTGAGGGGAAGCTGCGGCCTGCTCCAGGCTTGCCTTTGAACGAGGCTAGTCTGTCAGGGCTGGGCAGCAATTTAAAACCGCGGGGAAAGGGAGAGCTTAGGTAGGGAAGAATGATTTCTTATCAAAGCTGCCAATAGAGGGGACCCAGGTGGTCGGGCTGAGGGGAATCCCAAAGGCTGGAATGGGCAGATGAGATTCAGGAACAAACGGGGGCTTTCAGCAGCTCAGGCCAGCCTAAGGAGGGGACAATCAACGCCTCTGGCAGGGACAGGCCAGGGACGTGTCCTCCTGGGGGTGGCAATGCTGAAATTTCCTCCTAGGAAACACCAGACCCACAGGTACGAGCATTCCAAAGAGCGCTGGGATCCAGAGGCTGACCAGGAATTCCCTGAAATGTTTTATACACATCCACACATGAGAGAGAGGGATCCCAAAGGCTGGAATGAGCAGATGAGATTCAGGAACAAACGGGGGCTTTCAGCAGCTCAGGCCAGCCTAAGGAGGGGACAATCAACGCCTCTGGCAGGGACAGGCCAGGGACGTGTCCTCCTGGGGGTGGCAATGCTGAAATTTCCTCCTAGGAAACACCAGACCCACAGGTACGGGAGGCATTCCAGAGGGTGCTGGGATGCAGGGGTTGATCAGGAATTCCCTGAAATGTTTTATACACATCCACACATGAGAGAGAGGGATCCCAAAGGCTGGAATGAGCAGATGAGATTCAGGAACAAACGGGGGCTTTCAGCAGCTCAGGCCAGCCTAAGGAGGGGACAATCAACGCCTCTGGCAGGGACAGGCCAGGGACGTGTCCTCCTGGGGGGGGCAATGCTGAAATTTCCTCCTAGGAAACACCAGACCCACAGGTACGGGAGGCATTCCAGAGGGTGCTGGGATGCAGGGGTTGATCAGGAATTCCCTGAAATGTTTTATACACATCCACACATGAAAGAGGTTGGGCAATGGGAAGCCACAAGAACACGCTTGGACACGATGGTTAACAGAGCTCTCTAAAGGTGCCGGGGCTGATTTTGGGGTGCAGAGGAAGAGCACAGAAGATTTTGCAGTGATTTGGGTGATTTTTTAGTTTGTCTCTCATTTTGGCCCTCTCAGAGGTGGGTCACTCCCACCCTCCCAGACCTATCACATTCTGTTCCATTCCTCATCTCAAGTGAAACAGAATTCTCATTTCTCTCTGGCTTCTGGGAAGAATAAAAGCAGTTTGTGTAAGAAACAAGCCAAGTTGCAGGAATAAAGTTGTTCTCAGGCAAGGAAACTCAGCAACTGCTGTCACCAAACAATCGGGGCTTAAAACCATTTAAAAACCTGTTTTAAAGCACTGTCTGTGCACAGGAAACATCCCAGACTTTGGTGAAGACTTTGAGAGTCCTTCTAATACCTTGAAGTGTGTGGGGGGAAGTGTAATCTGTTTTGATAACTCCTGACATTAAACAGTGATAAATAATTAAATCTGTTTAACTGTTTCATTAACTAAAGATAGATGGGGAGAGCTCCACAGATAGAATATAGATCAAAAAGATTGAGGCTGGCTCTAAATTCCCCTGATGTTTTATGACACCATTTGTATTCTGTCACTCACTAGCTTTATGTATAGTCCAAGCTGTGAACTGAATACCCCATTCAGAAAGCCACTCACTCTGCATGTTATTGCAATTTAATATTTTCACACACAGACACATCATTATCTTGGAACCCGACACTGCAAGGAGAATTCAGTAATTTTTCAAGAGTGCTGGTTGTTGGGGTTTTTTTTTTTGTTCTAATGCAAGCACCGAGGCACAAGGATCTAAATGGCCACTCTGCCAATATTTAACCTCTACATAGATACATCAGCGGGTTGGTACTGGGCTGTTTTGGGGCTTTTTCTCATTTTAAACGTGTCATGTCAAAAGAATTAAAAAGGAAAATTAAGAATCTGAGACTGTAAACAAGAATAAAACTCCTTGCAGAATTGTAACTTGTGACTCTGAACTAGAAATAGGGATATAAAATATATATATATTGACATGGAAGTCCTCCAGGCTGTCTCTTCAGTCTTCAATTACCAAAACATTGCCTTGGAATGGGATCATCACACTTATTCTGGGATTCTGAGAGGGCAGAAATACACATTCCTCTGGGATATTTGAGAAGAATCAGGCACAGAACTCCACAAATTGCAGATTAAAAAAATTAAAAAAAAAACAAAACAGCCCAAAACAAAAAGAACATTTACAAATATTTAAAAGCCAAATCACACCAGAAGAACTTTAGAAGTGGAGACAAAGGCAGGGCTGATTTTTTTTTTCCATGGAGATAAATCCGTCTTACCCCAGCTCCTTGGTGGTTAATCATTAACCAGAGCTGCACGGGGACTCAGACAGAAGGAAAAACTTTGTATGGAAACACCATGCATGCCCCAAAGATTCCAGGACCTGCTCCAAAGTCCTGAAAAGTCCATGGGAAGACCACCAGGAACCACCAAGGCCCTCAGCAGGTTTGGGGCTCCCAGCAGTGAGATTTTGATGCTGCCCAGCCATGGGGAAGGTTCCCTCAAGGCCCTGAAGAGCTGCCCAGGAGGAAAGGCAAAATTCCATCCTGGAATTGCCAGTTCCTGCTGCTGAGCTGGACTCGAGCTTTAATTTGCCCTCTTACACCCTCGGGGTTTTCATGGGAAGAGAAAAGAGCTCAAAGCAAAGCAGAGCTCCTGGAATCTGCCACTATTTCACTGTCCCCCCAGCTCATTTCCCAAAGCTCTGGATTCGGCAGTAAATAACCAGGAATTGCCAGGCAGGGAGGGTGGGCAAGGCAATTTCTATCTTCTTTTTCTCCAGGTGTGGGGTTGGGGCTGAGCCACTGACCCACCAGAAGCTCAGCTCCCCTAGCCCAGCCTGCAGGTCCTTATTCCTGGCCTGAAAAGCCAAATTCTCCAATATAACACAAATACAACACAAATAGAACACAAATACAACACAAATCCCCTGGATATCACAGCCACAGGAACAGCAAGGAGGTGCTGAGTGGAATTAATTCTGCAGCAGGGCATTCTCTGGTTAATGCCTCCAGACTTATTTCTCAAACTGCTAAACTATGATATTTAATAATAAAAAAACCCCTGTTTGGTTACTGTCCATTGGGTAAAAATAGATTTATAGATGGGTGTTAAACTCAGGCTCCTTCCCCTGATCCACTGCAACAGATACTGCTGCTCCAAAAATCAATATTTAGCTCCTGGTCATGGGAGAAACTCTGGCTGTGGCTGGAGATGATGTTAGTGCCACCAACCTTGGGGACACCCACGTTCCTTCCAAAGCCACCCAAAAATGTGACTTGAATGGGACTTTAAAAGCCAAGAATGAGTTAAGAGAGGAAATGAAAAACACACTTGGAAACTTGGAACATCTGCATCACCCACCTGCTGCTGGGAGCAGCTGTGGAGTCCAGCAGGGATCCTCTGGGGATTTTCCCAGGTTGGTGGCTCTTTGCTTCACAGGTGCACCCATTTTTTATATCAATGATCATAAACCCCAGACAATCAATTATTTCAGGAAGCACTAGAATCACCTCAAAGGTCTCAGCTGCCCAAAAGTTGTATCTGTGTGGAAAACCAGGAATGTTTGAGGGAGCATCTGCAGCTCCTCAGGCATTTCCTTAAGGACAGAGTGAAGATAACTTGGATTTCCTGCAGGCTCACCTGAGATAACCCCTCCCTAATAAACACTATCAGGAACAGAGGACAAAAGACCAAATTCTGTCCTGGACTTGCCCTGGATAAAGACTCACAGGGAATTCTAGCAGGAAACATTTAAGAACTCCCAAAGTAACCAAGATCTGGTTTTATTCTCCTATATGGGATACATGAGCAGAACTGTTGCTGAGCAAAGGGATTTTCAAAGTTCTCCACGAGGTATCAACTCCTTTTAAATCTGCCTATTGTGCCATGTAGGGATTGAAATTTATTTTATCCCTATGTGATAATTCTGAAATAAAATATATGATCACTCACAAGTTGTGCAGGCTCTTTATTTCACATTGAGGCAATAAAATATAAAATGAAACCAGTCCTTTTCTATAAACAGAAAAAATAAATGGTGGAGCGATTTTATACTACATGAACTCGCAGCACAGCCATTTAAAAATTCATTTACATGATTGAGCCCAAAAGGTCCATTTGCCATGAAATAAAAACCACTAAACGCTGTCCTGAAAGCAAAGAAAATGCCAGACTACAAGTAAACAAAAGCTTTTTTTTATTAGTGTCTGAGATGGAATGAAAGATTTTAAGCCAAATATGAAACTTGCAAAAAAAAAGGGAAAAATCTGGTGCAGCAAATTCAACAAAATCATCCCAAGGACCTCGGTGGGAGCTAGACCAACACAAAGGTGATTAATGAAACATTGCTGGTCCAGAAATTACAGAGAGTGCATCACTCCCATGTCACAGATGGAGCAGCTGAGGGTGAATTATTTTTTTAAGCTGGGAAAGTTACTTTGTCAGCTCAGTGAAATGCCAAATTCCTGCTTTTGCTGCATCCTGGAGCAGGTAATGTTGTTTCAGTGTGCTCCAAGTTGGTTTTGTTGTAATAACAGGGCACAGGAGCTGCCCCCATTCCAGCACTGCTCCATTCTGCAACTTTTCCATGCTCAGAGCAAAACTTCGAGTCAAACTTCCTGCATTTCTTTCTAGCCGACAAATCCTGAGCCCAGAGAAAGAGAAGAAACTCGTCTGCTAGTACAGCCCTGGAGCTGGGGGCCAGTCCTTGCCTGGAGCTAGTCCCAGCCTAATCCTGCGCCTAAACTCAGGTAAAGCTGCTCCGTGGCAATGATGGAAAAGTCTCTTTTTTCCCCTCATCCTGCAGTTTTCCTGACACCCCACAGAGCCCAGGCACCCAAGAGAGAGCTGTGATCCCAACCCCAACCCTCCACCGTTGGAACCCTGGCTGCTGAGAATTTGAGACTTTCTGTGCTGTCAGGCACTGACCCCCAAGAGAACTCTGCATTTCACCTGAGGCTGTGGAGAAGGCTTCCAAAATTGAATTATAAAATTGGGATTATGAGTGTGGAGTTTGACTAGAAGTGTGTAATATCACATGGTGGAAAACTTTGAGTTTAAAGTTTTAGAATATAGTAATACATATAAAGCAAGATAGAGGTTTGAAGGCAGAAGCTGGTCCTTCTTCTTCACCTTCTTAATAAGTTTAGGTGATATTTTGTAAGAATCAACCCTCCACAGCCACTGGCACCACTCTGTGCCCTCCAGACCCAGGAGAGAAACTGCCCCGAGCTTCTTTAGTCCCCCTGAAGTGATTTCATACCGACTAGAAAATCAAGCTGATTTTTCTCCTGCCCTGCCACACCAATAAAACAATAAATTGGTATCACTTGCAACAAGGTGCCGCTGCTGTAAAGTTAAAGATAGGGAAAGAAAATGAACTACTGGTTATGACAGCAGGGGAAGGGAGAAGAAATAAATAAAGCTGAGTGCGTGCAAGGGAGCAGATGGCTCATGTCCAGTGTGGCCCATCCTCTGTGGATTACTCCCCTGGAAAGGAAGTCCTTGCCACTTCAGAAAATAGCAATCTGTCTAAAAAATGCTGAGGTTATAGAATTGATCATTCCTTAAGTTAAGGAGAAAAACCAACCCGAGCCAAACTGCATTTCTGCAGCAGATATTGATCTGCAGCCGCTGAAAGTGAAGCCCCTTAAAGCAGTTATAGACCCATATTTGTACATTTTATTATGCACATGCACACAAATCTCTGGGGCCGTGTCCTCAGCTGGTGAAAATTAGGTTCATTGATGTTGATGCTGATTTACATGAGTCGGGGATCTGGCCTCGCATTCAAAACAGAAATCCTGAGTTTTAGCAGTTTAAGCTCAGATCAGGCACGTGTGCTGTGCCCAGCCTTAGTCGTGGGTTACACATCTCCTAAACCAGCCCTGGGTGCTCTTACACAGAGAAAAGGTTTGTTTTAAAGTCCAAAAGAGCAGTTTTGTGGCTGGATTGTGGCATCTGAAGAATACCCAGATGGAGTGAAGGGGGACGGTGTGAACCAAAGTGCCAGGATCCGTGTGTGTTCAGGATTTCTGTGGGCTGAACCTGACAGAATCAGGACTGAGGGCTGATTTTGGGAACTCAGAGTGGGATGGGCACAGCCTCAGCTCTTCCCTCCCACCTCAGAGCCCAAAGGAACACTCAGAGCTGGTTTAGGATGTTCCCCACTGGGTCTCATGGAAAGAAAAGCTGAATTTTGGAATATTCCTGATCTGCACTGCTGATGAAACTGCTCCTTGCACTTGCCCTTCCAAAACTGGAATTACAACCGAACCAACACGAATTTGGTTCAAAAAAACCCTGAGTGCTGAGAGTCCATCCCCAAACCAGGGAGCTTCAGGCAGACAGGAGGGGATTTTCTGCTAGGGAAGCAACCCATGAATCATTCAATAAAGCCTCCACGCGATAATGAATAGCCACCCTTCTCTGGTGGTGATAAGATATTTTAACTGAAAACATCAGGCCGTGTTTAAAAAATGATTACAAATTATTTTAACAGTGTATTTGCAGAGGGTTATAAAAACAGCTATAATATTTTTGTCTTGGATTCTAGAATTACCAGGGTGACAGCTAATGCAGTAATGATTTGTTTCAAATGCCAGTGTTTAAGCTGTATAAAGCTGATTTTATACATTTTTCCAGTAGGCCGCATTGTAGTTAATGAAATTAAACACACCAATCGCATTTGTCCCCAGGGGATGAGGAACTGAACACGCCACTGGTTTATTTTTTTATTAAAATAAATTGCAGCCAGCAAGATGGACTAATTGCCTACAGAATTGAAAAAGAAACATTCCATTGATATAATTAAGCCAATTTTCATGGACAAAAATAGTTATAGTGGATATAAAATAAGCAGAGCATTCAGGGCAGTTTGACTTCTCCCCACCCCGCTGTATTTTGTCCAGAACATTAACTATTAAACAAATATGGATCTCAAACGGGCTGACAGCGTTATCTGGTAATGATGGCTAAATTGATCTCAATAGCTGAGGCCAGGGCATTGTGTCTCAGGGCTCTGCTGGGAGAGTTCCCAAGCCAAGAACAACAGAGCAGCAAAAAAAACCCTAAAAAACCAAAAAACCACCACCTCCCAAACCGGACCTTAAAGCAAAACACCTGAAAGATGTAAAAGTATGGAGGCAGAAATTAATCAGCACCTGGTTTCTCTTGGGCTGACACTTCACCCCCGGTGCCTGTGCAGCCCCTGCTTTGGGGAGGGCTGTGGTGCAGCCAGCCCCACTCTTGTCCCTAAAATAATTCCAAGAAGGGAATGGTGAAGAGAAGACAAAGTCTTTCCACACCAGCTCAGTGCAGACCAAGATTTGCCCTGATGGGAGCATTATTCTGTGGCCTACTGGAAATAATTTGGCTGTCTCAGTCCATTTTCACCTGGCAAATGTCTCCCCAAGAGGACCAGTGGCCTCGTTTGCAGCACGAAAGTGGGTTCAGTGGTATAGAAAACCCCACCTTATTAACTATTTCTTATAAATCTGGGTAAAACACCTCTTTCAGAGAGCATGCTGAAAGTTCAGCCACCCTCTGAACAGAAACATTCCTTCCTCCCACTGTCCTGCACACCTCTGCACAGAGAAGCACTTAAATCCATGGAAAAGGAGCTCATTTTCCAAACCTAGCCACCAAGACATCCCTTGCTGCAGGGAAACTTCTTCCCAACTACAGAAAAAAAAACAACTCAAAGATAAAAAATCGCCTTATTCAGGCTAGGAACATTCAGAAGCATGATGCACACTTAGTGCAGGGATGAAAGTCATATTTCATTTTTATGAGCAAAGAAGGTGCCATCACTCAGGGAAGGAAGAGGAGGAAGAATTCCTCCTCGGGACAGGGACACTCCGTTACGGATTTGGACGCCGCACAATGCAAACCCAACTGCAATAAAAATGAAAATAAACAGCCGTGAGGAGGTAGCACTGATGCATGAAAATCCATTAGGAAAATAAAAGAAATAATAAGGTCGTAGATCTTTTCCACTCCGACATCCCCGAACTGAAANAAGAAAGAAAGAAAGAAAGAAAGAAAGAAAGAAAGAAAGAAAGAAAGAAAAGAAAGAGAAAGAGAAAGAAAAAAGAGAATAAAAAAGAGGTGTATTTAAGATCAGAAAGCCCAGCAGGAATTTTGGAGGGGGATGCCATATCAACAGGCTGTTACCCAGAGTGGAACAAATTTTTTTGCACATCCCCTTCGGGATGTGTCCATCCCCAGCTGCAGACAGACACTGTGGTCATGCATTTATCGATGTGCTGGGCTCTCATCCCCCTGGGATGAACGCTGTCTCTTGGGAAATAGGCACGAGAAAATCATTACTCAGCCAAGATTTGGGTGTTTCCCCTTAGCGTTCAGAGTCGCGCGAGTTTGTCATTTAAATAATCTCTAACTTGAGGGAAACAACAAACACATCTAGTAATAGGGGAGAGCCAGAAAGTGTTGGAAACAAAGCCTGAGCTTGTCCTGACCCACGGAGGGCACAAACAACCCCAGGTGCCATCAGCCCTGTGCCACAGGAAGGGTCTGGGTTGGGAATGCAGGTTTTCCTCCCACTAAAAAATATCACCCAGCAGAAGTTTTAATGCAACAAGAAGAGGGGGGAATAATAATAAACAGAGAGAATGTAAATTTTATCCTTAGAAGGGCAAAAGCAGCTCTGAAAAATGTGGATTCTCCCCCTGATCCTGTCACCAGGAGCGGGCAGGGATCCTGCACGAGTTGCCGCACGCACCTCCTCCTTTCCCCAGCCCTGCCGGAGGATAACAACTCATTCCTCGCCATCCAGGTGGCTCCTGAGCCTCACCTCCTTCATGTTTGCAAACTTCTCAGGCCTTTGTCTTTAAAGCACCGTATTAAACAGCACAGAGCTTTTATAAAACACCTAAGCCGTAATAATCATAGCCATAATCACAATAATAACACTTCTCACTCAACAGGGCCTTTCCTTGCGAGAATCTCCGGCTGCTTTGCAGACACCACTGAGCTCAGCCGCGCCTGGCGAGGCGATTTCGCGGCGGCACAGGCGATTCCCGTGCCATTCCCTCCCGGCACCGGAGCCCGCAGCCCGGCGGGCAGGTGGAACCCGGCGCAGCGGGGCCGGAGACTCCCGGCAGAATTCCCCGCTCGTGGAACGCTCCCAGGCGCCCGAGGAGCCGGGGTATCATTCCAGCGAGCGGCAGCGATGAATTACAGCGCTGCCGTGGTGTGAAATCCAAGCTCCTGCCTCGCCTTTTGCCTGAGAGGGAGCGGGGATCGTGCGCGCTTCAGGTGCGCATCCCGGCCGGCTCTTCCCAATCCTGCTCCCCTCGGGGCTCTCTGACACCGCTGATGTGTGGCTGAACATCGAGGCAGTTCTCTGCTCTTCCCGACCTCAGTGTCTTCCTCAGGTATTTTTAATAGCAGCCCTCAGGAAAATGTTTGGTTTATTTTTATCTCCCCCAGCTCATTAAAGACCTCCTCTGCTATCCCTGAACTCACACAGCAGCCCCAGTGCAAAGCCTAAAAATAAAGCAGGTTTAGGTGTTGGAGTTAAAAAACTAAGCACAGATTCAGTCCGATTTCTGCCCAGAACATTCTGGGTCGTGCCCATACAGTAGCTGTGATTTTATTGCGTGTTGTGGGACCTTTGCATGTGCGCTGCCAGCCCGACAGACAAACGCCTCTGCACAGACAGACACGTCTTGCACCGGCACGGAGGTTGTACAGGAAACGGGAATCCAGTGAAATCGGGAATTCGGGGAAATAGGGATAACGTGCCTTTCCCTGACGCACTTTACAAACTTATATTTCTGTGCAGACACGCCAGTGCCCCGTGATGCGAACACACGTGGAATTTTATCACACGCACCTCATCCTCATCCGAGCTGCTCGGACACCCGCGAGCACTGCCGGCAGCGAGGGCCAGACCCCAATCCCCGATCCCTGCGTCTCCTGCAGCATCTGGCACCTCGGAGCTGCTGCTCTGAGAGCCGCCGGTGCCTCTCGTCAAAGCCCCAGCCCGGTGCCCCCGTTTGCCAAGTTCCTGCCCAGGCCAAGGAGAGGACGTGCCCTGCAGTTGTTCCCTCCGCGCTTTTTCCCAAATAACCCACGCGGGACGAGTCGAGGAAATGATACATTATATTTGTAGAATTTGAGAGGGGAAAGAAAAAAAAATTAAGAGTAAAGTGATCTCAAATCCACGGCGATTTTTGTTTAAGGGCTAATTACGCATCACCTTAATTAGCGGATCAACCCCCCTTTCCCTGCCCCGCATCCCTAATTGCCTAATTGAACAGATCCGGGGCAGGACAGGGGGGTACCCAGTCCCGGCGGCGGCGGCGGCCCCGCACCTGCGCAGGGCTCCGCACCCGCGGCCGCCGCTCGGGAGAGCTTTGGGGACATCCCGGTCACCGAGGGCAGGGGACCGGGCCGGGCACAGCGCGGCCCCTCGCTGCCTCCCTCCGCTCCCCGGTGTCCGCCCTCGGGGCTCTGGGTAGGGACAGGGCAGAGGGAGAGCTTTGGAGATGGGAAAAAATCGAAACGCCCGAAAGCGCCATAAATTTTCCTCCTCCGCGCGTTGCAGCTTTGGAAGCGTTTGTGGGAGCACAAACGGAGCCGTGCGCCGGGAAGTGGCGCTTGGGCTCCAGCTCTGCTTTCCCTCCTCTCCCTCTCTCCTTCACTGTCTCTTCAGCCTTAATTAAAATAAAATTAATAAAATATCAGTAAACGGGGAGCCTGTTCTCTCCTCCAAGCCTGAAACCGAGGAACTGGTGCCGGGCACGGCAGGGCTGGGTTCACAACCATTTCCCTGCCAATCCAGCCTGCCCGGAGGATGCACCAGCGCTGCCTGAAAACTCCGGCCCCAAAGTGTGCCTCGGTCCTGTTCCTAACAGCGAAAAGCAAACGGGGCTGCAGAAATATCAGCCACCGTTTGCCAGCACGAGCATTTATTTAAGAGCCTGCGATCCTGCCCAGCCGTGTGTAGCTCGATGTTGTAGCTGTACTCTGAAATTCAGGGATTTCGAAAGGAAACGAATTCGCTTTAGGCGTGCAGCGCCCAACTCCTGCGCTATTCGCCTCCTCTGCATCCCCTCTCTGCCAGCAGCAGCGAGACCCCCGGCTGCCGCAGAGCCTTCTCCCCGCTCACCCAGGTTTTATTTTCTCGCGGAAGCACGAGGCCCTTGGAGCCGGCGTGGCCTTCCCTGCCTGTCCCGCTGATCCCCTTCGGGGCTGCGAGTGGCCGAGCCCCTGGAGCCGCGGGGCACAGCCCGGCCCTGCGGGGGATGCGGGGGATGCGAGGGCAGCGCTCACCTGGGCGCCGGCACCCCCGGGGCTGCTGCACCTCCCCGCACCCTGAGCGAGTCTCGTCTTTTGATTTACAGCCATTTCTAAAGGCTCCCAGCCCGGCCGGGAGCCGCAGAGCGAGCGAGAACCGTTCCCGGCTCCGGTTCAGCTCCGCTGCCCCGGTACCTGCCGCTCTCCCGGTGTGAGTGGCGCTGAAATCGCCGAGAATCCCGCTCCCACCCCGGCGCACACGCGTTCGCCCCTTTTCCCAGGCAGGTAATATTGTGGAATTCCCAGCGGAGCCTCACATCTGCTTAAAATATTGTCCAATGAAATGAAATTCTCCGGCACAGCGTGCTGTTAAAGCCCCGCGTGCCGCTGCCTCGCACGGCTCGGCGGCCGCGCACCGGGGCCGTGCGGGCTCTCCCAGCACCGGCGGCCGCGCACCGGGGCCGTGCGGGCTCTCCCAGCACCCGCGGCCGCTCCCGGGACCGCAGCAGCCAGGAAAGCGATCTGGGAAGGGACCTGCGGGCTCCCGTGTGGCTACCTCGCCGGGGGAGAATACAGCGAGATCCCACACTCGTGTCCGTGTTTAATCTGTTTGGCAAATAAATACTCCTGGGATATTGAAACCTTAGCTCTGGACTACTGTTTTGAACTGTGATCCCTAAAAAATCCTCGGCTGAAACCCCATAAACCGTTGGGCCTTGTATTGTATTCAACACCTGATTTTAATCAGGGCTCAGCCTCCGGGCAGGCGCTTCCAGGCGCGTTGGCGGCCGCAGCTCCGGCCGCAGGGAAGGGCTCGCTGCCGGCCGCGGAGCTCGCAGCTCTTCCCCGAGCTCTCGAGATATCCAGGCAGCGAAAAGCTTTCAGCCCTTAAGCTGCAGGAGCTCGCTGAGAGCTCACGGGGGGAGCGTGGAGGGTCCCAGCCGCGCGGCCAGCAGGGACACATCTGTAAAAACCCGCACTGAACCCGCCGGGGCACATCTGCGAAAAACCCGGGGCCTTTTCGAGAAGTAAAAAGAAAGAGAAGGAGAGGCGAGGAAAAAAAAAAAAGAAAGAAAATAAAAGTAAAAGTGAAATATTCCAGCTTGTTTAACCATTGGACTTCGCTTTTCCAGCTAAGAGAGCTCTGAAAATCATTCCTCACTTTAACAATCTAAAACAATTAGTGACGACTTTTTAAAAAGTTATTATTTGAATGGGGACGCTTGAAACGAGCGTTTATTGAAAAAAAATAAAATAAAGTAAAATAAAATCCCTGGATTAATTCAGAGAACTTCCCGTATAACGCGCCAGCGATGGGGTGACAATGCTGACCACGTAAAGGGTGACCCATGCCGCCCTGAGCAGCGCGGGTGCCCGCAGAGCCGAGGGAGGTGTTCGGGGACACACGGACACGCTCTGGGGACAAGGGGACATTCCTGGAGCGCCATGGAAAATGTCGCGACACCAAGGTGAGCCGCAGGGCCTGGGGCTGCTGCGCGGCGGCCGCAAAACGGGAACGGCGGCCGGAGCTCGGGGCCGGCGACAAACCCGGCGACAAAGCGACTTTGCGAGCAACGCTGGCCCCGGGAGCCGCGCTGGCTTTGGAGAACGGTTTGGAACGGGGGTGTCCCCCCCGGGAAGGGGCGACTGCGGCTCGTCCCGGGGGGCGGCACCGGCCCTGCCCGCTGACCTTGGCGGCCTGGAAAGGCTCCGGAATGACGAACTTGAATGACAAAATCAACCTCGAGCCCACGTGCGGGAGCGCTGGGGCGCCCGTGACCCCTCGGCAGCCGCGGGGAGAGGCTGAACCCCGAAGGGCTTTGCAGGGGGGGCTGCTCTCCGTCACCTGGGGGGATCCCCTCACCTGGGCGGCACCGGGACCCCCGGGGGCTGCCGTGGAAACCCACGCGAGGGAACCGGCCCGGGATCCGCTGCTCGCCCGAGGCTCCTCTGAGCGCTACGAGCAGAGTTTGCAGCGGGGCACGGACTGCGCTGGAACTTCTGCAGCTCCAGATGCTTCGCACAGAGGCAGAGCGAAACAGAAACTAAATAATAGTAGTAGCAATAATAATAATGATGATAATAATAATAATAAAAAAAGGACAGACAGGCAGCCCGGGCTGCGGGATCCTGCGCTGCCACCGGAACCTAACAGGGAATCACCGAGGAACCATCCCGAGCCTTTGCAGCGGGACTCTGCGGGAGCAGGGGCAGAGGGGACCCGCTCTTCCCTACAAAAGCCACGCTCTCCTTCCTCCTTGGAAAATCCAGTCTAAAAACGACTCGAGAGAAAGCACGAACGGGAGAGGGTCCGCTGGAAGACGGAGGGAAAAAGCTGCGCGAGACTTACGAGCTGCAATTCCACCCCCAAGTAAATTTTAAAAAATTAANGGCCGCCGCGGGGAGGGCGAGAGGGGCTCAGCCCCGCGCAGCCCCCGGCCCGGCTCCGTGCCCCCGGCCCCGCCGCCGGTACGCGGAAGAAGGGAGAGAAAGGACCTACTTTTGGGCAGTTTTCTCGCCCTCGCCTTGGATCTCATCGTGTCGGCGTGTGGATTCCTCTCCTCCTCCTTGAGCCCAGAAGCAGCTACACACTATCTTCATCTCCCCAGCATTGTCAGTTTGGACACCTTCGCACATGCGCACAGAGCATTCAATCTGACACCCTCACCAGGGCCAAAAAAACTTTCCAATGTATTCATCATCATCGGGCTGGTTTGGTNGTCTTTATGGCTGGCTTTTTTTTTTTTTTTTCCCTTTTTTTTTTTTTTTTTTTTTTTTTTTTTTTTTTTTGTCCTATCCTCTTCCTCAGACCACTTATCTCTGCCCCCTCCTCTCTGCCGGCACCATCACAGCCTTCCCCTGATCTGCCCCTTTAAGAAAAATCAGCCCTCTCCGCTCCTAACCCTCCGCACACTGACCTTACACACTGGACAATATTTAAGGATCAAGGTGCCATCCTATAAAGAGGTGATTANAAATTAAAGACCCTCCCCCACACTCCCCTCCCCCAGACCTTCTTAACCCCCAGCTGGGACACCCGAGCTGCCTTCAGGATCTTCCCTCTGGACCTGCGACTCCAAAGCCCCTCACTGAGAGCGGATCCATTTTTGCTACAAATTCTCTTCCTTCCCTCTCCTCGATAATTGTTCCCNATTATTCTATTATTATTATTACTACTAAATAGCAATGCCGTAGAGAAAGTTTGTTAGTAGTTGTCATCTCGTAAACGTTCCTAGTTTGGACATGCTTTTGTTTTTAATGTGAAAAATGTTTATTTACGTAACTTTTCAACCAGTGTCTGTCTTTATTTTCTTCTTCTTTTTTTTTTTTCTTTTACCCGATTTTTTTCACCTTGCTCTCTCCCTTCAGCTCGGACCGGGGGGGGGGGGGTTGCCTAACTTTAAAAATAATAACTTTTAAAACAACACAACTTGCGCTGTTGTGTTTTGTCGGTATTTCTCGCGTTTCTACCGGAATTTTTTCCAGCGTTCGGCGGCTTCTCTCCTGTATGCCCGGCTCGGGTTTGTCGGTGTTTGCGGGGGTTTTACCCCCGGTTTGTCGCGGCAGCCGCGCCGGGAGGGCCGCGGGCCCCGCGGGCAGCCGGGAGGGGTCGGGGAGGGAGGGCGGCCGCTCTGCTCTGCCTTTCAGGTGGAAGGCAGCGCGCTGGGGCAGCGCTCCCCAGGGACGGGGAAAGCCGCCAGACACCCGAGGAAAGGGGGGAGAGGAAGGACAGACACCCCCGGAGCCCCCCAGGACCTGGCCGCCCCCCCCGAGCGGAGGTAGCGAGCGCTGGGGCAGAGGCGCTTTGAAGAGAGGAGCGAAGTGTAAATAGCCGGTGATTGATGTGCTGGCTTTGACTGCGGAGAAAGCACTATTTTAATTCAAGTGGCCAGGTCAGATGGTCACGGAAGAAGGTTGAAAGGTAGGATTTAATGAGATTAATATGGAGAGAGGGAGAAAACGCGCGTCGTCTCAAACATTCCATAAAATAATGGGGTGAGGGCAGCGCGGCGCTCGGCGCTGGAGGTGCGGACCCATCCCGGGGAGCCCTCGCAGCGAAGGGCACCGCAAAAAAACAAAGCAAAACTTGTGTGGGTGCGTCAGGTCCCTGCTGGAAGCCATTCCGCCAGCTGCACTCCTGCCCTGCAGGTGGAACCGGGGAGGGGGGAATATTCCTGCTAATTACCGGTTTTCCCCTCCTCAATAAACTCTTTAATTGCGAATGGGAGCAGAGGCCTTTCAGATGCTACCGAGGAGCCGGCGTTCGAGGGAAGGGTGGGGGAGAAGGAGGCCAAATAAAATAAATCCGTTTGAAGGGAGCTCGGAGCCACGTGTCGCCTAAAATGCCGAAGCGGTGCCTATGAATTCCTGCCTCGAGGACGCCGTTCCACGGCGCGCCGGGCACCCCGAGGTTGGAAAAACAAGCTCTTCCCAGCCTCACCGGTGAAACAGGAGCTCGAGTGTTTCCAACTCATTGAAATATTTCTTCCAGCCGTCCCGGACGCTCGCTGTCCCCGCGTCCCCCACCGAGCCGCTCCCGGGACGGGCGGATTTCTGTTTGAAAACCTCGTCCCGGGTTGTTTCTCGCTGTTACTGCAGCGGTCTTCTGGCAGAAGACCGGATAGAGCCGGGAGACCCGCGGCTGGCGAGGGGAGGATGCCCCGGTGGCCGCGTCCCCGAGCCGGGGAACGAAGGTCACGGAGGGCTCGGAGCACCGGGCGGGCACCGCGGCCGCGCCCCCCCGCAGGCCGAGCCCGCACAGCCCCGGCTTTTGTTTTCTCGCCAAAATCCCCCGCATCTCCATCATCCAGACTCCCCCAGGACTCAGCTCCTGCGGGAAACAGCCGCGCTCCAGCGGAGCCGCTCGGGGTATTTGGGGAGAGGCAAAAAGCTTTCGGGGTGCACGGCTGGGGTGCGTGTGGGGGGACCACGATTTAGGGGATGCTTCTGCAAACGAAGCCGCCGAGAAGCGATCGAAAGGCGCCGCGCTGGGGCTGCCCCGCTTGTCCCCGGCACCCCGGGTCTGCCCGTGCCGCTTCCCCGGCTCCGGCCGCGTTCCTGCCGGGCCGAGGCTGCAGCGGGGCTCCCGCAGCCGCCGGCGGGCACGGAGCGGGGCGGCAAGGCCGGGCTGCGGCGCTTTGCCGGCCCAGGAAAGGGGGAGGGAAAGAGGAGAAAAACAAAACCCCTAAAATGAAAAAAAAAAAAAAAAGGGTGAAAAGAAGGTGGAAAAAAAAAAATAAGAGAGAACGAATTTGGCAGGGCCGGTGCCGGGGCGTGCTGGCCGTGGGCTGCGGTGCGTGTGGGGAAGGACACGCTGCCATCCCCGACACGAGTGGGATCCCTTCCCGCAGCGGGCACGGGCGGGCGGTTGCGGTTCCTGCCCCGGGAACGGCCCCGTTTCCCCGGCTCGCTGCGAGCCCGAGCAGCTCGGGGAGCGGGCCCGGGAACTCCGGGGACAGCGCGACGGGGACACGCTCCTGCTCCCCACGAGGCTCGTCCCCGGCTCCACGGGTGCCTCGCTGCATCCCGGCTCTGAGCCCCCGCGGAAGGACACGGGGTCCTGGTGCTCAGCAAAGCCCCGAGCGAGGTGTGCGGCCTCGCAGCCCCCCCGGAATCCCCGCAGCCCCCCCGTGTCCCGGCGGGCGAGCATCCCGCGGCGGCCACCGGCTTTTCCAGGCTGCACCTGTTTGAGTGCGTGTCGCTTCCACGGGGAACGGCAAATTAATGCCCGTGGAGGAAGGGAGAAGCGCCAGGAAGCTTCTCGGCGCTGCCGGGTCAAGCCGGGTGGCTGCCAAGGAGCCGGGGCCCTGCCCGGCCTGGAGCCACTCCGTGCTCCGCCACTTCCCCAGGAACTCTGCCCACGGCCGGCCTGGGGATGGCTGAAGGGAAAACCACTCCACCGGAGGCGGCCGATTTTCCACCGAGACTTAAAAGAGGCAGCCGAGCCCCTCTGCAGCACACGCTGCCAGGGGACAGGGACCCGCGGGGCTGCACGGCCGGGCCGAGGGGCGTCTGGGGAGTCTGGGGGCGCAGGGGAGCGGGCGGTCCCGGAACGAGCCCGCTCGGGTTTGATCCCCCCCGCCCTCACCCCGCTAACAGCCCCCGCGGCGTGGGGGGGTCCCCGCAGCTCTGGGGAGGGGGCGCTGGAGTGGCAGGGATTTACGGGTGGCTTCCTTGGCATCTCCAGCACACGCCATGTGTTCCCAGGTGTCCCACAGGGCGGGCTTGGGAAGAGCGCTCCAGGTGAAGCGCTGCGTGGGAGCTCCGCTCCCCGCCGGGAGTCCCGGGCTCGGGTGGGCACCCGCGGGGGCACCGAGAGGGGAAAGGCGCTCGCCGAGCTCTTTTGCACGAGTATTTTCAAGCGGTAAAGAAGATTAGGATGGTTGAGCCCGTCCAGCTTGTCCGGGCGTCCCGAGCAACCCCTCCGCGAGGATTTTCGCATCAATCACTCCTTGTTCCTGCGGCGGGATTAAACCGGGAATTAATATTTTCAACTACGCAAGAGCCCGGTGGCACAGGACGGGGCTGCGCTCCGCGGGGTCGCGGATCAGGCGCTGAGAATGTCACACGCTTCCCCGGGGATTTGCCCCGCTAATCTGCCGCTAATCAGCGGCGGGAGCGGCACCCACGGGGGACGGGGAGCTGCCTCGCATCCCCGCTGCCAGGGAATTCCGACAGCTCCCGAGCCCGCTCCCTGCGAGCAGCCGGCGCAAGGGGGCGGTTAAGGACAGCCGGGAGCCCCGGGCCACCCTCGGGGCTGCGGGGACAACGGGGGGAGCCCCCGGCGAGCATCCTTCGCCCCGCTCTGCTGGCGGCCGGGGAGAGGAGAAAAACGTGAAAAATAACAAAAATCAAACTCTGCAGAGGCGGCTGCGGCCCCCCCGCCGCTGTGAGGAGGTGGCGAGAGGCCGGCCGGGGTCCTCCCCCCCGGCCGGTGCCACCCGGAGCTGCTCCGCACGCAGGTGATGGAGCTCGGTGCGGGTGTCACATCCTCCACCCGCCGGAGCCTTTCCTGAAGTGACCTATTTACACTCTCATTGGTTTAAATTATTATTTTTTTTTTTACCCGAAAACCTTTGAGAAGCGCAGGAACAAGCGCCAGTGAGAAAGGCAGAAATGGCTGCATTTTGTACAGGGAAAAAAAATGAAATTAAGTCACTCTTGCTGGTCCCTTAGAGATGAAATACAGAGGGGAAGATTAATATTGCTGCATAACCTGTGCCTGCATTCGCTGTCCTGCACCTCTTCCCTGATATTCCAGCTGCACTGAAACCCGTCTGTGCATCAAAATGAGGTGATCAGTCTATTTTTTTTCTTATTTCTAGAAGAAAACACTGGCTCCTCTGGCCATGAAAAAACACCGTGTAAATTGCCATTTCAGATTTTTCAAAACACATGTTCAGCTCTAAGAATTCCTCCGAATTCGTTACACTCCACCGCGCGAGGCTGCGCCTTTGCTGGTCCCGGCGAAGGTAAAAATTCACGTCCTAAAATAAGAAGTCATAAAAAAAAAAAAAAAAAAGGAAAAGAAAAAAAAAAAAAAAGCACCATTTACATTTGAATATCTAACTTGAACATGATTATAATTACAATCGTCAGACATCGAGCAGTGTTGTCTCCCATGAACAGACAGTTTTGAGGATTGTAAACACGATTTTAATCGTGACGGTCTGTGGGAATGAAGGGAAATCAAGGAGTTATTGCAATTTTTTTAGACGTTTGATCAAAATATTTTTGCCGGGAGATTGCTTGCCAAATGAAAGCGAAATGGAAACGATGCGCGCTGTAATTCAGCAGAGTTTTGCCATGGAAAGAGCCCAAGCCCCGCTCTCTCAGGGCTGTGGTCTCTCCTTCCCCCGGGGATTTTGGGAGCTTCTCCCTGCGCCAAGCGGCCCTGGCAGGCAGGTATCGCTAAAAACCAGGGAGCGGCGATTTTCGATCAAGCATTTTCCAGCCGAGCTGCCCAATTCTGAAGGCGCTACAACGATCTGTGCCGCCTTTTCCCCCGGAATTAACAGAACTGGCCCCGGTTTAAGGCTCGCCTTAAGGGGGATGCGCGTTCCCCTCCCGCAGCCCCGGCTCTGGGGTTCCCCTGCCCGGGGCACCCCCCGCTGCTCTCCGGGCCCGCAGCCCCCTTTAAATAATTAAATGATTAAATTATTAAATGATTAAATTAATTATTAAATTATTACATTATTAAATGGTGCGGGGGTGGCGAGGGCTGAACCCCAAATCGCCGTTTGCTGCCCTGCCCGAATTCGGGGCTTCCTCCCGGCTCTGCGGGTGACTCCCCTCCCCTGGGGGACCCCGATGGGGCTCTCGGGGGTGTCCCCTCGCTGTCCCCTCCNCCCCGGCCGGTGCCACCCGGAGCTGCTCCGCACGCAGGTGATGGAGCTCGGTGCGGGTGTCACATCCTCCACCCGCCGGAGCCTTTCCTGAAGTGACCTATTTACACTCTCATTGGTTTAAATTATTATTTTTTTTTTTACCCGAAAACCTTTGAGAAGCGCAGGAACAAGCGCCAGTGAGAAAGGCAGAAATGGCTGCATTTTGTACAGGGAAAAAAAATGAAATTAAGTCACTCTTGCTGGTCCCTTAGAGATGAAATACAGAGGGGAAGATTAATATTGCTGCATAACCTGTGCCTGCATTCGCTGTCCTGCACCTCTTCCCTGATATTCCAGCTGCACTGAAACCCGTCTGTGCATCAAAATGAGGTGATCAGTCTATTTTTTTTCTTATTTCTAGAAGAAAACACTGGCTCCTCTGGCCATGAAAAAACACCGTGTAAATTGCCATTTCAGATTTTTCAAAACACATGTTCAGCTCTAAGAATTCCTCCGAATTCGTTACACTCCACCGCGCGAGGCTGCGCCTTTGCTGGTCCCGGCGAAGGTAAAAATTCACGTCCTAAAATAAGAAGTCATAAAAAAAAAAAAAAAAAGGAAAAGAAAAGAAAAAGAAAAGCACCATTTACATTTGAATATCTAACTTGAACATGATTATAATTACAATCGTCAGACATCGAGCAGTGTTGTCTCCCATGAACAGACAGTTTTGAGGATTGTAAACACGATTTTAATCGTGACGGTCTGTGGGAATGAAGGGAAATCAAGGAGTTATTGCAATTTTTTTAGACGTTTGATCAAAATATTTTTGCCGGGAGATTGCTTGCCAAATGAAAGCGAAATGGAAACGATGCGCGCTGTAATTCAGCAGAGTTTTGCCATGGAAAGAGCCCAAGCCCCGCTCTCTCAGGGCTGTGGTCTCTCCTTCCCCCGGGGATTTTGGGAGCTTCTCCCTGCGCCAAGCGGCCCTGGCAGGCAGGTATCGCTAAAAACCAGGGAGCGGCGATTTTCGATCAAGCATTTTCCAGCCGAGCTGCCCAATTCTGAAGGCGCTACAACGATCTGTGCCGCCTTTTCCCCCGGAATTAACAGAACTGGCCCCGGTTTAAGGCTCGCCTTAAGGGAGATGCGCGTTCCCCTCCCGCAGCCCCGGCTCTGGGGTTCCCCTGCCCGGGGCACCCCCCGCTGCTCTCCGGGCCCGCAGCCCCCTTTAAATAATTAAATGATTAAATTATTAAATGATTAAATTAATTATTAAATTATTACATTATTAAATGGCGCGGGGGTGGCGAGGGCTGAACCCCAAATCGCCGTTTGCTGCCCTGCCCGAATTCGGGGCTTCCTCCCGGCTCTGCGGGTGACTCCCCTCCCCTGGGGGACCCCGATGGGGCTCTCGGGGGTGTCCCCTCGCTGTCCCCTCCCTCCCTGCCCCTGGGTGTGCGGGAGTGCGGCTCAGCCCCGAAAGTCCCCAAGGGGACACCCAGGAGAGCTCCCGGAGCTGATCCCCGAGCGCTGCCCCCGCTCAGGACGGCTGGCCGGATAATTATTAGCTATTAATTGAGTTCAAGACCTTTTCCGGCGGTGGGAAATGAGGAGCCCGAGCAGGGGCTGGAGAGCCGCGGCCTGCCACGCAACCCCGGGGGCGGGGAGGGGGGGAAAGGGGCGACAGAAATTCATGAGGTGAAAATTATAGAAACTTCAGAGCGAGGGATTGATTTCCGAGACACCTTTGGGAGCTGAGAGGGGGAAGAGGGCGATGCCCGACGGGGCGGGCCGGGCCAAGGTGAGGAGAGGGGCCCGGAGTGCCCCAGACCCCCAGCGAGCTCCTGCCCATGCCGCTTTCTTATCTTTGCACGCTTCCACCTTCCAATTAAAGCTCCCCAAATTGCCAAAAGGCTGATTTGCATGCAAGGGACCCCGCTCAAAGATGCTAACTTATTGTCTCCTCCCAGAACTTAACATTTCTCTCTTCAGTTCCCACTTGAAAGAAGTTTTAGAACAGTATTCAAAGACTGTCCAAACGAACAAAACCTTCCCCTTCGCTCGGGAGAGAAATCCGGTGTATTCAATACCAGGGCATATTCTCAGAAGTTTGCAGATTTGGGTTTAAAGGCGGTATTGTTCTTGCCTTTTTCCTGAAACTTCTTTATTTTTTTTTTTCTTCTTCAGACCACGGCTCACATGCCTGCAAAGGATTATTAAAATAAAACATCATAGAGCATTTAGCATTTTTCCTCCTTTTTTTTTTTTCCCCTTCTTTGCTGTTTAGAATTACTTTTCTGGAGGAGCTTTCCAAGCATCCCCCCCAACCCCGCAAGTCATAATTAAGAACCCTTTTTTTTTTTTTTTCTCCTAACAAACAGGAAAAAGACTCAAGCCCTTCTTCCAAATGCTCCTTTTCCTTTAAACACTAACAGCGTTCTAAAATCGGAAACATTTATCTGTTCCCAGAACACCTGAAAACATTCTCGGGGCCGGACAGACGCTGTTCTCCTACAGCTGAACAAATTAAAGCGGAGAGATTTTGATACCAGAAGCATCTGTGAGAGCATAAAATAAACGCAAACCTAAATTCTTACTGGGTTTGGAATAATAATAAAAAAAATCCTGTTTACAAGGCGCTGAGAACTCTGAGTTCGTACACCCCATACACGGGCAGAATTTTGTTTTTAGGATTAAAAGACGATGATCCAGTGGGCTGAGGATGTAAAACTCCTTTGGGGGACGCGATAAACTGCAAAAAGCCGGTGGCAACTCATTCCTGATTAACTCCTTTTTTATAAAGGGGCGGAATGGAAGCGAACGGGGACCCGACGGGACACGAACATATTTTATTCATTTAACACAAAGCAGCCCCTAAAAAAAAAAAAAAAAAATCTTTAAAAAGGCAGTTCAGAGCATAACTCACGGGCCGGGGGGGAAGGCACGAATCCTGATGGGGTGTGAGGTGATGTCGCCGTCATCCCTCGCTCCCGAGGGAGGAGGAGGAAGAGGAGGAGGAGGGACGCGCTCCCCGGGCCCATGGGGACCCCGCGATGCTGGGGACCCCCCTGCCCCCCCGGGCTCTCCCCCTGACCTTGAAGGCGGAATCAATGAACTGGTGTAAGTGCAGAGAGCACAAAGAGCTCCTGTGCTCGGCTCCGCAGATCATAACCAGAGATGGGAAAGTATTTACGGTGCTCTCGGAGCGGCTGGTCCATCACCAGCGAAAAAATAATATTTTTAACCGCAGGGAAGCAAGAGTTCATGTAGATTTACAAACGAGGGCTTGCTGGAGAAAGTAACTGTAAGAACATGTGTTAAAAAGGCAGCAGAAAGAATTCCATCGATTTCCATGAGAGGTGGATCGCATCCAGGAAGAATGAGTCAACTTCATTCCTGGGGCAGAGCTGGCCAAGCCGAGCAGAATTACAGCAGGCAAGCCTGGGGATCACCTCGTGTCCCCCTCTCCGTGCGCTGCTGTCCCACCAATAACCTCTTAAATGTGCTTACGGCTCAGAACGAGGTGGGAATGCTTCTAAAAATGGCTTTTGACCCCCGGGAAATAATGGTTTGGGAAGTGTGTTCGCGCCGCAGCGCCGCATCAGTTGCACGCACGGGACGACAGCATCCAGGGCAGGACGGGACAGCTCAGAGCTCAGGGAAGGTGAAAGGCAAAATTTGCACATCGCAGGGGTCCATTCCTCTGTCCTGGCTGCTAAAGCCTGCTTCTCCTTTCCCCGCAATTCCCGCGCTGAACCGTGAAAGGTTTTGGGTTCGTTTGCACGGCGAGGTGAAAACTCCTGCAAAGTTTCCTCCCCACTCCCTTCTCCCAGGAGCCAGCAGAAGGTTCAGTTGAGAGAGAAACCCTTCTCCACTCACAAATGAACATTTATTGTGGTTTATTTTACAGGTGGAAGAACAAACTACCTGTTCCTTTCAGAGATTTGGGTTGGAACAGCAACGGACAAACACTGTCGGGGTTCTGCTCTTTGCATTCAGACCCCCTGAATTTCACACAGAGCCTCCCAGATTTCATTAACACAAAAACAACACATCAAACATCTAGCAGGGAGCTCATCAGGCTTCTCCACCTTGCTGGTGGCTTTTTAGCCCAGGAATTGGCCAGATGAGAGCTTTTGGCAGCCCCACGGGGACTGCACAATTCTGTTGTGAGGCGCAGCCCGTGATAAACTCATCAATGAATAGTTAAAAACCAGGCTCCAAAAGTGTGGTTAGAAAATGAAATGCAAATATATACAAAGTAGCCAATGGTTCCTGTGGATAGAAATGCCTGCCCACCTCATGAGTGCAGCTTTCCAGCCAGCTTTCCAAGCAGAGCAGCCCTTGCACTCCTGTATCTACAATTGTGCCATTTATAAGCCAGGAGCCCACCTTGCCCTAGCACTGGTTCCTGCAGTGGCTCATGTTCCACTGCCTTGTTCCTGGGAAGATCTGTGCTAAACCAGAGCAAAGAGCAGAGTTTTGGGGAAGGAATGGCCCAGCTGGGAAAGCACCAGACACTCTCACTATTCCTTGTGAAAAAACCTGAAAACCCTGCTTTAGCTGGGTGAGAGAAAGGCTTTTACAACTGGCATTAAAATAAAATGTTACACTGGCACCTGGGTCAAACAAAAGTCTGGGTGGATAATTCTGGCTCAGAGTTATTGATCAGAATGGTTCTGGCTCAGGCTGTGGGTGCTCCATGCCTGGAAGTGTCCAAGGCCAGGCTGGGTGGAGCTGGGCTGGTGGAAGTGGCCCTGCCCTGCTCATGGAATGGGGTGAGCTGTGAGGACCCTTCCAACCCAAACCAGTCTGGGATTCCATGCTGGCAGAAGGAAATAAAGTTTCTGGATAAAGGATGAAGGGGTTTATAAGAAAGCAGCACAGCAAGCTGCAAACTCAGAGCCAGTTTGATAAGAAGGGAACACCTTGTTTTATCAGGCCTTCCCCTTAAAATCCTCTTTCATTCATTTACTCTGCCCAAATTGCCCACTGTGCTGCTGGAAAAGCAACTTCCAGACTCTCTGGTGGAAGAATCCAGGAGTAAAACACATTTCAGGTGTAAGCAGCTGCCTTTTATCCTCCCTGCAACACCAGAGCTGTGCAGGGTGCTTGGGCAGAGCTCCTGCCTGGAGAACAAATCCCCTAAAGCAGCAGAGAGAGGCCAGGCAGGCACATCCCACCCCAAAAACTCACCTCCAGACCCCCTCATGGGCTCACTTTGGCTCCTTCCAGTGCCCTGGCACATCCCACCCCCAAAAACTCACCTCCAGACCCCTCATGGTCTCGTTTTTGCTCTTTCCAGTGCCCTGGCACACACCAGGAGTTGCTTCACTGCCACTCAGCTGTGGTTTTGCTCCCTTGGTGGGGCTGAGATGGGGAAATGCTCTCATTTCTCTGCATTACAGAGTTAAATAGAGTGAACTGAGAAGCTCTGTGAGAAATAATGGAGTGAGATCATCCATACAATGGCTTAAATACACCAAGGGAACTTCTCTGTCTGAGCTGGAGCCAGCCTGGCAGTCACACCCTCAGCACAGGGGCTGTCACTGCTGTCACCCCTGCCACAGGGGTGGCTTCAGTGGCCCCACACACCCCCCATGTGCCCCATTTCCACCCCTTTTCCACCCCATTTCCACTCCATTTCCACCCCAGGTTTCCCACAGCAGATCTCAGATCTCTCACCCCATAAAGCCACAGATTCCTCAATAAAGGAAATTTTCTGCTCAAACCAGAGCAGCGTCCAGCACCTGCCCCTTCACAGAACCCCAGGGACCTTAAATCCCAACCCAGCCATGCAGGGACACCTCCCACCACCCCAGCTTGCTCCAAACCCTGCCCAGCCTCACCTTGGACCCTCCCAGGTGCTCGGGGGCATTTTAAGGGACAGCACTGCTTCATATGGGGAACGTATTTTCTATAAAATCATTGCTAAAACCTTTTAACTCCTCTCCTAAGCAACCCAGCATGTGACTCAATTACAGATCACACTGGACATTTGGAAGGGAAGTTGAGTCAGAATCAGTGGTTTTGTTCACAAACCATCCAGGCAGTGAAACATTTGATTCTGAATTGTGTCAGCCCTTAAATCTGGGCTGCCAGGGCACAGCAAGGGTTAAAGTATGACTGGGAAAGAGTAAAATGGAAAAATTTCAGGATTTCAGCAGGGGAATAAGCTGTCCCCAACTTCTTTTTTAAACAGCTGAGAGTTTCAGCCCTTTTTGAGGTGACACTGAGCTCTGTGGAAGCCCTGCCAGCAAAGCAGGTCAGAATTCTGCCCAAGAACCACCTCAGCCTTTAATTTTCTACAGATGGGCCTGGTTATCACCACCCACCTCCACCAGGAAAGGGAAAACCATCACTTTAAAGAAAGACACCCCAAATTCTGCATTTTGTTACGAATAAATAGGAATCACCCCAAATTCTGCATTTTACTCTGAATAAATAGAAATCACCCCAAATTCTGCATTTTATTATGAATAAATAGGAATCACCCCAAATTCTGCATTTTACTCTGAATAAATAGAAATCACCCCAAATTCTGCATTTTACTATGAGTAAATAGGAGCCACCCAAAATTCTGCATTTTACTCTGAATAAATAGAAATCACCCCAAATTCTACATTTTACTCTGAATAAATAGAAATCACCCCAAATTCTGCATTTTACTCTGAATAAATAGCAATCACCCCAAATTCTGCATTTTACTCTGGATAAATAGAAATCACCCCAAATTCTATTCTGAATAAATACAAACCAAGATGCGTTGGCAGCACTCACCAAACAAACCAATTCAACGTTGGTTAACATGAACATTTAATTGACATTTAATACTAGCCATTGAACACAAACTGATATGAAATTGTTCATTTTATCACTCAGGTCGTTGAAAAGGCCACAGTTCTGACCATCTCTCCATTTGGCCATTTTCTCACTGCTTCTCCAAGCAGACATTCCACAAGGAAATTCTGGAAGCTTCTATATGAATAAAACTCCCAAATTTATCATACAGCTGGTACAGATCTCAGGGAAATAAAACCTTAAACTGTCCCAAGGTCACAGAAGTAAGTGATTATCTATTAAAAATAGATCATAATAATAAAATATAATAATAATAACCAAATAATAATAACCAAAACCCAGCTGGTGTCACCCAAGAACAGAATCACAGCTCATGAAATTATTCAATGGATAAATCCAGGTTTTTTTTTTTGTCATTCATTCAAGTGGCTGCATTCTAGCAAGGAGAAAAAAAAATCTCAATAAAAGAATTTTATTCTGGTAGGATGAGAAAAATGCTAAACATGTTTTTATGGAAGAAACAGAGATAGAGCACTGGCTTGAACACTGAAAATCTCTCATGCCCTGATCTATAAATAAAACTGGTTGGGCTTTTCTTTTGTACTAAATTTAAAGGAAAGCCTTTTCCGTGGAGAGTTTTCTTTCAAGCAAGCTCTGCCCCAGAAGGACTTCAAGGATGGTGTTTCCAACCAGCAGCATGAATGAATTAAACAATAAATGCAGGCAGGGAGCAGCTGTGTGTTTCTTTAGCAGGAGCAGACGAGTGTGCAGCTCAAACACGGCTGGGCTCTGCAGGAAGGACAATTCCTGATGCTTCCCACCCACTTTTCCTCCACCCTCTCCTCCAGGAGCAGAAAAAGTTCCCAGGCTGGTGCCATCGAGCAGAAATTCCAGATTTTGTTGCGCAAAATTATTTGAAATTATGAAATTATTCGAAATGACGAAATTGTTCAGCTTTTCTGTGAGTCATCCACAGGGAAAAGGCAGCAAAGGCTCTCGGTGGCCTTGGCAGCTCCAGCCCCAGTGTGTGTGTCTGGGCACAGGGGGAGTCACTGTCACTGTCCTGCCACTGCTCAGGGCCTCCCTCTCCTCCTCCTCCTCCTCCCAGAACTCCCCCAAGTTCCCACCTGGAGCCACGAGTTCCAGGACAAGCCCTGTGAGAAATGGGTTTGTAAAGAATTTTTAAAACTTGATAGAAAGCCCACAAATACAATATAAAACTCAGCACCATTCCACCAAAAATCAACTTATTTCCTTATTACAATACCTTATAAATATTTTCCAGCCAATTAACTTTTGCTACACAATACTACTATTACTTCTAACACGATTTTTACCCCACTTAGTTCTACTACAATACCCCTTTCAGAGTTCTAATTCTCTAAAATATCTGCTCTTTTTACAAACCCGTATTTTAAAACTTGTTAAAACTTATTTCTACTTCAATCTCTCTCTCAACAATGTCATCTCTGTTCCACGGCTTTCCTAAATCAGCCCAGATTATCTTAATATTTGCATACAGATGTGCAAAAGTGTATAAATTTTCTATCTAGTTTGGGGGAGGAATGGCCCAGTTGGGAAAGCACCAGACACTCTCACTATTCCTTGTGAAAAAACCTGAAAACCCTGCTTTAGCTGGGTGAGAGAAAGGCTTTTACAACTGGCATTAAAATAAAATATTACGCAATTTACATTTTATTTAATTGAAATATTACCCCATCAAGTTCTAAAAATTCTTCACAAATCCATTTCTCTCAAACCCATGGCAGCACCATGGCACAAAACCTCTGTCCCCGAGCCACTCAGAACCTGCTGTTTAAACAAAATTTAATTAAAACAATGCTCATTAGCCTGGCACTAATTATTATCTGTACCAGATATTACAGTATCAGCCACTAACTGCTGTCCCCTGACTTTTCAGACACTGTCACCTCCTTTTCCTGCCCCAAAGCTGCTGCCTGTGCTCCACATTTCACTCCAAACCCAGCAGAAATCCACATTTCCCAAACCACTTTCTGCACCAGCTCTGGGGTTCCACTTGCTCCCACTTTTCCTTCAGTTTTCCTCCAGTCCTGACCATTTCTGTCCTTTGCTTTTTCTACAAAACAAATGGGTTTTCTCTCCTCTCAAGGGCTGCACCTGCCCTTTCCTTCTTCCCCTGGCACAGGAATTGGGCATCCAGCAAACCCGTGGGAGAAGAAGGAATTTGAAGCAAACCTCTCCCCCAGCCCCATCCCAGCCTGACCTCTGTGCTAGGGACTCTAAAACTCTTAAATTTTGTTCAAACACAGCAAAAACCCACAAACATTGCAAAATTCCTGCCAGAACCACCCCGGCCTTTGCTGGTGTTCGTCACCCACGAGTGATTTCTCCAGTTTAAACTTCAGTGCTGCAGAGCAGGTGCACAAAGCAGGGAGATAAATCAAGATTTTGGGGTGAGAACTCAGATCTGCTTCCCTGGAGCTGTGAACCAGCCTTCAGTTCAGCACCCCAAAGATCTCAGAGAGGATGAGGAGCCCCTAGCTCAGGGAGGGGAGAAAATTCCCCTGAAAAGATCAAGAAAAAGAAAAGATCAAGAAAAAGAAAAGATCAAGAAAAAGAAAAGATCAAGAAAAAAAATCCTCTGATTATCCAAGGCAGCAGCACACATGGCTGTTCCCCCTTTGTCCATGCAGGGAATTTTTCCATGGATTTGGCAGGGGGTGAGCAGCAGGAGAGAAGAATTCTGCCTGAAAACCTGGGATGGTGGGAGCTGTCCCTGCTGTGGCAGGGGGGTGGAAGCTCTTTAAGCTTTTTTTCCACCCCAACCATTCCATGATTTCATGATTCTCCAAGTCACTGACTGACTGGAGAGGTCCCTGCTGTGTGTCCTGAGAAACTGAGATTTATTCCATGACAGAGAGATAAAATCCCACAGGCTGAAGCAGCTCACTGAGACTAAAGCCAGCCAATAAATGGATTTTAGCTGAGCTGCCAATGATCCCAAAAGCTCATCCTGGGCCACTCAAATCACAGCTCCTCCTCTCCTCTGTGTGCTTGTGGGGACTTGGGAGAGGGGTTTGTGGCAGCTCTGGGGGCTCTGGGACAGCTGAGTTAACAGTGGTGGGTCCCAGGGGCTCTCTGTTTCGTACTCATTAATGCTCATTATATTTCCAATGCTCACAATGCTCTGTGAGCACAAAAGCTGAATTTCCTCCTCCCTACCCTGGAAATATGTAAACCCTCGGGTCATTCGACTTGCTGGTGTTTCTGTTTCCAGGAGAGAGCAGGAACATTGAAAACAAATTTTAAAAAAAAACCCAAAACAACAAAACCAAGCCTTTCCCAGCCAGTTGTGGTGTATGGGATGTGACATAATGGTTTGGGTTTGGAGCATCTCCCCTGAGCACCCACACAGTCCCCAGAAATCCAGCCCTGCAGCACTTCCAGACCCCACAGGACATCTCCAGCAGGAATTTCCCCATGGAAAGGGGGCTCAGGCTTTGGCAGGGGCTGCCCAGGGAGGTTTGGAGTGCCCATCCCTGGAGGTGTCCAAGGAATGCCTGGATGTGGCACTCAGGGCTCTGCGTGACAAGGTGGAGGCTGGCCAAAGCTTGGACTTGGTGGTCTTGGAGATCTTTTCTAACTTTAAATCTTTGATTCCATTTTTGTAACCAGAATTGTGGGTTTTAATGCAGGATTTTTTAATCCCATCCTCCTCCTTGCACTTCCTTTCTTCTCCTCTTCCCTCTAATGAAATCTTTCCATGTTATTAATGGCCAGGGTGGATCTCCAGAGTGTATTCCTTCCAGGGTTTTCTTGTTTGCTGTAATCTTCAAATGTTTCCAGTTCATTTCCTATTTTCCTGCTCTAAACCCCACTGCCAAAAAAAATCCCCAGAGCAGGCTCTGGTAGGGGAACAGAAAATCCAGATTTTTGAGAATGGACATTGTTGCATTCTGACATTTGATCCAGGCTCTTGTTAATCAGCAGCAACTCACCCCTCCAGTGTGAGCCACGTCCAGCAGTGGCTGACAGCTCCTCCAGGTGGGTTTTTCTCTCAGCATTTCAGTCACTGCAGTGGGGAACGCTGAGTCCTGTAATTTATGTGGAATTAGTAATCCGAGGGCATTCAGCCAAAAACTCAAGATTGGATTTACAGAGGGCTGTTCCATCAGCTTCCTTTAGGAATTGAATTATTAGGGATGAAATTAATGGAATGGATTCGTGCCTAGATAAGAGGAATGTTGTCTGTCAGAACCAAGGAGGGGACAGACACCCAAGGAAAAGTTCCTCACTCCTGGATGGGAATGTCTGAAACCAGAGTGGCTCTGTAATCCCCTGTGGAAAGAATTACTTGGATTTAATGTAATCCCTCCCCAGAAAAACTGGAACCACCACAGACTGCACTGATATTGGAGCTCAAGTGCAGGATGGTGCCAGTTGGAACGGGATTGGAGCTGGGGAATTCCTCGGGACAGGCGAGGAGGAAAAAAACCCAATCTGATGTAATTTCATGGATTATTGCTGGGTTTGATCATTTCTGTGGCTTCTGGAGGAACAACCTCACACATTCAGCTGCTCACGACACAGAAACTTCCTGGTAAACACAAACTGGGGTTGAAACCCCCTGGAGGTGGCTCAGGCTGATGGAACTGCTGCTAAATTACGCTGATGCTGAGACTGGAGATTTTGGGGGTCTGGCACTGGGAGTTAGGGCTGAGTGAATTCTGTTCACTGCTGGGATCCTTGACCACATCAATTTTCCCTTTTAAATGTCCTCAGTAATACTTTTGTTCGTTCACTTCTTCCAACTTTCAGCTACAACCTTCTAATAACAAAAATAATCTCACTCCCAGGGAGCAGAGAAGGAGGGATTTTGGGGCGTTCTCCTGGCTCTGCTGAAACCTTCAGCCAGCTGGTTCTTGCCACCCATCTCTGCTCCCCTTGGGCACAGGAATGATTTAATTCCCACCAGGGAATGAAATGATCCCACCAGGGAATGAAATGATCTCACCAGGATCATTCCATCCCTTCTTCCCTGCCAGAGCTGCACAGGAGATTCTGCAGGGCAAGAGGGATGGAGACACGTGGGAAATGCCTAAATCCTGATAGAAAATTCACTTTTTATGTAATAGCCCTTAAATCTCGATAGAAAATTCACACAGGGTGTAGTAGCTCTTAAAATTTGGTATAAAATTCACATTGTATGCAATAATTTTTAAAATTTGATAGAAAATTTACATTGTATGTAATAGTTCTTAAATATTAATAGAAAACTCACATTGTATGTAATAGTTCTTAAAATCTCATAGAAAATTCACATTGTGTGTAATAGTTCTTAAATCTTGATAGAAAGTTCACATAGTGTGTAATAGTTCTTGAAACTTCATAGAAAAGTTTCTTACATTGTATGTAATAGTTCTTAAATCTTGATAGAAAATTCACATAGTATGTAATAGTGCTAGAAACTTCATAGAAAAGTTTCTTACATTGTATGTAATAGTCCTTAAAATTTGACAGAAAATTCATAGTGTGTAATAGTTCTTGAAACTTCATAGAAAATTCACATAGTGTGTAATAGTCCTTAAATCTTGATTGAAAATTCACATTGTGTGTAATAGTTCTTAAATCTTGATAGAAAATTCACATAGCATGTAGTAGTTCTTAAAATTTGGTATAAAATTCACATTGTATGCAATAATTTTTAAAATTTGATAGAAAATTCACATAGTATGTAATAGTGCTAGAAACTTCATAGAAAATTCACATTGTATGTAATAGTCCTTAAAATTTGATAGAAAATTCACATTGTATGTAATAGTTCCTAAATATTAATAGAAAATTCACATTGTATGTAATAGTTCCTAAATATTAATAGAAAATTCACATTGTATGTAATAGTCCTTAAAATTTGATAGAAAACTCACACAGGGTGTAATAGTTCTTAAATCTCGATAGAAAATTCATGTTGTATGTATCTGTATGCAAACTCTAAGGTAAGAAATGTTGATTTAGGAGTGTCAGGAAAAGGCCTGATCCCACAGAGCCCCCTCGGGGTGTCCCCCCCGTGCTCCTTAGGGCAGAGGGCAATGAGGGGGTGCCAACCCCCCTGGAGAGCTCTCCCGGCTGTGCCCAGCCCTGGGTGGCACTGGGTGCCCAGCCCTGGGTGCTGTGAGCAGCCCCAGCTGCTGCCAGCTGTTCCTGCAGCCCCCAGAGAAGAGCAGAACCGATTCCCACCCGAGCCCAGGCTGTCTGGGGCTGAGCTGGTTCGGAATTAATCGAGCCCAACAAGGCAGTGACAACCCCAGGAAGGTGCTGGGCTGGAAGGGGCTGCAGCCCTGGGGATGGGAGGACAATGCGTATTTTACACCGTGAATTTTTTATTAAGGGCTGGGTTTTTTTCATTTTTTTATTATTTTTTTATTATTGGATATGAATATTTTACACGTCCGAGTTCAGAACAATGCTTTTTTTGGCTGCCTCTGCACTTTTCATGGTTGTGTACCCTTGCATTGCATAACTGAGAGAGATCCATTTACACACAGGGGGAAAGGGGACTAATGAATCTCAGCAAAGCTAACTTTACTGTGTGTGAAAAAAACAGCACTCTGAATTTGTCCAAATAAAAAAAAAAAAAATACACATACATAAAATCCTTGCATGGAATGGCTTAATAAAATCTGTGTGGGGGGGTAAGGAGTGCACAGCTGAGCTCTCTCACCCTGAGGAGCTGCAGGCAGGGACATCTCCACCTGGAAAAGCTCTGGAATGTTCTCTCATCCTCCATCTCAAGCCCCTCACACTGAGGGACTCACCTGGATGTTTCCAAAGTGGGAGAAAAGGAGCCAGACCTGCAAATTGCTTGGTGAATCGTGGGATGGGGCTGCTCATGCTCAGTGCTGGTGTTTTCCTGCCCCTTTTTCCTTCCTGGCCGCCTCCAGGTGTTCCAGATGTTGTTTCACACCAGATGTGCAGGACAGCCCTGCCCTGCTGCCCTGTCCCTGCTCCGGAGCCACCCCTGGGAGCACCCAAGGCTCTGGATGGGCTCTGAGCCCTGCTCTGGCTGAAGATGGCAGGGAGGTTGGGCTAGATGGGTTTAGAGCTCCCTTCCAAGCCAAACCACCCTGGCCCAGTGACCCTCAGGCATTCCTGCTTTGGGGACAGCTCCTGCTGCATTTCCAGGGAGCTGCTGGGTGTGGCAGGGCCAGGCTGCCTGCAATCCCTTCCTTCTCACCATGGACGGGGAAGAAACACCTGTTTCTTCTGTTTTTATTCTATTATTCTTCTATTCTTCTATATCCTTCTGTTCTATTATTCTATTATTCTTCTGAATTATCTGTTTGTCCAGGTAATTCGGCCCTGACCCTGCCTGTCCCGAGCTCTCTGAGCATCTCTCAGCAAACCAAGCTGCTCCTTCCCCAGCTCCCTCTGTGCCCCTCTGGAGGGGTCTGTATCCAGCTGATCTGGGGACAAACTGTCCCTCACCATCTTCCCTGGGACCTGCAGGGCCAGAGCACCTTCCAGTGTGGGTGAGGGACGGGAGAGGGGAACAATAAAATAATAAAAATGAGAAGTGTCCAGAGCGTGTTTGAACCCAGGGGTTTTACTGGGGGTGGGACAGCAGGGACAGCAGCAGAGCCTGCAAGCAAAGGCAGGCAGGGTGACAAGAGCCAAACAAGAGTTGTTTGGGGCAGTCACTGAGCATTGTCCTGGGCTGACATCCAACAAAACCTTCAAATTCAAAACGGGGAATGGGCAAAGTGCAGAAGGATGAGTTGTTTGGCATTTAAAAGAAAATCGAGCTGCTGCTGGGTTGAAACTTAAATGAGACTTGGGGAGAGAGGGAGGGGAAAAAATGACCAGATTTTGCTGGGATAAAGTGAATTTTCTTCCTGGTGGCTGCGTGGGGCTGTTTGGGATTTGTGCTAGGAGAAGTGTGGATAATAATGGGATGTTTTCATTAATGCCTTTGCTCCTCACCCACCAGGAGCTGGGAGGGGACACAGCCAGGCCAGATGACTCCAAGTGACCCAAGAGATATCCCAGACCCTGTGGGATCATGGTCAGCACAGAGAGCTGGGGAGTAGGAGGAAAAGGGGGAATTTGGGGTGATGGTGTTTGGTCAGAATAGAGCTGGGAGAGGAGGAGTAAAAGGGGAAATTTGGGGTGATGGTGTTTGNGATGGTGTTTGGTCAGCACAGAGACCTGGGGTGAAGGAGGAAAAGGGGAAATTTGGGGTGATGGTGTTTGGTCAGAATAGAGCTGGGGTGAAGGAGGAAAAGGGGAAATTTGGGGTGATGGTGTTTGGTCAGAATAGAGCTGGGGAGGAGGAGGAAAAGGGGAAATTTGGGGTGATGGTGTTTGGTCAGAATAGAGCTGAGGAAAAGAGGAAAAGGGGAAATTTGGGGTGGTGGTGTTTGGTCAGCACAGAGAGCTGGGGAGGAGGAGGAGGGAAAGAGGAAATTTGGGGTGATGGTGTTTGGCTCCCACTCTTTAATCCCTTAACCAGCCCTCTCCTCACCGGGCTGGTGAGGCTCTCCCAGCTCCAGAAGGATGCCAGGAGTTTACAGAATCCCAGGACAGCTGGGGTGGGAAGGGGCCTCTGGAGATCACCCAAGGCTGGCTCACCTGGAGCAGGTGGTGCAGGAACACGTCCAGGAGGGCTTGGGATGTCTCCAGAGAGGGGCACTCACACCTGGACAAATTCACAATTTAAATCCTCCGTGTACCCACAGCACAGGGGAACGATCAGAGGAAGGACTCCTGCAGCTCCTTCCCTGAGGTGTGGCAGCTGAGGGAAGCCCCAAATGACTGAGACCTCAGCCTGTTGAGAACAAAACTGAAATAAAAGTGAGGAGGGAGTGAATTCCCAGCGTTCCGTGGAGCAGGGCAGCACAAGGAGAGCAGGAGGCTGAAGTGGAGGCAGGGAACACAGTTCTGCTCTCCGTGGTGTGCCCTTGGGCAAAGTCGTGCCTGGGAGGGGAATGGAAGCAGCCAGGCCAGCCCTGGGTGCTGCAGAGCAGTAATGATGGCTTGGTGAAGGATTTGCTGCTGGGAGGAGCTGACCCTGGTGCCTGGATGTAAAACGAGTTTGGCATCAATGGATCCACCTAGGATTGCATCAGCAATGCTCTGTGAGGGTGAAATCTCATTAGAAGCACTCACAGAGCTCTCTGTGAACTTCCCTTCCCTTCCCTTCCCCATTTTCACCCAGGTTCTCTCTGTTTTCCAGCAATTTTTAAATTATTTTTATTTCACATCAGATTTTTTGGTGCTTTTTAAAATATTTTATTTGCCTTAGATTAAACACTTCAGCCACTACAAATCCCCCCCTGTACAAAACTCAGGGAGCTGAGAAATATTTAAACTGTCCCCAGCTCTCCCTAAGTCTTTGCCTTATTCTTGCTCAGGGGGAAATGAGGTTTGGTGGGGTTTGTGGAGTTTTCCTAAATCCCCTGCCCACGTCCTCCCAGCCCACGGAATTTGATTTTCCCCCGTGCCTTGAGCCCAGGGGTGGCTCTGCCTCCTTCAGAGCCCTGGAAATGTCCTGCAGGAAAGGAAAAAAAGCCTTGTAGGAAAGGAAAAGAAAAATCCTGCAGGAAAGGGAAAGTTCTGAAGGAAGGGGAATGTCCTGCAGGAAAGGAAAAGTCCTGAAAGAAAGGAAAAGAGCCCTGCAGGAAAGGAAAAGAATCCTGCAGGAGAGGAAAAGTCCTGTAGGAAGGAGAATGTTCTGCAGGAAAGGAAAGGTCATGCAGGAAAAGTCCTAAAGGAAAAGAATCCTGCAGGAAAGGAAAAGCCCTGAAAGAAAGGAAAAGAATCCTGAAGGAGAGAAAAAGAGCCCTGCAGGAAAGGAAAAGACCTACAAGAAGGGAAAAAAGCCCTGCAGGAGAGGAAAAAAGCCCTGGAGGAGAGAAGAGCCCGAGCTCCCAGCGGAGGCGGTGCCCGGTGGCGCTCGGTGCCAGGGCTGCAGAGGGCATCCCTGAGTCTGGAACACATCCCTGAGTCTGGAACACATCC
>VWZV01014390.1:20979-89139 GCA_013397155.1 Irena cyanogastra | reverse complement strand
AAAAAAAAAAAAAAACAAAAAAAAAACAAAACAAGAGAGATAAAAAACCAGCACACTGTCAGGTATTTACAAGTAGCAGCAACTTCATTTTGAAGTAAAATAACAGATGCTGACAAAGTTTCATAGTACAAAGTTGAGCGATGATACACCTGCAATAATTTTGTAGCAAGAGCCTGCTAGAGCAGATCCACCAGAATCTGTGCAATCAGAAAGAAATGCTATGTTTCATTTCAAAACATTTGAACTTAAATTGCTGTATTTCAAACCAGCTGTATTGCTAAAATAAAGGGAGACTATAAATCTTGCTTCACTATGTAGTTTTGTCTCCATATAAGCAATCTAAAACTTTGTTTGCAAATATTTAAAGGAGTTTGATTCTGAACAGTATTTTGGCAAAGAAAAGTTTTTAAGTACTTCCAGGTGCACTGACCTAGATTTTTCAGACAAACATAAGTTTCCTATTCACACCAAGTTACTTTAAAGGCACCATTGTGGAACAAAACCTAATATGATCCAGAAAGAACTTAATACATCCTAATTCTCATTAGTGTATCTTGTTAGGGAGAAATTTTAATTTTAAGTATTTTTGTCACTTATTAAAATGTATAGCTACAAGGTTGTGTTAGGTGTTGATTATGAACATTATCTGGACAAAAAAAAAGTGGCAAAATGAATGAGAGGAATATGAACCTAGGATGCATTCATGTCAAAAGTAATTTTGAACCTGTGATAGAGTCTCCAAGTCAAAGTGTTTCCTGCTCATTAGCTCTTAAAGGCTCTTTACTTAACCTGGAGAAGTTTTCATCCTCTTAACTTCTAATTTATAGAACAAATCCGGGTTCTTAATCCTGCCCTTGGATGGTACAAAGTGTATAATCCCAGTTATTGTGGGACCTACTTAAACATTTATTGGATGAGTCCTTCAGTGCTTTAAAAACCTCCAATATTCTTTACGCCTGCATATTGCAAAGCTTTTTAAAAAGTTTAAACTACAAAATCATCCAGAATTTGAAACTGATTATATTTATCAAAAGGTAAAAAAAACCAAAACAAAAAACCCAACCCTAATGTTAGTTTATCAATCTAAAAAGGGGTTTCATCAGACTTCAAGCATGATCTACGGAATTTACTCTGAGCTTTCTGCCCTAATAACATGCCTTGTAGGAAAATAAAAATGAGAGTATTGGTACCAGGAATCCATGTTGGTTTTACCATATTTCTTGTTCATCTGCTAGAGTAGACGTATCTTTAAAACAACATTACATTTCTCAACATGACTGATTAAATTAAAATATTTTGTCCATGCAGCCAAATATTCTATTACTCCCAAACCAAAAGCATTACATCAAAAATTGATTCAGATCATTAGTTCTTGCTGACATTGGGGTTTTCCTATGCAATCACTTCAACAGATTGTCCTTCTATCCTAAGTGTATCTTTTTACCTTGGTTATATCTCATTTTTAATAACAACCATATTTTTCTCAAATTGTAATAAAGACAATGATACAGTGAAATTTTGCTGCTCTAATGAGCTCTGAACTGTGACTTAGGCTTGTGAAGCAACAGCTGCTGCTGTCCTTAATATATCAGCATTTGACATCTCCTCAAAAAAATCTTTACTGTTACAGAGACTATGAGTCAAATACTTCTAGCACAAAATTTCTTACAGCTCAATGGCATTTGGACTTAGCTCTACTGGGTTTTATAAATCTGCAATAAAAAAACATCACCCATTTACACTCAAATTAACAAAATAAACTGAATTTTATATCTACATGAAAGACAGAATGGCATTTCTGGATGGGTTAAACGACGACAACAAATTATAAACATTTATCTTTATTTCAATCAAGTAAATAAATATATTACTCACAAATCCTGTGCTGTCATCTCCTTGACTCCTACTGTAGCAATCTTGAGTATTTATTTGTGCTCTCGTAACAATATATCTTAAGCATTACTAAAATAAGTGGCTTTATCTCTTAGCAGACTATGAGAAATCCAAGGGGGAAAAAAGATAAAAATAAACTAAGCTGTGGAGGGGGTTGTTTTTGTTGGTTTGGTTGGTTTTTTGAATTCTTTTTTTGTTTGTTGGTTTGGGTTTTTGCTGTTCATAAAACCAGAAAAAAAAAATTTAACTTGTACTACAGAAAAACTTTTGAATTAAACTGAAGGAAGACTTCCTAAGTACACAAGCACAGTATCTAGATCACAGAATAGCAATAAAATTTAATGTTTTAGAGGAGGAAGAGTTTCTTCTATTAGCAAGCAGTCCTTCTCCAGGTACTTCAGACCTTGGTATTCAATAGGTCTGTGACCAATAGAAAGAACAGGGGGTTCCCAGCAGGAACACAAAGAAACTAGGTTCTAGTTTCACTCAAGGTGTTCTTCATTTCAGTCACTCCTTCCTGACTCCAGCTACCTCCAGAGTCTGCTGGATTCTTCTTAGGCTAATGAGCATTGTAAGTCCAGCTGTTCTTTGCAAAGCATTTACTTTTTCACTTCATCCCAGCAAAAGGGCTAGAAAAACCCACCATGCTTTTTCCCAACTATTAGTTTGCTTTCTGGCTTTATTTAAATGCTTGCAATCTCTTGGTTCCACTCCAATTTAATTAGTGGCCCGATGTTTTCATAAGCAAAAGTTGTCATTGATATAAAATGAGGTGAGTAGTGATCTGTTAATTCAGCAACACTTCAAAATGACTGAACATGAATGAAATGGTAAATTGCAATTACATTCCTAAGAGAGTACATATGAAATCCATATTAATACCACATTAGTTCATCATGACTAACATTATTATAGCTAATACTAAATGATAAAATAATGACTACCTACTTATAGAATTAGCATTTCTAATCTTCCTCCTAAAAGGAATATAATTATGCTTCTCTAGAAAGAATGCAAAGATTTGCCTACTTAAGTGATTACTTAGCCACAAAATATGGGTTTCAGCTGACTCAGCATGCATAGACTCATGTAGGGTTTACTGAGGTAAACTGCACTGTTAAATGTGCAGGAGTTAACTTGTGGAAATTTAGAGGGAAAATTATGGCTTATGTTTTTAATTTAGAAAGAGGTATTTGCATTCCATTCTAACATTTAGGAAACAACATTGAAGATAAAAATAGCTGCATAGATATGCTTTATCTTCTAAGTAAAGTAGATTTAGCATTTGTCATGGTCATAATTTCTCCCATGTTCAATAGGCTGTAGAACAATAACTTTGTCCTATTTAAGCGTCTAAAAATCCCAAAGAAAGTGAAAAAGAGTTAAGCCAGAAATTAAACACAAGAACAACAGAGGCTAAGAAGCACATCTGGGGACACTGGTCTTCCACATATTAGAAGTTTTAGTTTTGTTTCAAAATTATTTTTGCAAAAGGATGACAGCGAATGCAGGATTTTTTGAGTCCTAAGGCCAGTGCTTCATCATTACATTTGCTTTCTATAATGTTTATGTTTTACATCACAGAAATGAATCTTATGTTAGTAATGGCTTTAGCAAAGAAATTTCTGTAGTAATAACCCATGACTAAAATGAAACTGTGTAAAATAGAAGGGGGAACGTAAAAAAGCCATATAACTTTCCTTTAAGTGGGATGCTGCAGTAAAGCTCTGAGCACATTTAAAAAGGCCAACTCAGTGGAGGCTTTCATAGAAGCATCTGTGAGGCTGTAATTTTGTGTAATTTATGAGGGACTTAACAGAGTGACTAAGAAGAGAGAAAACATGGAAGTAAAAGGTAAATTTAAAGGCACAACTTTTGTCTGAGAAAATTGTTAATCTACAAATTAAAAATGACAAAGGTGTAATGACCGATCCATCAGTATGACAACCAGTAGTTCCAGGTTGTTTCTTTTCCATACTAAAATAGAGGTGTCTTTAAATTGTTAAAAGGAAAAATTATTTGAGCCTCACACGCCAGTTAATGATTGCGATTTTCGATGTCTTTTTATGATATATTTGCTATCATGACATATTTGGGTCAGAAATGTTGAGGAACACAGGCTGCTGTTTGGTAAACAATTTAAACTAATGCAGTCTTCAAAGTTCTACAAGGTTTACAATATTTGAGAGAGCAATTAACAGCATGTTGAACCATTCTTGAACAACCATGCCCTTTCAAGTCGACTGTCAGTGTACAGGAAGGTTAGCTACGGATCTCCTGTGAGCAGCCTCCATGGCTCTTTCTGCGCAGTGACAGGAACAAAACTGGGGGAGGCATTTGAATTGGGCACTCTGCATCAGAAGTCAAGGAAGCTTCAGCCTGCCAAGACAAGAGCCTTGTGTTTCTTACAAGGCCCTCACACTTGAACTGCGGAACTATTTATTTATTTATGTTGAACACTGTTAAACAAAAGAGTGTTAAAATCTTTCTACTAAACCTGCTGGGAAAAGGCATACTGTACAAGACAAAAATGCAACTAATTGCATTCAAATTAACATAGATTTTATACATATGTACATATGTCTAAAGATGCATTTTCAAATATGATAGGATACAATACCTAGTCAAAAAGCTAAGATACAAAAGCTAGTTTCTGTTGAAACAGTACAGGAAATCAACTGAATACTAAAACATGTAAGTAATTGCTTTAATAGTTGTGTGCTTCTTGCAAAAATGTAATACAGCAGGAAAAAACTGAACTAGCAATGAGAGGACATTTATATTTCCACAATGAGATGCTCTCAAGGTAATGTGTAATTTCAACCTCTTGACACATTTCCACTCTTGTGAACAGTGCCAGTCTCACTTCGAGAAAACATAGGAATTTTTTCCTCAGGTTGCCTTGACTCTGCTAGTTTACTTAAATCACCGTCTAAATGAAACACTTCAGCAAGTTCTTTTGCAGTGCATAAACAATAACAACTGCTGTCAAGAATTCCAGCAGATACACCAGGAACAGCAATGAACCTTCTCAACCACAGAAGCTTAAAAAAATTCACACTCGCTTGCTAATTAGGAGCTGCAAGCAGAAAGGTTTGCTCTGCTTCCTCCACGAGAGTTAACAGCAGCTCACCAGGAGGCGAGGAGCTTGCAAGGGTAACCCCACTCCTCTGCCACACTGCCAGGCTTCTGCTGGGGACTGGAGCCCTGTGTCAGCCTCACCGAGGCCTGATGGGTTAACTGGAGTGTATTCTGCCTGGCAGAGCTGTTGTGCTAATACCACTAATTTTATCCAGGCTTTTCTGAGAAAATCAAATGGCCTTGAGAACTGTTGTGCTCTCAGATCAGACAGAGTCACAGCATGTACTTTGTAGTGAATCTCTGCTACATTAACAATATTATTAGTACTCTCACATTTTGATAACTATAAAACTCCAAGATCTAAATAAGGTAATCAAAGTGACTGCATTGTTTTATTACTTGAAATACAGGCGCTAAAATTATTTTAGAAAACAAAAGGCTAGACCTCAATCTTTATATTGATAATTTTTCTATTCTATCTGCTTTCACAATTCAGCACTTGTGAATCAAAAAGAATTACAGACCACACTGTAAAATACAGAAATTTTTTGCACTCTTTCCTTTGGATATTTTCTTTTCCATCTTAAGAATAATTTAATGATCCTTTAACCTTTTCTCACTTGCAACTAAGCCACAAGTTTTACTGATTCTGAGTAGGCTGCTCCCTAAATGTAAAATTTAAATGCTCAGTCAGAGCTATCGGCTTTGTACTACAGATATCTGAGATTTTAGAATGAGTCTCAAGTTCTTGCTGGGTTGTGCTCAAAGGTTATATACACGTTCAGCCTTTGTGAGTCCAGTTGCCAAGTAAACTTTGCATATACTGCAATTGGGCATGATTGTAAAGGCGGATGCCCAAAAGAACTGGAAAAAAGATGAAAGAAAGTACAAATACACAAAGCTAAAATGGTCAAAAGCAAATGGGGAGACAGCTTATGCAGAGCATAGGATAATAAATAAAAGAAACCAATTTTTGAGCTGTTAAAATGTTGAAAGGAGCCTGTAATGAAGCAATTTAACAGTACCAGTGGGAAAACTGTAATTCTACCTTTGTACACTACTGTGGAATTAGAAGACAGAATAAGCAGTACTAAAAAGACGAATTTTGATGAAATTAATTTACTCACAGACAGTCCATATTGTTCTCTCATCCACAAAAGTGCACAAGTACAGACTCATTAAGGATTAGCAAAAATGGTTGTGAAAAAAAATAAATAGAAGAGACCCTCAAACTTACATTCATGATAATCGAAGTATGTATATAAAACCTTTCCCTCCCAATACCAAGACAAAATGAAATTACACAGCCTACGAATAACAAACATTAGCCAGACAGTCTAATAGGACTCTTAATAGGAAAGAGCAAGTGATAGGTATCTCCAAATGCCATGGAAAAACCAGGTGGCATTATACATATAATGGATATTTGTAGAATACTCATCATGGATTACAACAATATTCAAGTATAATTTTTTTTCTCCATTTCTTATATTTATTGATTGGTAGGTAAACATTTAGTCAATTCTGTTTGTCGGTTACTCAGTAGAATTATACTGAAAATAAAGAAAGCAAAATAAATGAGTATTTCATCTTATTTAACAGCAAAAGGGATTTTTCCACGCAAAACAAAGTACTTACTAAATGTACCTGTACAAAGATCCAGTGAATACACTGACAATTTGGTAATAAAGTTAACAAACTGCATATGGGGTGCAGATATTTACGCCAATGAAAGTGTTCCAACTATAGACAGAAATCTAGCAAATAATGCTATTCTTTCTAATTGGCTGAACCAAATATCTATAAAATGGACCATCACTGAACTTGGACTCAGATCCTCAAACATATGCGTGTAGGAGTTGGGTGATTAAATACCTTCCAGGAGCAGGCAGCCTCCATGTGCAGTATCTAAATAAAAGTAGAAGGGTAAGGTTGATTTGTTTTTCATGGATCTGTCATCACTTTACTCCCAACCGTCTGCATAACGAGTATATGAGACTCCCTTATTCACAAAGCCTTCAAGTTTATTCAAATGGGATGATTACTGCTCTATCAGCTGTCAGAAAGTAAAATATCTAGGAGAGACCTGTTTGCTCTTTAAAAATAGTTTTCCTTCCAGAAGTACACAGAAATTGTGTTTTACATCCATGAGATGAGAAGTAATGAACAAAAAAAGAAAGTATACTGTATTTTTACATAATGTATTTTAATATACTGTATTTATTTTATTTTACTGCTGTTACTACCTGGCCAAGAGCAATGCCTGCAGTAGAAGTAAGGCCACTTGTTCTTTTGGTGTATTTTGTGTTGATCATTTAAGTTTAAATAAAGGAAAAGGCACAATATAAAATAAAATTAAAAAAAACAAACACACACACATACAAAAAAACCCCACCAAACAACAAAACAGCTAAAGAAAGAAACAACAGTAGAAGGAAGAAAAGCTCACAGTGTTAATTATTGACTCTTCTTCAGAGGTAGTCACAGTGAACTTTAAATTATAAATGGTCTGTATAATTTGAAGGAGGAAATGAATAAGGGGTTTGCAGAGGATGTTAAAAAAAAGATGCAGCACTTTGGCAAGCAAAACAGCTAAGGATGCTCTATTTGATCAAAGTGAGAAAACCACTTATGCCAAACTGTCTGCTTTGTTTATAGTCATTGCCATTCTCTCACATCATCTGCCTTCTTGCATTACCGTACTGTCTACATTTTTTATTTACTGTTGAATGATCAGTGAATCAGCACTCAGTGTATTTTTCTATGACAGATTTATTTAAATCTACTGAATTCACTAACATTTTGCTTAGGGCAACTACTGTAATATCTTTATGAACACTAGTTCCTTTACTCATTACCAGAAGTGGACAGCATATAAAGAATAACCAAAGCACGAGGTATGAAAAGCATTATGAGAGTTCCATGTCAAAACAAACACAATCCCCTGGTATTATGCTGTAAAAAAATAATGGCATTTCTGTCTTTTGGGCAAGGAGAAATAACTTTTCCACCACATAATAAATTCATTAGCCTTCTTGACCTCATCATTCCCACCTTAAGTTAGACGTAGCATCAAAGAGAAGAACATCTGTTTGACAGCCATATTTTCAAATTCAGCTTGCTACTGCCCATAGTTATTACATTAACAGTTTAAAATTTATTGCTTGAGCACCACCTCGTGGAAAACGTAAAAATTGCAGCTTTTTTTCTCAAATGTACCCATATGCATATATGTATGACCAAAAAAGGCAACAGTGACGTGTAAGCAGGTAGAAAATTGTTATAATAATTTTAAATAACATTGGCATAATCAACATCAATGTAAATAGTTAGTTATAGACAGCACTGTTATGCTGAATCTATTTTGAAACACAATTATGCATTTTAAGTAATTTTATGAATTTTTTTTCTCTGAAGGACCATATTACTTACTCCTTTTTCCAGATAATACAAATTGCTATAGCCAAATAGGTTTTGCTGATTTATTTAATGTTGTCATGTTGATTGCACATGTCAATGTCTTGTATTTTTATTACAGATAAAAGTCAGTCTTCTCTAGTTATTTTGACAATAGCCCCAGAACATTTAAAATAAGGACACCTGACAAATTATAACATATTTCAGGTTGGTTTTTTTAGCTTTTATTAATTCCTTAAACCAATTGTTTAAAGTATTTGGACCTCAAATAGTCCACAATTTACTGAAATAACTGGGTCACCCATTCATAGCATACTAAGACAATCGCACATCTGAGATAAAGCACTTTTTAAAGCTCTGGATAGAACAAAATGGAGCAAAAAATAAAACAGTTGGAAGAGTATTATAGTGATACAGAGTGTGATCTCCTTCAGGATTTTTTTTAAAGAAAGAAAAAAATCCTGATTTGAATCAACATTAAAAAAAAATATTAGAAGAAATCAAATTCTAAACAAAGAATTGCGAGAAAGAAACCCACACCTTATTTTACTGAATTGCAATAGAGCCATATGTTTTTCTTGCAAGCTAATCAGCAGTTATACATTTTTCAGAAAACTCCCAAAACTATTTTCTGACTAAAGAACAAAGGTAGCTGATAATTGTTTTTTGTAAGACTTTTGCATTTACTTTCAAGCACTGTATATCATCTTAACCCAAAATGTGACTGCAGTCAGTCCTTCCAAAAGGACTGGTCCTAGGCAGCACAAACAGCTGAACATCTGGAAGGGTTTTTTTGCTCACAGACCTTAAGACAGCTTTCACTATATACCTATACTCATTTTGGCTAGGACAGAGTAAAATTCCTGCACAGTAGCTGGCATAGAGCTGTGCTTTGGATTTGTGCTGAAACACATTTGTATTGATAACACAAAGATGTTTTTATCATTGCTGAGCAGCACTTGCACAGAGTCAAGGCCTTTCCTGCCTAACACTCCTCTCTACCAGTGAGGGGGCTGGGAGTGCACAAGGAGCTGGGAGGAGAAGCAGTCAGGATAGCTGATCCCACTGACCAAAGGATATTAGATTCCATTCCATTCTATATGGCATGATGCTCAGCATACAAAGCTGGAGGGAAGGCTAGTGGGGGAGACACTGGTGAATGGGGACTGGCTGGCATCGGTCAGTTGGTGGTGACCAATAGTTTTTGTCTATATCACTTGTGTTCTTGGGGTTTATTTTACTCTTTCTTTTTTTTTCCCCCTCACAATTTTAAATTATTTTTACTATTATTTCTTTTTAATTAATTTAATTACTGGGGTTTTTTTTTAATTACTGTTTTTTTTTTTTGTCTCAACCCATGAGTTTTCTCACTTTTACCCTTCTAATTCTCTTGCACCCAACTGGGCAGGGAGCGAGTGAGCAGCTGTGGTAGACTGGGTTGCCTGCTGGAGTTAAAGCACAACAGTATTTCTACGATGCTGCCTGTATGTGCCATAAAGTATATAACCACCAACAATATGCAGGTTAAATATGGAATATATATTACTCAAGAACATGCGCAGAGAGTAAAATTTGCAATCTAACATATTTTCTTTGCTAGTTGTCAATAAGGAACTCTCACATATCAATTCAGTTAGGTTTAAAGCAATACCACCTTGTTTTGTTCCCAGATATACTACCAAAAATGCACATGAAATACAAGTCTTTCTATCAATACAAATCAATATAAATATCAAGCATTTAGTACAAATCCATTCAACTTTCCCATCTAATTAAACAGTTGTATACTAGCCCACCAAAACAATCTTTACATGGTTATATTACTTTCCACAAAAGAAAATAAACAAGAGAAGTAGCCCTACTAAATATTCAAGACAGATAATCAAATAGACAATACCATAATTGGTAGGTTTTGTAACTACTGATGCTTCTTATACATTCTAGATGTCTTCCCATGAAAAATATATCTAGGGCTTCGAGAACCCTCAGTTCCCCTGTCTTTATTAACAATAATCCTAATCCCCTGAAATCAACCAAGTACCAAATCGAGAAAAACTCTGGAAAAAACTGCCTAAAAACTCTTCAATATCACAGGTCCTGTCAATATAGATGCAATTGTTTAATGTTTCCCTCCAATAAGTGTTTAATTTTCCACAGTTAATATTCTCCTACCAATATTCCAACCCTAAGTGTATCAGTATATAAAAAGTAATGGAAATAGATAGCAATGTAAATCAGTAATTTAAAATACTCAATTTGTAAATATGCATTACTCTGTAAAATCAACACTGTCATTGTTTAGATTTAGGAGATGTGAGTCCACAAAAAGCTGTACAGGTAACTGCTTTATTACCAGGTTCATATTTAAAAATACACACAAAAGTGTCTGTTAAAAGCAATAGGTTATGATGCACTCCAAACATAAAAATCCCAAATATCCCCCGTTGTCTAGATGTGTATAGGTTTCTGTGTCTGATGGAAAAAAAGGCAAAGTCATCAGTGAAGTACTTTAGAATCAATTTATAAAAGAAAGAATCAACAGGACAGATAAATATAATTTTACAGCACTGTTAATGAAGTCATTACTCAAGGAAAGATGGTAACACTGTTACTGACTTCACAGCTATTCCACACACTGATTAAAGCTGCACGTCAGAGAAATTCTAACCGCGGACTCATTAATAGAGGTTTTAGAATAAAGCACTCTTACGAATCTTCCAACTTCCAAAAAATGTAGTTATAGGCAATAAACAATACATTGGCACTCTTAAATTAGTTCTATGAGCAACAGCTTAAGTGCAAAGTCATGATAATGTAGTTTTCATTTTAGGTTTATGCCACCTAATTTTCAAGGCTTTATTCCATGTGGATGGATTATATCCTCTGTATAACATTTCCTTAAGCCATTTAGGCTTTAAAACAAATCAAGTCATAAAACTGCTGGTCAGCAAGTTCCCTTCAAAGCTAGTTTCAAATACTTTTAAAGCATAAACTGTGTTTGGGGAAATGAGAAAAAACTACTAGAAACTGGTTTGCCTGTGTCCACAACTACAAAGTGTTGTCATATATTAAATTCAAAATCTTCCAATTTAGCTTCTTTCTCAGCAAAGGCCAAAACTACTGACTCTCCTTACAGGTTAGGCAGTACCCATTAAAGGGCACCAGAGGAACTGCGAAGTGACCTAGAGACACTGGTACCAGTGACCTTTCTTGAACATGTAGCGAATGGCTTTTTCCCTTTGTTCTGAAAGGACAAACACACAGTCACTTTCAGCAGATTTTCAGTTCTTCTGGGTGACTGGACATGCCTTTTGATTCCACACTGCACCTCGTGTGAGCAGATCACCCCCGCACGATAACAGGTAGGCTCAGAGTCCCATTAAGGATTTGGAGATTTGATTTTGTAGTTTTTTCCTGAACTTGCACAGATGGTGTCTGCCTTTTGATCCACCTGCAAATGGCCATTTGAATTGAGTATTCAAAGCTGGCTTCAGGTGACACCTGTCATAGCACTTCCTTTGATAACACTGGCTAGAGAAATTGTTTCTGATCAACCCGGCTGCTCCGTGACTTTGCAGGTCATATTTGCTCTGGACATGACTATATTAGAAATTTGTGAACTTTTGAAGCACAGTTTCTACTTCATGCTCAAGTCTTACTTATTTATATTTTAAGGCTGAGAGAAAAGGATGCTATTTGGGTCTTGTCACTTGCAACAAGAAATGTAGAAATGTATTCTTGCATGCAGGAGTATGCTGCACTCCAGCTATGTTATTGCTACAAACTGCATAAGCATCACACAACTTAACAGAAAAAAAATATTTTACCCATCACCATCTAATAAACATCCTCCAGTGTTGCAATAAACTTGCCATGCACTGCATCTATCAGAACACTCACACTGTTCTAACTGCAAAGTATAGACAATTAATTTAATTACTAGAATTTTTAAGTTGTTATCTCTCATAGTGTTTTTTTTTTTCTTCTAGAGAAGAAAGACTTTTCTAGATTAGTATAAACTACTGCTTAGTGATGAGGTATGGTCAGCTATAAATAATAAAACCAAGGGCTAACATGTTTTTCATTTTACCCTTCTTCTTCAATTTACATATAGATTTGGAGGCATGTCCTTAAGCAAGTACCCATTCTGGGTGTCTACATAACTGCACCAATCTTAAATTCTGTTTTTGTAGCAAATACTTGAAACTGAATGATGCTTATTGTTATTAAAGACACATGAAATAATCTTTATAAATGAAGGATTGGTTGTAGCTGATATAGCACTGGCTCCTGCTGGATTAAACAACCATAAAATGTTCTGTCATCCATGACATTTTGAATTCATCGAGAGTGAAAAATGTGGATCCAGATCACTGCTACAGAGATGATTAGCAAACCTGTAATTAAGTGCAGCTTCTCTTGGCAACTCAAAATTACAGGGTGCTAAATGGGCATGTAAATTTTATTATTTCTAATCAAATAGTTTAGGATTGCATAGGAAAGTTATAAGGCCCTAATATTAAGTCACCTATTTGACTTTTAAAGGTTGTGTTTTCCAGTTTTACAAGCAATTAATTCACTCAAACAGCTATGTAGAATAAGACCATATTAGTTTTATGTCCTCAAACCTTAGCTGAGAAAAGCATGTGGCACCAGTGCAAAAAGAAATTTACAAAGTCCAAACAGGTAAAATAAAAGAGAAGGCTGCTGATTCTTCTTTCAATGCTTGATGAATTAAGAAAAAAAAAAAAAAAGAAAAAGGGACTTTGGTTGCATTAGTTTCAATATATTATTCTCTTTAAGTTTTCAATTTCAAATCAAACAGTTAAAAAAATGCCTTTACATGCTTACTGTTGCAGACATTTTAATAGGCTTGTTCACTTCCTTTTTTTCTTGGTCCAATACAAATTTTCCCAAAGTAACGATTAAATATGTATTCCCATCATGCTAAAAAATCATTTAGCTCACTGTGTTAGACATTAAGGAAGTTTTATTGCCATAATGTCTTCATGTAGCTCATATCCTCCTGCTCACATTTGAATGAGCTTGCAAGTTTAACCATCTGGGAATGCCACTCCAAGTAAATTATGTTAGTAAAAACAATCTTAGACCTTCTTCAGTCTTTGATTATCCTTATGTATTTGAGAAAGAGCTCAGTATTCTCATCTTCTACAAAAGGAAGGTGAAAGACCGGCTACAAGCATTTGTGCCCAATTCCCATCTTCACACTTTGTTCAGGACTGTCTGACTAGGCTTTCCTGGCATATAAGTTCCTCATCTTAGTGCTTGCAAATTGCTAAATGGCAGTATTTTCTTTCCAATCTCCATGTCATTCATAACAGGAATTCTTTGCTAAAAGTAGTAAAGAAACTATATTGTTCTCACCAGTCTTATGATCAGAAAACAGTGCTTTAAAGTTGTAATGTAAAATTGTATTATGTGCCATTTTGACAAGGCTAATAAAGGTCAACAGGGCAAAGTCAGAAAAAGTCCACCACTCTTACAGTGACACTATTCTATACTTTTCTTTCCTTAGCATGACATATGAACTACTCTGTAACTTGCAAAAGGAACACTACGTCTTAGAGGCTCCCTTACACACTGCACTTTCCTTAGGGTTATGAAGTCTTTTTCTGCACAAGTACTAATACAGTAAGCTGAAACTTAAGATGATCCCTTCTCAGTACAGCTGCTATCCATCCCAAACTTTGTAGAATCACCTTACTATAAATAAGCATATTCCAGCTGCAAATGCATTATGGTTTATCAAAAATCATATTGAGCTGATACAAACTGACATTTTCACAGTCTATTGAGTGCCCTAATGCCAGGATTTAGACAGATAAGAAAAAAGACCAGCATCCAGGTTCTAAAGTGCAGTGTTCTACATTTCACTGTATAAGACTTCATGTATTTTGCAATCTTAGAATGCTAATAAGAAATTTAAGCACTTGGACAACACTGAGATGAACAAAACTTCTTCCCAGAATAGCTACAAATAAATAAAAAAGCTAGGGGACAAGTGCTAATGTGAACCAAAATCAGGTTTCGTTGAGTGTGCAAACAACTGGCACTCATTGGGATCTTTCAAAAATCTACCACAGTTTAAAGAGTAGATACTTTTTTCCAGTCAATTAATTATCAGAGTTAAATTGAACTGTCCCAATATGAGCATCAGAATGAACTCCATGTACATTCGCAATATGGCGCTGGAGGTAAACTGAACAGAATCACGTATTTTATAAAATTAAGTACCTGAATTTTGTTAATGAGATACATCTATATACTCCTCCAAGCAGCAACTTTACAATTAAAATTCAGTCTTTCCTATTAAAAAGGAAAAAAAAAAAGTGTTGCCTTTTCAAGATAACTCATCTCAATATGAATAATAATTACATTTCATTGTTCTTGGCTAGAAGCTACCTACCTTTGAAGTTTGCAACTGCCAGACACTTCTGCTGGAGGCATACACACTCCACATAATGGAAACGTATGCAAAGTATTTAGATGCAATAGGATGAAAAAAGTGGCAAAATACAATTCCTAGAGCATGTTTCAAGAGTGCTCCATCTATACATAAGAAATTAATTAGTAGTATACCAGCAAATAGTGCTTATGTGTATGTATATATTCCATATTTATTATAGTAATATTGTGTACCACCAAGGGAAATTACACAGTGCTGAACACCTGTTTTACATTGGGAGCCACTAAGATCTGCATTTATATGTCTCAAGTTTCTTCTGAGGAAAAAAAAATACCTGGAGACAATACCTTAACCCCTTCTAGTAAGCTTCATGTAAAAGGACTCATTTAACTGTTTTTAGCAGACTCACACAAGCTCCCTGGAAGCTACACCCATAAAAGCAAGCAAAAGAAGAGAACCAGAGACTCTTACTGGTACTCATGTTAATTGACCATAAGTAAGCACAGGTTGAAAAGAAAATTTAAGGGAAGGGTGTGGGGTTTTCTTTATAAAGTCACCTTTTTCCTTTTTGTGAAAAGCCTTCTGAAATAAAGGTTTTGCAAAGCCTTAGAAAAGCCTTGGTGTTTGACAAAATTAATTTATTTTCATTTATTAGGAAAAACTAGTGTAAGAAAAGCATTTTTTCTGTTAAAAATGATGATTTTTTTTTCCTTAATTCTACTTTTGTTTTTCAGAAATATTGGCAGAGAACATTAGAAAAATTTTAAATATGATCATTTTAAAACTGGGTCCACATCACTGCCATGTCTAGGCTAAAAGTGTAAAATACATATGGAATAGCTGAAAACTAAAATGGTATCAGAATAATAATAGATAATGACCAAAGATCTTTTACTACAACAGCTTAATTTTAATAATTCTAATACAAAAAAGATATATTTGGGGGATTTTTATATGTTTTCAATATAGCCACAAATGAAGGAAGGATAGCTTTGAGAAAAAATCAGATGTGAAATAGAAAAATAGCAAATTCCTTTTACACAAATAAATCAAAGACAATTCATAACAAGCTAAAGGCCAACTATCCCCTTTCTTAGTTATAATATATCTTTAATTACTCATAAAGTATCCAAAAGTACACATTTTGCCTCTCTCCACAGTTGTTCTTCTACTCCTACCTAGACAATGGGTTTTATTAGAAATCAGCCTATCAAGCAATCTAAAGGCACAAGTTGAATTTATGCTATTAATTAATTAATAAATCAAATTTTCTTTGTCTAGCCATTCTGACAAACTATATTCCTTTGCCAAGTATTGAAGTTAATAGATGAGGAAAACACATTTTGCTTTTAAATTAGCAGAGGTTGTGGGGTGGTGTTGTTTTTGTTTTTCTGGTTTATAAAATTGCTATAAAGAATTATGGTGTTTTCTGCAAGATGTCAAAGTGTGAAAACTGCACTAGATCTTGCAGTGTTACTTGCCTTCTTAAATAAATACTTAGATATAGTCTAGGTTTTACATCTTACATAGATTTAGAAGCTTCAGTGTTGCCAGAAATTAATCAACTGATAAATCATGCATGTGTACATTGTCAGTAGATTGTTAGTCCTTTCCCTGTGTACATTACAAAAAGAGCAAGAGACCCCTTCCAACATAGGGACGCTTTCCAGAAGCACAGGTCTGACACAAAGTGATGTGTTAAGATAAAGGAGCCAGAGCATTTCAGCACAACGCCCACCACCTGCCCTGGTCAGGTCAATGGGCATTGCAAACACAGCTTTGCCCTCAGCTCCTATAATGATTAAAAATGGTAGTGACTGTGTCATTTATTAAAACCATGATACATTTGGTGTTGTTTCTTCACATTGGAATCCTCCAGTCCCACAAAACCCACTAAAAGGAGAAGCACACTTCTAGACTGACGACCAAACAAAATATCCATGTCAGAATATAATTTCAGGAAATGTCCATGAGTTAGTATCATTCTGTCTCTGGTAGCCAACCAAATCTGAAATTCATGGCGAAAACTAAATCATCCTGCCCCATGTCACAGCTGCTGCATGATGGTCTTTTAAAAAAATGTAATAAATATATTAAAATTATCTAGACAATTAATATGAATATAGGGAATTTTTTTTGTAACAACAATGTAGGAATTTGAATTTTTGTCTTTTTTGTAGGAATCTGATTTTTCTATAAATTTAAATACACAGATACTCACTCATGACTATTTTTGCAGTTCTTACATAATATTCAAGATAATAATAAGACTATACAACTAATTATTACGTTAACAAAATGTGAAGTCAGAGAAGATTTAAGGGAAGGACAAAAAGAGGTGATACAGACTGGCTAGCACTATGGAAATTAACCACACAAAAAAGAGGGAATAAAAATGCAGTTGCTTTCATTTGTAACAGATAAAGACTTAAAACATCCACAGTATCTTGCTAGGATGACAAATGGGTAACAATTTGCTAATATATTATTTTCATTTGCCGTAATGTCCTCTTAAGGCATCTATGTCAAATTAACAAAATAATTTTGAAGCTTGGCTAAATTGTAATTCTATCCTTTTGTAAATGTAATAAGGGGAGATACATTTCCGGTTTTGCAGTTTTCCTGTACATTTTGATAATATTTGCAGATGCAGATATTAAAACTCCAGTAGAAGGGGCTCACAGTATTATCCAAAAGGTTTAAAAAAAACCCAAATCTTTGATATATTTCCACAGCTTCTGGTTGCTACCTATAGTTTAAAAACTGTTAAGTCAAACTAATTGTTCCTAAAAACTGGGTTGATCAGTAGCAATATGGAACCACTCTACAAAATAATGACCAAGGCTGTACAGGAATCTGATGCATTTACATAAAACTTAAGGAAACAGCAATGCTGTGTTTTAATTTCAGAAAATGTGTTCCGATGGAAACAGAGAACACTGTTGCATTCTCATTATCTAAGTGTGCTTGAGTGACTGAGCCAAAAATAAGCATTTCCATAGACTATCACAAAACTTCGATCTCCGTAAAAGTAGACTTATATTAATGCCCCCTCTCCCTAACTCTTTGGATAACAAGAAGTCCCTAACTTTTTACATTTCACGAAGACGACACGCAAATTTGAATCCTGTTTGGTTTTGGTGGTTTTTTTGTTTGTTTGTTTTAACTACGACACACTGCATTTTACCCATCTCTCTGTTGTCTAAGCCTGAAAGATGCTTCTGTTTACTTTCTTGGTAGAAGCAGCCCATAACTGCATGTTCTAAGCGAGAGGGATCTCTGTAGGAACAGCAGCTGGGGTTAAGAGAGTTTCTCAATAGTGGTAATGCCTCCTACATATTGAAACAGTAATACCAAATATTAATCACTGTTAACATATAAGGTAGCAGGCTCATAATTTTCCCAGCAATACCCCATGCTGCTAGCAGGTGCTTATCCTGCTGAGAAGAGGTTAAGTGGATACTGCTGATTCACTGAGGCAGGTGGATTGCTACCTCTGCTGCATGAAAGGGAGAAGGAGTGGCTCCCTAGGGAAAGACAAGATTTTAAGATTAGAACAACCATTCCTACCAGAGACATGTAGGTACAGCCTGGCCCAGGGAAAGTCTTCAGATGCATTTTGTTGATAATCTGTTAATAATGTCTAATCTCCATGAAGAGAATTTACACTACAAGCCCTGTTCATTTTGCTTTTAAGTCTGCTCACATACTCTATTTAAAGTGATAATAGCAATTGGAAAAAATAAATACATCTCTCTAAAAACAATTGAAAAAAGATATTTACAGGATGTAAAATTAACATCTAGACCTTTCAGTTTCACAGTTCCCTATATTTTCAGCTGTTATGTGCTTGAAAAATTACTAGAACCATGAATGCTATGACTGATGTAATTACTTAAAGTACTCAAGCTCTAATGAGTGGATGGCATGGATAAGCACAGATGGACAGGTGAACACAGAAATCAAGGACATTGCCTCAATCTACATCTCTATGAGACTGAGCAGGTATGACTCCAGGTAGGTAGGCATAAAATCTGGCCTCTTTCTGGTTAGCTTCACAGCAAAGACTGAAAAAAAGCAGCAGCACAGGATACGGCATGCTGTCCTGGTGAGGATGCTCGGTATTGAAAAACAGATGGAGCACGAGCTGTATCCTGTGTTGCACGCATTAACTACCACAAGGTTCTACCAACTCATACTACAAGAGCCCAGAACATGGATGCAGATAGATGGCGGGAAGACTTTCAGAAAAAGCATGAGAGAACAGGTAAGCAGCAAGCTTCCTAACACCCACTACAACTCTGACAAAATAAATGTAATGTGTGCATCATCCTTCAGCTATTGTAAACTTATCTTTGGCACGCTTAAATGTCACATGAACTATGCAAAGATGAATATCACCTTCTTAAAATGGTGTATAACCATACAGATAGCAATGCTCCCAATTAAACTATTATAACCATTACATTTATATATTGCAGTTGATTCAGAAAGGCCAGTGTACACTTCAGGATTATGAACAGGCAAACTCAAAAGGTCAAGGAATCACATCCTTTATAAAATACACTTATATTAAGTAGTCGTTTGTCCTACATTTAATTACTTTAGTGATATAGTGACAATGTGTAAGCAAAGACTGGAAAACTAGCTGTGAGAGAGCTATTTTTTGTTATTATTTCAGCCATCATCTCTGCTAACTTTCTTTTAAACTTTGCATAGGCATTACTTTTTTTGTTTTGTTGTTGGGGTTTTTTTTGTTGTTGCTGTCATTCACCTGTTTTCCATAAACAGCATACAAGAAAGCACTGTACTCAGTGCTCAATAGCTGCTGGCCTTGAACAGCTTATTTACCTAACTATGTATCCCTTGTGGATTTTTCATAATAATTTAAGGATCTAATTTAAATACCTGATCAGATTCATGAAATACAATTTGAGGCACATTTATTCAGCTTACTTTAAAAACGTCTAATAAATTCTCTCAATATGTAATTCGATCTTCCGCATCTTGATTTGAATTAAATATCATTGAACAAGGTGTTCATATTGAATACAAACTATAATTAGAGCAACAGTAACCTTTAGCATGAAAATAGGTTTATTCCCTGTTCTTTTGAAGCATTATTTCCTATCTGTGTTCTTTATTTCCTACCTTCATCTGCAAATCTGCCCTAAATGTGAGAGTTAAGCTTTATCAGTCCCAACTATACAAAGGCTGGAATTAGTACATCTTCCCTTGAAACACTAAACATACCCTCCCACGATCGTGCCACCAATCAGCAGCACAAAGGTGTCTAATTCACTGCAAGCAGTGGAATATACACAAATACTATGATGGGACCTGGGTTTTCACAGCCATCCAGGATGCACTCTGGCAGTCACACTCACAGCACCCAACCGCGGTCCCTTCACAGCTGCGCCCCTGCCCCTCGCGGTTTCCTTACGGGCTCGACCCCAGCTTCCCACAGCACAGCCTCAGATGCCCAGATCCTTAAAACGATTTTGTCTTGGTGCAATAACTAAATAACAAAATGACAGCTCAAGCTGGTGCCTCTGAGATGGAGCCCCAAACAAAAGAACCTCTGGTATTTTATACCTGGTCTCACCACACGTCCCCAGGCCCTTGTTGTGCAAGGGTCAGCAGTTCATAGCCTCTTGCCTGGGCTCTCAGCACCTGCCCCCTGAGCTACCTGCACCAAAACATTCCTCAGCAGCCACCAAGACAGAGCCATCATTTTTCAGAGCCCGTGCACAACAAAACTTGTCCGGCAAGCCTCTGAACCTAGAAATCAAAGGTCTTGTGTACGCACTACTAAGAACGCTAACACCACCTAAAAACAGAGATCCTGTACTGAATCTCAAGGAAACTTAATGTAAATGTTTCAAACAAACTGAGAATAGGAATGTGGACTCTATGGTATGGATAAGAGCATTCTAGTTCCAGTAAATAGGTTTTATGGGTTTTTTTTCTTGGTGTTGACAAAGATTAACAACAAAAACAAAGACTATGCACAACTCAGTACAAGCTTGGATTACATCCCAAGTGATTATCTGCCATTGAGCTGTTGAGAAGTTAACAGAGGTGCCATGCTTAGCACTCTCTCTCTTTCATGCATTTGAAAGGGATGAAGAAAGAGCAAAGCACAAGATTTCGTTTCCTTATTTCTTTCTTTAGTGGGAATGAAAGGAGAGAAGTGGATTTCAAATCCCAGAAATATTCCCTGCTCAAGTCTGTCTCAGGAACAGTGCAAAAATATATGTTCTTTTGTACAAAAGTCTGTAAGCTTAGCTGAAAGCAAACAGTGCTGTTCTGAATAGCCATGTCAGGAAATAAGACTCAAAAAAAAGAGTATTCATAAATTATTGTAATTATAACTTTTGTTATAATCCTTCTGGTTAATCCTCTTATTTACCAGGTTGGAATAAACTTCTATCTGTAACTTCTTTTATGATTAATCAGAAGCATTAGGAAGGATAATCATATGAATAATATAATAATTACATTTTCTTTCTACACCTACAAATACAAATTCACAGAATTACAGCAACAGCTCTATGTGACCCTTTATAGGAATACTTTTCTATTGTGTTGATACCATAATGTTCTACATTCATTTTTTCTATGTCCAACTGTACCAATTTAACCTTTACAGAGACACAGTTTCCTCATAAAGCAAATGAATTAGAAACTTTTAATCTGTTGAAGGAATGAGAAATTATTCCTATAATTTCCTATCAGTGGTCTGTATAATTATGTCCTTCAGGTGAAAATTATTAATGAAAAATAATCTTTTAGAAATTATCCTGATTCTTCCTTTGTATTTGACAACTGCCATTTTTCACTTCCTCTTTTCTGCACCATGGGCTCTGCATATTTTAAACACTGTAATAGAGATATACTACAGAAAAATATTAAGCATGATTACTCATAACTAAGTCATAGGAACAGAAGCTGAAACATGCTGTTTTAAATTAACACTATGCTCGTAAGGTCAAAAGAGTTATGAACTTTACATTAAACTGTGACTTTGCAACCTTACCAACAGTGAAATTCTTCCCAAAGCAGAGCTCTATGGAGAACACTATGGTGAATGAAAATTAAATGTTCAGTCTTTCAGTATTCTTAAAACATCTGCTACTCTTTGAATAAGCCCAACCAAGAGCTCAGAATCAGGCACTAGAGTTCACAAACACTCATTTACTTCAGCTATTTCCCTCTAATAACTAAGTTTGAAAATGAGTCAAACAGAAATGGAAAGCTGAACAATTAAGATTCTCCCCATAAGCCCATCTCTATCATTTTATTAAAGGCAACTGGGAAAACCCATACTGAATAACTAATTCAAAATTATATTTGTAGAAAACAAATTAATGTAATAATTTTCTTTCTGAAATTAATTTAAGTCTCTGTGGATGTTCCTGCAAATTTACTCTTTACTATGCATACAAAAAGTTATGAAAAGCCTTACAATGCTGCTTTAGGCACAGATTCATTGCCTCATTGTTGACTGTAATGGCTATTCCCATCCAGCAGGCTTGCTTTAAAGCAAATACATTTTTGCTCCTATGTTTATATCAGATATTCTGGATATTGCTCAGCTGTCTCACTAGACTATAAAATGAGATAATTTCTAAGCCTCATTAACGAGGATGAGTAAATCATATATTAAGTTCCAGTTTTTCTGTCTTTTACAATCTTATTTCAATTTCCCCCAACCACATGGCTGGCTCCTTTTTTACTTTATTCTATGTTTTTCAGGAATAACATTTTTCAACTATTTCTAAGATGCAAAAGAAGATATACTAGTTTTGGTAATAAATAAACCAAGCTGGGAAACACATTACCTAAATCACAATCTAAATATACAATATATTCCATAGAATAAGTATTTAAACAAAAAGTAGTCTTCAGCTCAGCTCTACATTTACTTCTGCTATAAGTAAAGGCACTGATCAGGGTACTGCTTTCTGCTTCTGAGCATTTCCATGCTGCCAATAGGATTTTGGTTGGTTTAGTTGTTTTTTGGTTTTTTGTTATTTTTTTTTTTTAGCTAACTTCTGATTTAGCATTTGTTGGCATATCAATACATATTTGCAGGCAAGGAGTTATTTACGTTTTTCCTGAATTTCGTATTGAAAAGTCTCTGTATTATTATGTAAATTGAATCAAAATAAGTTAAACCTTTTTTCTATTAGGAAAAACATATATTTACTAAGACTTTCATAGATAATGAAATTTACTTGCTTTATGGAATTCTACCTCTAAAGGAAAATATAGAACTTTAAAAGAATTTTCTTAGCACACCCAAGCAAGGAGAGGAAATGTATTTTTTTCTCTAGTTACTGTGAGTTCAGCATGGCTGATTAAAATGGAACCTGAGAGAACTGTGAGTAGGTTTAGATTAGATATCAAGAATAAATTCTTTATTATGAGGGTGATGAGGCACTGAAACAGGTTGTTCAGGGGAGTTGTGGATGCTCCATCCATGGAAGTGTCCAAGGCCAACTTGGATGGGACTTTGAGCAACCTTGTCCTGTGTAAAGTTTCCCTGCCTGTGGCAAAGGTAACGTCACTTCCAACACAAATGGTTCTATCATTCTACTATGCAAAATCAAGAACCATAATGAAGAAAAAAAGCAAAAGTATATCCTTCATGAGACCGAAGTTAGGAGAAAAAAAAATAGATTCATTACTGTGCAAATTTTGGCTGGGGCAGAGTCAGTTTCCCTCACAGTGCTGAACACAGCTGATGACACAGAGATGTTTTTGTTATTGCTGAGCAGGACTTCCACAGAGTCAAGGCTTTTTTGTACGGCCATGCTGGTGAAAAGACTGGTGGCGCATGGAAGTTTGGGAGGCGACACAGCTGGGACAAGTGATCCCAGCTGACCAAATGGATATTCCAGACCATGTGACATCCTGCTCAGTATATAAGCTGGAGGGACATATGGAGTGACAGCATTTGTCTTCCCACACAAATGTTGCATGTGATGGGGCCCTGCACTCCTGGGGATGGCTGAACACCTGCCTGCCCATGGGAAGCAGTGAATTCATTCCTTGTTTTGCTTTGCTTGTGTGTGTGGCTTTTGCTTTCCCTGTTAAACTGCCTTTAACATCCAATGACTTCTCTGGCTTTTACCCTTTCAAATTCTTCCCCTGATCCCGCTGGTGGGGGAGTGAGAGGCTATGTGGGGCTTGGCTGCTGACTGGGGTGAAACAATGACAACTACCTGCCAACATAGATATTTACATTACTAAGTACTATTTAGCTGAGTAAACAAGTATTCATCAATTTCTCTTGAATTATGAGGTAACGTGCTACCACCATCTGAAGAAAAACATGCATCTTGCTTTACCAGACTGGAGGCTGATCCTAATTATTGAAAAAGAACTTTCCAGATCATTAATATTTTAAAATTAGCACAACATACTTTTCTATTTTTTCATACAAAGCTACTAGTGCGGATGATAGGTGATGATTATTTATCATAAAATTGAATCTTTTAAACATGACTTTTAGAAATGGTTCTAAATCTAAACTACTGTCTGAAATTAATGGCTCAGTTTGAACAGTCAAATGCAGTTGGAAAGAAATCAGTGTTTATATGATTAATATGGACAGTTACAATTCTGCTAGGATTGCAGTTAATATAAAAAGTAAGTTTCAAGTTAGCATAAAGGTGATCAAGTCAGATTCTTTTGTTAGTATTAACAGCAGCTGTTTTTTAAATTATTCTAACTAAGCCTACATGCTAATCTTCATTCAGATGGAAAGACTGATAATATAAAAATAGAAGGCTCAAATAAGAAAAAAATAACCCTTTGAAGGTGGAGAGCAGTCTCTTTGAGGTGTGCGAGACTTACTTTGGCTTGTAAGCATTAGACTGTTGATAAAGGTGAAAATCAATAAAGAGACCTACACTGTCCCCTCTGAGACACTTCTATTCATTAGATTCCTGTGGGTATTTAAGAAGAAATAATATTTCTGATAGTAATCACTTTCTAAGTTACTGCTAAATATGAACTACACTAGCTTGCAAAGCTGCTTTCAGCTATTATGTGTTTATTTACTTTATTTTACTATAAAAAGTGAATCAGAATCAACCACATCAATTTTTACTTTCAATAAACTGATCACATGATGCCACTTTATTAGTCAACAATTCAGGAATCTAACCCACCCCTCTTCCCCTCCCCATTCTTTGGTTTCAATAAATGGAATAATTTCGACTAAAATACATTGAATGCTCATGGATAGACCCTTTGCTACAATTGTATAAGTTAATTTATGCAAAAAAATACAGAGGAAAATAATTAAAAGACAAAAGTAGTGAACGTACAAAAATACTTTAATAAAAGCTTGCTAGCACTATTTTTTCTGCAATGGATTGATTTAGACTTAAGTAGAACTAAAACTGCAGATACAAACTTCTTGCTGACCTTCAAAAGCTCTGCATTTGATATATGTCATGTATTTTTGGGTTCAAAATGTCAAGAACCATCATCATGAATAACCACAAGTTTTCCTCATTATATCTCCTATATGTGACATTAACACTATGCACTCTTCTTGCTGTACTCACTGCATGTTCCTTTCACTGCTACATCTCTCAGAGAGACTGAAATGATGTGGAAAACAGAAAATTATATTGCCCTTTTACCCACGAGGAAGACAAAGTGTTCTGCATCACTTAGAATGGACTTTATTTAAATAGTCCATTCCAATCTGAAATTTGAAACAAATATTAACTCTACGTAAAAACTGCTAAATTATTAGAACTATTAAAATATGCAATTTAGTCAATTTGTCTCAGATTTTACTGAGATACTCATAATTTGCATCTATCCAAATTTCTGAGATTTTATAGAAAACACATCCAGGCATTCAAACAGTATTTCTATTTACTCCAATATACAATGTTAAAGGTTTCTTATTTTGTTACATTTGTTTGTTACATTTTTCTGCTTCTACTGGGAGTTTTGCTTTCCTTCTGTAAGTCCAGCAGTGAACCACCAGGATAATTGCGTGGCTGGAGCCCAGTGTACAAAGAGAGGCTGACAGAACTGGGTTTGTTTCGCCTTAGGGAAGAAATGATAAGGGGGAATCTTATTTGGTCTTGAACTATCCAACAGGACAGTATAAAAAAAAGACAAAATGCACAGTGAAGTGCACTGTGGAAAGGGCATATAGGCCTCAGGTACAGAATTTATTTCTCTTTTCTCCCAGGTTACAGCTATGTTACTCATTTTAAGATGAGATTGAGTACCATGCAGTAGTTAGTGTCTGTAAGGCTACACTTCTAATTTCTAAGCAGGACTAAGAGACCTCAAACATGCAGTGTGTGTGTAGTACCCTCCCTTTATATCCTGTTTCTCACTGTAAGGTCAACCCCTAAGGAGACAACTCTAGTTGGTAGGAACAGAGAAAAACACACCTTATTTACCTTTTTTCCTGCTCACACTAGGAAAGATGATAATTTGATGCCCTGCCCTGAAATTCAAAAGGCTTCAATACGGTTCTCAAAGCAAGCTTTATATTATTAAGTTGTATGCATAAGCTTAATTTTTGGACATGAAAATCCACAGTGAGGTCAAAAGAACTCTAAATGGCAAATTGATGCCCTGCCTGCACAGCTGGATATCATATCTTCTCCTTCTTTTTATATTCTTCAGCAGCTCTAAAACCCAAGCAATTTAAGCTTAATGAAAATGCCACAGCAGAAAGCAAAAGTTGCTATGTGACATTAAAAAAAAATTCCTTGTGATACCTGTCTCAGTAAAATCAGGCTCACTCATCACACAGATTTACTGCTACCTTTCACAGACTTCAATGTTTAGTAGGGAAAGAAATCATTAAGTACGTTTCAGAGTTTTAATGATAAAGGAACTATAAGCAAATTAAACCTTTGTTATTTTGCCATAATAACAAGAGTAGCAGACACTGGAAATCATTACAAATGAAAGTAAGCTTATCTATTATGTTGATAAAATCTTTTACTAAGAGTACAATGTTCTTCATGTTAGACTTGGCACTATATATATTCATTTTTTGTAGAATGTTTTTCATTCATATCATAGTTTTAGTAATAGCAGAACAGAATTAATTATTTAGCTAAAATCCAACAATATTCTCGGAATACTTTATCATAGGAAAGATAGTATTTTTTTTCAATATTGTGTTATGCCTGACAAATTTCTCAGGCCTGAAGCTCTCTATTAAAGAGTTTTCCTTCTTATGTGTTATATATGAAAAGTATAAAAATAATTTTTTTGACCTTTGAGAATCAGACACTCCAAAAATATTCTCTTGCCTTACAGTGTACCTCACAAGGAAAAAAAGACAGCCTGTTAATCCATTGAAATTTGTGATTCAGCAGAACACAGTTTTGGTTTGTACGAAATCTCATTTTCCGTATTTGCACAACAGTTTCACAGATACCCAAAACCCTCTTCCATGAAGAGCAAACTCTGTTACCTGTGTGAACAGATGAAGCCATCTGAATATGTGCTTCATATTGTTTATCAGGCTTCTGTACAGCAAACTTCCTCATCTCACACAAACGCCCCTGGTGTACCTATTACCAGCAGCCTAAATAGCTCACAGAGGCTTTGTAAATTTTTAATTAAGGTAAAGGAACATACTTACAATAGCAGTTCATTCAGGCATTGCAGAATTCTGCTCTTAAGCAGTTTGATTTGTACAGCCTACGCACGTTTAGCCCAGCCCACTGTAAAGGCTTGAAGAGCAGTGTCCTGTCTCAAACAGGCTGTGCTAAGGCCACAGAAAGTCTTTGCCATGAGATAAGCACAGAACAGAGGGACAGGAGGGCACTGACTCCAGGCCTGGCAGAGGTGAGAGCTGGCTGCCACCATCAATGACCACTGGAGTGCCCCCACCCCGAATATGACCTGAAACTTGGACTGAAAGTTAAGCCACTGCAGCGGCAACTTGAGATAAGATAAAGGTGGTTCTGTTGTCCAGGTGTTATCTCAGACCTGGGGAGAGGTTAACAAAGCTGGGGGAGAAGACTGCATCCCTGATAATGGACACAAAGAACATGGAATTTATGGGCCACAAGGGAAGTTAACTCAGCAACTGTGCTAATATTACTCCAAGTACAAAGTGTCTTTAAATACAGGAATCGAAGTGTATAATGAATAGTGCCTATTGTAAATGCTGTTTGATTCTTGACAATCAGAAAGTATTTCCTGATGAGAAAGATGTGAAGTTGTTTTCTGATTCTAGAACCCTGCATGGATTGTAAGCACAGCTTCAAGGTCCACTCCTCCTCTCAAAAAAAGCAGTGCTACTTTTTCAGTGATACAAATTAAATATATTACACTCACAAGGCACATGACTGGTGTTGGTTAAGAGCACCAAATACATTGATAGATTACACAGACTTCAAGATATGTTTTTTACCCAACTCAGCTGGCAGTTGGAAGTGTTTTTTTCCTTAAGGTGAAAAAAGGAGCAACAAAGTATTAAATCTAATCTAAAGTACTCACAAGGTGAGTTGATTTAAAATTGTATATAAAATACTGGTAGGATTATGAAGATAGAGAATAAATTAATTTAAAAATATATGTGTAATATTATGACTCACATATTTAGAGATATTTTAATTTGAACTGCTTTTAGGAAGGAATTCCACAAACTCACAAGACATTAAGGAGCTTCTGAAATTTTGCTCACAGATTGAGTCATAGCCTTTTAGTTTGAAAAGCCAACACTGAAAAATCCTCATCGATTTTTGTTGACTAATGACACAAAGTTAGCAACAAAGGAATATTTTCCTTAATTGAAAGTTTTCAGAGTTAACTCTTACATTTGATTTAAAGACTTCAAATAGTAGTAGCCATTAAAGAAATAAACAAAAATTGTAAAAGTAATTAGTTTACGTATTTCAAAAATGTTGGGAAAACCTGTATTACTATATTAAAATGTATCCTAAATATTTTATTCATGGGAGAATTAGATAATTTTCTGGATCTCCATCTCTGGAACAGAAAATTATCATTAAAAATGTTTTAACTGTTTTGAGGGGAATTAGAAAAAATAAAAAGAGGTGTTAGAATTCTTTGTATAAAACTTTGGAACCAAAAAGGTGAAAATGTTGAGAAACTGACAAAGAAAATAGAGATTATTAAGGATAAGAGCCTACAGCTCACACAGTTGCTAGGTACACTGTCCTTTTAGAAACAGCTTGTGGGACTTCAGTTTTGGAGTCAGAAGTGCAAATCATCAAGCAGCTGATGAAAGTAGACACAAAGTTCCACCAGCTCATGTTAAGGAAGAGATATTCAACCATAACAGGACAAATGAATTTCAAACAAAATAAATCTGTAAAACAAGCCCATGTCTGGCACCTGCTCTATTAAATCCCTGAAAATAAGCTCCAAGCATAGTGGAAAGTGCATTTCAGCCACAAGGGAGAGCTTGAACACTTTTTGTGCGAGGCAGGTTCGAAAGGTTATTTAGTGGAATCCTGGGCCTCTGGTGCTTGGAACAGACAATCAAAAATCTAATATTTCCTTCTTACTCAGCAGCTGAACCTCTTTGTGAAGAAGTCGGAAACCTAGCATGGGGAAATTAAACATTGGTGCTCATCTAGGTTTCTCTTTCATGTTTCCCAGACAAGTGAGAAGGGTGAGACAGAAGCCAAAAGGTGCAGCATGCCAGCCATGACATTATGCAGATTTAAGTGCAAGTAATTACCTTTTCTTTTTTTTAGATATAATTTACTGTTTGTGACACTAATATCATGGTCAGAATTACATTCTACAAGGACATATATATACACACGCATATCTATATATATGTATAGATATATCTCACGAAAGCATTTCATTATTTACAAGGTATGGCATTAAAAAAATTAGAAAAACTAAGAAAGATGTAATAAAATTAGTAAAAATACATGCTGAATGAGATAAACTAACAATTTTCTCAATTTAAAATCAATACTATGCAATGCATGACTTTCCTACTCTTATAAAAAAATAACACTTTATGAAAAAAGTCTGATGAAATTCTTGGTGAAATGGAAAAGTAATAAAATTTTCTGCTAGGTCTTCTGGTTTATTTTTTCCTTTGAATTTAGTGATGTTTGACCTATCTTTCCACAGAGTAAGTCTTACAGAGAAAACTCTACACTGTAATAACAGCCAGTGAACCTAATTACAGCACAGGTGGAAGGTGAAAGGAAGTTACAATTTTATTAACTATAGCTAGATTTAATTTTAGAACAGGAAAGAAAATTTAACTTGATCCATTCTTGTGAGCTACCTGAGAATACTGGAATATCTTCAGTCATTTAAATATGTCTTTATAGGGTTTGTTTGTATTACAGATGTCATCACTGTATGACAGAACTGTACACAAACAGAAAATTGGAACAGAAGGGATTATAAAAAGTCAATCTGGTAACCTACATCCCTTCTAAGAGCAGATACTATCTAACTAGAAGGCAGGTACTATCTAACCTTTCTGAAAACACCTTCTTTCCCAAACAGCTTTGCACTTACCTTACCTTGGTTTTATCTAAACTACCATCTCCTGGCTAGCTTATAGGAATCCCACCTGAGACAGTATCAGCTGCTTTAAGAAATTTAAGGTATGTGAGATCCACCACCATGTTTGAATCTAGAAAGCTCATTATTCTGTATCAAATTCAACATCATATGGTGTGGTTTTGTCTTGATAAAGCTATTTCATCTGTTATTCATTTCTCTGTAAAAATGTACAACAGTTGAGGGGTTTTTCCCAATTAGTTACTACATTAAAACTGACTGATGTGTAATTGCATTTTTTTAACTTTTAAATCCTTCAATTCTGTTACTTTCAAAAATACCATCCATCTTCTCTAATTTACAGACAACTAACATTTCCCTCACATACATTACTTTTTAATTTAAAAGAGGCTTCTTTCCACACAAGACCATTTTTCAACTCATCTCTTTATCATGAATTTTGAAAGAAAAAAATTGGCTTAGTAAGAATAAATCATTTGAGGGTTCTCTGGGTCTTTTACATTGTTTGGGAGGCAGACTAAAAATCCATTATTTGCACAGCTTGAGTCATGCATCTTTGTATTATTTATATACCTGTGTATACAAAATGCAGCAAATAAAAACATTGCTATGACTTATAACACAGACTGAGAAAGAATCATGATTGGAGACATTTTTCTCAGAAAAGTGTCAGAATTTGTAACTTCCTTTCAGACAATCTCTCTAAAACAGTTTTTAAAATAACAGCAGCAGTGCAGAGGGATGCAGCTGTTATGGACCTGATTTCAAAACTTTCAAACATGGATAGAATCATAAGGATCATTTAGGTTAGATACAAAGTCCACGGAAGCTTTAGATGACAAAGCCTTCTGAAAAAAAAAAAAAAAGAAAACACCAAAACAAAACAACACAGGATCATTTTTACAATATTAAGGACAGTCAGTTAAGGACAAAGCCTTGACTAACAAAATCAACTTTATTTAGGGAAAAGAACATGATTAAGAAAGCAGGATGAGAACAAAAGTATTTCTTTCTAGAATATCTGAAATGTGCTATTAATTTTGTGGGTTTTTTTGTTCATTTAAAAAAGCAAATAAAGAATTCATACCCCTTGACCACAATTTTCTATAGATTAGCTTTCTGTTTACAGATGTTAGCTTCACCTACTGTGGTCCTTAATGCTGAAAGTAAACTGGGATTCTGACAAAATGCTGCAGTTGGATTTCAAACTGAAATATCTTCTGCAGTTGTTTTTAGGTCCTTTCTGTTTACTCTGGCTTAGCAGGGAATCCAGTATTAGCAACATACAGGCAAACATTTATAAGATTTCTTGTACTCTCAAGAAATCTTTTGCTGTGATATCAAACAGCACTCAAGGTTACTGTTTGTGCTATACAACCCCATGCACCATTTACTTGGAATGAAACAAAATCCTTTGCCTGCAGACTTAGCAATTCACAGAAGAAAATTCAGGTTCTTTCTGGGTATATCAGTGTTATAGTGCTTACTGATAAAGGCAAAATATATTTCCTTTTCCAGGGAAACAGAAATGAAGAATGAATGTGCTTTAAGCATTGCAAATGTAGACCTGGAATGTGCTGCCAGCTCAAGTCACTATCTAGTAAAAGAAGTGGGTCCTTTAAAAAAGCACTGGAAAATGAACTGAATTTAAATCTGATCTTTTTCCCAAGTGTATCTGCAGGTGTCTGCTGCAGCCAGCATCGTGGCTGTGCTGTAAGCATAATACAGTTAAAACAATCTAGAATACAATTCATACTATGGCTGTGCTGGTACATGCAAGCTGTGACTCAAAAAGCAAGCTCAGTGGATTGCTCCCATACGCTTCCCTCCTTTGCATCAGCACCAGATCTTTTCTGAACTGGACCAGTCTGAGAACCTAAAACAATTAAAACTATTCCTTATCTCTTTCTTTTCCCCTTCTTCTATTTTCCTTCCTTCTTTTTTGTGTTGATTGGACTCACTCATTTGGCTAAAATGGATGCAGCCTAAGTCAGTCTAAGAAAAGCATGAAGCTGCAGGTGGGAGTGGCATGGCCATGAAACACGTTTTAGTAGCTGTTAGCAATTTAATCAGCTTAGGGGTATGGCAGTTCTTCAGTTTGCACTTCCAAGTTCGAGTCAACAATGTAATTAAACAGAGACTCAAGATGGACTAGCTATCCAAATATGTACTGCTTCTTAGCTGGATTTTACAGCTTATGATGAATTCTGTAATTCTGTAGCAAGGAGATGCCTGTAAATAATTTTTAATTAACCGCATTGTCATTCCAATAATGAGTTTACCATGGTTATAGCAACGTGCAGATACCTTAGCTTCACATCATGCAATGTGAAATCAGAGTAGAGGAGGATTTTTTTGTTGTTTTGGCTTTTGATGTCCTTTATTTTGGCTACTTTAGAATGTCTTTATTTTGACATCAAATTCTTCAGGTTCAAAAAAGAAAATCCAAAACTACGTTTCAGATACTAGGGTGAGCCTGTCGGTCATCGGTGTAGAAGAAAAAACTATTTACGTACTGCCTCTGTCAGCTCAACTGGTATTTAAACAACCATTGCTCCAAATTGCCATTATTGTCTCAATTACCAATGTTTTCACTGAGGGTGCATGATGCACATGCTCAGCCCTTGAAACCTGAAGCTCAAAATCAATCCTCTCAGCACTTAAATCTTCAGATCTGCCAAGATATGCAATACTATTGTTTCTCATAAGTTGATGCCTTGACATAGTACTGGATCCTTCAAAGCCAACCTCAAAGGGGAATAATGGAAAAGACAAACAGGGTTTTGCCCAAGGCACTAAAATTCGAGAAATTTGCAGTGTTTTATTCAGCCGGCTGCAGGTCTTTCTGCTGTGTTCCAGGAAGCCTCAAGGCTTCACACTTTGAAGCTGCATCATGGTACCATGACATGGGTAGGAATCAGGATGCCTCAGGGTAGCCTTGAAGCAGAGCAAAGAGCCTTGAGGTAAATAAATATAGTGGACACAAACTTATAGCAATTGAGTGGCGGTCTGAAGAGAGCAAGATGATTCTTAGTGGTAGTAGAAATAAAACTTCAGAATTTACACTTGCCTGCAGAAATGTCTAATTTGAGGCCATCCTGATCCTGACTGCTGCAACATTTCACTTCTGAAGTACAGAGCTGAAATCAATTTACCTTTCAATCTGCTACTGGATGCTGACTTTTTCCAACTCAATGCACTGAGAGAACTTCAAATTGAGGTTGTGCTAGAAGTTGTTTTGTTCAGTTCACTAAATTCAGTTAATGAAATCCTAGAAGATTCTTGGCTGAGCTATTCAAAGCATCACTCCCAGACTACTCACCTTTTTCTCAAGAGCCAAACCACCCATGCCCAACAGTTGTACAATGTCTCCTCATACTTGTGTGGCTTTGAACCCAGAAGATCCCTTCGCTATGGAAAAAGGGTTAATCCTAACTAATTCTCTGCAAAACTTAATTCTCTACACAAAACCTGCTCACATTTCTGACAACACTATAGGATTATATTAGCAGAACATCTATAGGCTTTGCATCACTCAGAGAAACCAAAACCATGGAAATTAACTAACTTAGAGGCAGGACTAATAAACAGAACTATTGAAAAGATAGAGTGTTAATGAGTAGTGTTGCTATGGGATTTAATATAGTATATCAAATCATGGGTTGGTAAGTTTTCTTACTACAGCACTGGTGTACATCTCCTGTTTTCTTTAAGTAACAAACACACTGTAGAAATTCACAAATTCAGAAGTGGAAAAATTATTTCATAAATACTGGGGGGAAAAAGAAAAAGGTAAGTAATAAGATTGCAAGAATTCCTTAGTCTAGCTTAAGAAAACAAGTGAACTAACAGTAAAGAGCAAATACTAAAGTAATACTGCTATCATTCCACGAGACAAAGCAGTGGCTATAGCAGATATGCATGATAAGAAAGAGACCAGAGCAAATTTCTCACACGTCAGATGAGCCCCAAGGTACCGTCATATAGCTGACATTCACTGCCTGCTGAGTGAGTTTGTATGGTTCATGGAGCATCTTTGTCTCCACTGTTCCAAGTGGCTTTAGTTCTGACACTCCAATTGGATCAGGGGAGAAGAGCATTCCCCTGAAGAAAGCCTCTGGTAAATTAGAGACACCAGAATCTGTGAGTAATGGGATGCACCAAATACAGTATCTTGTGATTTGAGAGGCAATTTGAGCAGCTATTGCCACGTCCTGTTTTCCAGGAGAAAGGCAGTCTGTCAGATTTCTCACAGAAAGATTTTACATAAGGATCAGTGGAATGCAGGAGACAGGCAGTGCCCACATCCTCAGACCTTGAAGGAGCTCATGGCAAGATCAGGGCATATAAAGCTCTCTATACAGGTGTTGTGACTTGTACACCACTGGTAGAAAAGAGAGGCTTTGCCCAGTTCCAGTCACTACATCTTGAAGCGACCGTGTCTTGTCATAAGCACAAAACATGGAAGCAAGCACGTCTGGTGCCATCTGGGCTCCAGCCTCAGAGATGGTATGGGAGGAAATACAAACTGCAAAAAGTTAGGCATGAGAAACAGTCAATTTTCATTACTGTGAGAAGACTCCAAAGAATCTGGAAAAAGAAACAGAAGAGAAAACTAAATATGTGGGGACAAAACGATGTAAACGTAATGTTTCAGAATTTATACTTTTGAATTCTGTGCTACCAATAATATACATGTGACCGTTTTAAATTATATTTGAGGAGGACTGCATGAAGTAGTCATTCTGAAGGTGTGCGACTCATCTAGCATGGATGGAAGAGAGGCATGGGCCACAGCTGCAAATAAGAGGAACGAAAAGGGAAAGACATTTATGGCATGAGAGAGACTCAAAGGCTGAGACAAAGTCCACAACTTTAATGGTATCGCCTAAATAAGGATCTCTCAAAATCTTTATCCAAGAATTGGAAGAACTGAATTTAAGATTTAAAGAATTTGTATAGAAAGCATGGCCCTACAAATGGCAAACTCAAACTTATAAACAGAACCTCCAAGAGAGTTGACACTTTGTGTGTGATACATCACTCCTTAACACCCTATATACACTGGAAAATAAAATAATAAATATAATTAACAACACTATCTACACTGCAAACTAAATATAGAGCACGCAAGTATACACACAAAATACATGCAAAGCTGTAGATATTAGGGTAAAAGGCTGAAACAAACCCATTTATTATAACAGCACATTGAGTGCATGTGAAAACACATCTGGGACACAATATCTATATCCACAGATAAATAGATACGCATGTCTTTTTTAGATATCACACAGAGAATCATCACATTCATGATGGTTGTTTCTACTTGTATGCCTCCTTTATCCAATATTCCTTGTAAAAAACCTGTTCCTGCCACAACGTGACTACAAATACAATTTAAAAAACGGTATTACTTGTTAATCTGTACAAGTAGCTAGACAGAAAATACGATTTTTACAAGATTATGAAAAAACACAAAGTTTTTTATGCACCTATAGTTGCACACTTTAGAGTAAAGCAGACATGTATATGTAAATATGTCAGATTTTTGTATTCTGTTAGTACTCATTTTGAATTTTGTTAGCTGTAAGCTCTTCTAGGCAGGGACTTTTGCCGTCCCAGTTGTTTGCCAATAGCAATGCATACTGTTTGCATAACGTTAAGTACTAATATCAATTAGTAATTGAGGTTACTATGTTAGTAATTTACATCTTGAGATGAAACACAACATGTTTTGGCCAAGAATGTATACGGACAATCATAACAGAAAATCTGCTGGAAATAACTAGTATAGTTATCAGAAATCAATAAACACCAATTATAGATTATTAATTTGGGCTGGTGGTTTTTGTTTTTGGTCTAAGTTTTTGGGTTTTGCTGGGTTTTTTTTTGTTTTTTTAAGAAAAACAGTGCTATGATCAACTACACCCCAAAAAGTCACAAAACAGAACTAGAAATCACACTTTGTAGAAAATAATGTTGAAATACAAAACTCAAAACAGAAGTTTAAAAAACAAAATCATATAAAAAAATCTTCTCAATTTACATTTTAAAAAATAGTAATTGTGGCATTTTTGTATTGCTATCTGCAAGGAACAGAATAGCTACCAAATGCTAAGGCTCACAAAGTATGCTAGAAAAGAAACGCTAGGTAATAGAGTTTTCATCCCAAATCTGCAGAAATTAACAAGGTATTCTCTATACAGATCAATGTTTTTTGGCACATACAAAGAACATCCCTATACATGACAACAACTTTATTTGCATCACTAAATGTAGTGATGTAAAAGCGTATTTACATCCCTAAGCATAGTAAAACAGAGCTACTTAGATGAAATCAAGATATATTTAGGACTAGTACATGGTAACTCAGCAACTGAATGTTCACTTACTGAGAGCTCTCTCATGGTTTTTGCCTGGAGGGATTGGACCCCAAATATCTATTATAATGCAGTATTATTCACAGCAGCAAAACAGGCATGAAAACACCAACAGGAAAAACCTCTTCATCTATTGGGAACTTCTAAAGTCTATCCACACATCCCAAGGTGGAAGAAATACAATTTCATTTTCTTCTTTCAAACCTATTCTAGATTTAAGTGCCAACATGGTGTTAAGGGGGTTTATTAGAAACTACAGAGGTGAAAGCAATTTATTCCACATATTTGTTATGACTGTACTTTAAATAAAACTGCCCCCTAAGACTGCAAAAGAAGAACCTATGTTCCTATATGAAGGTATTTTTTCATTCAAATACCAATTTGCATTTTTTCCTCTGAAGTTGAGATGTCTCACGCATTGTTTCCTGTATTATTGTCAATAAGGAAACTTGGATTTCTCGTGAATTAATGAATATGATATCACAGCATACTCGGAGTTGGAAGAGACCAGAAGGATCATTGAGTCCAGATCTTAAGTGAATGTCCCATACAGGCATTGAACCTGTCACCTTGGGATTAGCAGCATCTTGCACTGAAAGGTTTCTAAGAACAATACAACTATTTTCAGTGTAATGGGCTTGAAAACCCATACCTTTTAAAAATATTTTCATTTCCCTTCTCTCCCTGTCAGCTTTGAAAAGCAACATAACACACAGAGCTTCATGGTGCATTTTTTTTTCCCCTCTAGCTAGAACTAAAGATCTTTGTATGAAGGCTACCAAATATTTATATGTACACACACGCACTTATATGTATGCATAATCTTTAACTGAATTCATCTAATGGGCTGTTGCGTAGTAACTCTCACAGTTCAATCTATACTCTTTGGCCCCCTTCTTTTCTTACAGCAATACTGTAATATTTATTAATGATTCGTGCATGACAAAACATTCAAATATGTCTTCCATTTACTCCCTAGAATCAGGACAAGCTTTAAAAAACACAGACATAACACACAAAGACAGCCTTCATGATAGAGAAAGATGCAATCTCTAAGTACAGGGGGACAAAATATATATTTTATAGTAAATATGACATTTAAACGACATGGTAGAACACTGATGAAAAACTGAGACATTAAAAAAAGATTGTGAAGGACATATCTAAAAATACAAATTTTAGACTGAAATCTATTCTATGCACTGTCCAGGAAGTTTGTCAGAAAATACACTTGTAAAATCTATGTAAATAATTTCTCTGTATTAGATGGGTTAGGGAGCCACAGACTGTTACAAGAGTGGAAAAAAAGTGTCAGGAATATTTCATACACAAGACATATATAGATAAATACAACAGTTTTATGTTTTACACTCAGAGCACTTCAGTAAACAAGATAAAAGTAATATCTTTTTAGAATTCAAACTGCACCACTGTTTTCCTAATAGAGTCCAATGATCTGACATTTCAGCCTAACACCCAAGTACCAATATCCAACAACACAACTCGCATAGACTCTAGGCCAACCCTCTTAAAAGGGTTAATCTTTTGTAATTAAATAATTTAAAAATGCAATACTTATCTAGATCCAATAGACAATTTTGTCATTACTGCAAAATCCTTGTTAAATCTGGCGGACCATTAGCAGTGGATTGATGCAAACCCCAGGCACTGCCAATCAATCATAGGTTGCTTCTTTCTATAAAATTCTTGTGACATCTCATAACAATAGCCAAAATTTTAAAATGCTGGACATGATTAGCTTGGAAGAATGTTTGCTTCAAAACACCAAAGAAATCTGAGACAAGACTTTGCAAGGATTTTTAAAATTACAGAACCAGTTGGGGTTTAATAGCATACACATATGAAAGACAAAATCTGCATGCTGCTCGTATTATGCATGTACGAGTTCTGTTTGTTCTCTAGTATCCAAATGCATCTTGCAAATCCCTGTCCCTTTTGAATGTCCCATAAAAGGAAGGATCACAAACAAGCTGGCTTAATCAGTGGGTTAACAGGAAGACAAAAACACAACACCCCTCAGAAGAAACCCTCAGAACTCCTGCCATTTGATATGAGCAATCCTACAAGCCTCCGCGGCGCTGCTGAGGCGTCTTAGGCAGGGATCAGCAGCACCATGACATCTCAGAACCAGGGCATGATTGTAACTCCAGCACTGCCTCCCCCCAGCCCACACTTTTCCCCTGCCTGCTCATCTTGTTGAGAGCAGCATCAGTTTATATATTTTGAGCTGTTCTGTCTTCACATAGTTACAAGTCAGACTACAGAAATGATTCCAGCAAAGAGGTAACAGACTTATCACATTCGGTAAGGATGACTTCCTCCTGGCACAGAACACATCCGAGCTGCCCACAGTTTTCCCAACATATTCTGAAGGTGAGAGGAAAACAAACCCAACAAGAAAAAAACAACAAACCCAAAAACAAAAAACCCAACAAAACAAACCCAAAACCACCAAAGCAACCACCCCCTTCAAACTCCAACAAACCCAAACCAAAAAAAAACAGACCTGTAGAAGCCAACTTTATTTATATTCAGTCTTATCATGTTTTGTTTAAAGATGTTTCATCAAAATATAATTACATTTTTAATAGAGAAAATATCAAAAAGGAAAAGACCAACTTAAAATTCTAAACTGGATTAAATTTCTCAAATCAACAAGACGTAGGAACAAAGATTATGAAACACTGGATGAAACAAAACTAGACAGAACCAGATTCCGTAAAGCAGACATTATTCTTAAATTTGAAATAATCTTCCTGTGGTCACTAAAAATAACCTTTCACAACAGAAATATGAAGAAGTCAACAGAAGAAATATAAAGCAAATACCACACTTTAATGAAGAACCAAACAGAAGACGAAATCAATTTTATCAAGCTCTAAATTTCAGATAAAGTGTACATTTTCAGTGCCTTTGCAGACATTACAGAATGCAGTTTTAGAGATGTACAAGAAAGAATTTTATGCATTAAATATTAAAAATAATGCTAATTTCCTCAGTTGCTCCTGAAGTACTGGTAATAATCAATTTTTGTTAGCAGTTTTGCATCACTTTATGTGCTTTTTCCATGAACTGCATATGGCAGTCTGCAAAATTATCTCCTTTAAGTTTTCTGCTACTGTTTTAACCTTCAGTCACACATGCTGCCATATCATGGCACTGCTTTTTGATAATGGACAGGTTTCTATTTAATTAAAGAGATTGAGGGTATTATATAAAATTGCTGCAAAGAAACAATATTCTTTATGGATTTTTTTGTTTCTTTATATTACATAAAAGATACAACCTGGTGTATTTATGCATTTTAATATGAAATATTGATAAATAAAAATCAATAACATTAAACTAGTTTTCAAACAGCTAAGTGGTTTCTTACTAAGTAGCAATGATTTTATAGTAAGAATTTTATAGCTTTGTTACAGTTAATTTTATACATTTAAAAGGGAAGTTATACATTTTGAAACTGTAAGATTTGGCATTAGCTAAATCTTGTATTGGACAAGCCCATCTGATAAGACGAAGAGACATGTCCGTACTTCTTTCCAGGGGAAACAGTTTAGTTCAGAGTGTCTCTCTTTAAGTAACAAGATGAACATGATAAATCTTGGTCATACTCTACTCAAAGCAGTAAATTAGGCTTTGAAATAGTTGCACAGAATTTGAAAATATATCTATCTAGTAAAAAAAAAAATCAAGAGCCCACTTTATGCTTAAAAAGTCGTTAAAGTACAGATCATTTAAAAATAATATAAACACAGTTAGTTTTCATAGTTGCTTTCACAAGGAAAAATACCTGTAAAGTCTCAAACTGGGCAGAATTTGACTCCAGAGTTTCTCTGCCTAGAATTTTTGAGTGCTTCCTTGGCCCTTAATTCCATATTTGTCAGATTTTAGCCTGACTTTTTTTCCCCTCTATATTATGAGGCCTTTCCTGACAAGGTTCAGTTGTGCTGTATCAACTCTCCAATTCAGCCTTTTCCTGTGACTCCAATATATAATTTTGATGCTTAGGATCCTACCCTTTCCCATTACAGAATGTCCCTTTTTGGTTAATAACTATGAAATATTAAAAAACATAGAATAAACTTAATGTTGCTTTGCACAAGACAAATGATGGACTATCAGATGACCTTTTTAGTGGCGAAATATTGTTTTAGATGAAACTTAAGAAAGAAGGGTAAAATAATAATTTTGCACAAGAGATTGCTAGGAAAACAACTTCCCTCTGAAAAAACCCCAAACTTTTCTCTCTGAAAAACTAAGGTCTGATAAAAATATACTACATTTGTATTATTCTGCGTAACTACCATGCATTTTTGTGTTAGTGCTATTTCTGCAATCTCTACAAAAAACTTGGTTTTCCCGAATAAATATTAGTAGAATTTACACTGGAGCATCCCTTGAGATAGGTGAAAATACCTTCTTTAAAAGTAATCTTAGGAATGAGGATTAAAAAGATAACTTAAAGCTGCATTTCTTTTATCTTATCACATCAGGGCTCCCTCATAGGAAACGAAGTGATAACTACTGTTGGAAAGAAAACCACACTGCACCCTTCTTCCAGGCTGCAGCCTTTTAGATCAGTTGATGGAGATCCAGAAAGGAGGAAACACATTTTCTTCTTTTTAACTGCCACAATTCCGTCAGTAAAATGTTTGTAAGTCTAAAGAATTAGAGTGCAAAAATTTGTACAGAATTCTACAGGGAAGGACACTGAATACTGGTAAGATGTATGCATAGAACATAGAAGAGCTCAGAAAGTGAGGCTGAAACTGTAGAAATGAAGACCAAAACCGGTTTTTGACTGCTGCTCAAAGAACGTAAAAAATTACATGGTACATGTCAAAAATGGGCAGTGACCCAGACATGTGTGATCCTAGCTGTATGTCAGAGAAGGTGGTCCTGGGATACCTGTAAAACACACTGGGCAGACTAAAGTCCACTTCACTGAATTTTCTTCAACATTTGGCAAATGTTTCTAAAGAATGAGTTGATACTATTCCCACACATCTCATTTCAGAACAGCCACGTTATCTTGTGGATTAGTTATCCGCCATTACATAGTTGCAACTGTATTTTCCCTCAACTATTTTGTCACTGTCAAACACCTGGAAGTGTATTGGGGGTTCTGCCCTATTAGCCTCTTCACACTGAATAGCAGATCAGTAGAATGTAATTATCTGTAATGTGTTTATCAATGTGAGCTAGGATCCCACACACTAATGTTTTATACAAATTGCTTGATTTTTATGGTAGTTATATCTACTCTTTCTGCTCTGGGAACTATTCTAAAACATTAATAAACACAGTTTCTGATATCTTGCCAAAAAGATACTGTACTGCATTTAATATTATTTGAAAATTATATTACTCCATATGAAAGAAAACCCGAACTTTGTATTATGCCTGACACAATAGCCTAGGTAGCATTTCAGTACAGAACCAGAAATACTGTAAAGACAAAACATAATAGCATGGAGCCATGAATCCCAAGAGATACAATTTGGCAGGTTTTAGCTAACTCCAAATTTTATTTTTTTCCCCCAAAGAAAAATTACAAATAAGTTAGTCACTACTGCATTTAAGGAAAAATATCTAGGAAAACCAAATTCACTTAAAGCTGTAGGCATGTATTGTGAACAAGTTAAACACGAACCAGCAATGTGCCCTCGACCAAAAGAAGGTAAATGAGATCCTGGTCTGCATGAGGCAAACTGCTGCCAAGAGATCAAGGGAAGTGAGCTTTCCCCTCTTCTCGAACCACTTCTCAGATGGTGGGTCCAGTTTTGGGCTCCAGAATACAAGAAAGATGTGGAGCTACTGGCATAGTCCAGCAAAGGGCCACTGAGATTATTAATGGACTTTCACAGACTTCCAAAAAATTTAGGAAAGCTGAGAGAGTTGGTGCTTCAGCCCGAAAAAAGAAGGCTCAGTGATATCACATCAGTGTGTTTAAATATCTGAAGAGATGTTGTAAAGAAGACAGAAAGAAGCTCTTTTTAGTGGTGCTCAGTGATGGGACCAGAGGCAATAGGGACAAACTGAAGCACAGGAGAGCCCCTCTGAATATAGGGAAAGATTTTATCATCCTGAGTACTGGAACACAGCCCTCAGCAAAAGGGTTGTGGAGTCTCCCTCACTGGAGATACTCAAAGGCCCTCTGGACATGGTCCTGAGCAACCTGCCCTAGACAATCCTACCTGAGCAGAGGTGTAGAAACAGATGACCTCCAGAGGTCCCTGCCAACCTCAACCATTCTGTGATTCTGTAATACCATCTTTACAAAGGAAACAATGAGTTTGTTCATCTGAGAACTGAAAAGATCATTAACTTAATAATTAGTGGGTTGTGAGACCTGTCAAGAGGACCCTTATCTACCACAGAAGTTAGGATTTAATTAATTATCATCTGAGACTGACAATTATTTTAGGGGAGGAAATATTTTAACACGTACTCTAAAGAAAAAATATAGCTTATCTTTATTAATAATATCTATTTTTCCCTTCATGCACCTACTGCTCCAACACATCACAAGAAGAATCTGTATAACTCAGTAATCTAGTTGGCAAAATAATGAATTCATACTAGCTTGGTATTTGACAAGTTTGTAGTTGTCATTAAGCAAACAGAAGTAACAAAAAGCAACTAGGAATAGGAACATAAAAACAAACAGTAAAGAAACACCACAGCGAAATTCTTACAGCTTCGAAGACTTGTTTAGAACTTATACAGATGACTGAAGGTTGTTTCCATAAATACTAATTAACAAGCTTCTCTAAGTAGTAGAAGGGTTCTGATCCTGAAAAGAATTTATTTCGTAATTTAAAGCATAGAAATAATCCTTCTAAAGTCTAAGTAAAAATCCTTCTAAAATCTAAGTAAACCAAACTAGGAATATATGCATAAACACATGCATTATACATATGGACACAGATATGGGCAATCAGTGACATTTTTTTTCATGACTCAGGCCTATATTTTTCACTATTAACTACTAAAATCAGTCAACTTAGATTATACATTTCACTTCTATTTGCACTTTCTAATACTGCTGTTCCTCCCATACATGCACATGACACTTGAAGAATAGTCAGTACAAATCACAAGTGTTTTCATTTAGGCTACAACGAATATATTTACTCTAAACCACCTATTTGAAACCCTGCCTCAAATTATAAATTCTATCATTAAAGTATTACATACAATTACAATTTACATACACAAACCCCTTGCAGTTATTTTCTAACACAAGAGAAATTTTAAAATTAATTTTAATATTTTTCCTTTTATCATTAGAAGTAGAGTCTTAGTGTATACATAGCATTTATAATTTGATAAGAAACTAAAATTTTTTGTAAGATTTCAAAATTAAATCCTTTACATCTGGGTACGCTTCTTTAGAAAAACCAACCAACCAAAACAACCGCAAAATATACTCCTGCCAACAAAAAAAAATGCAACAAGCCAGAATGGAAGATCCTGCTGGTCAGACAAGCATCAATCTCATACTGCCTCAAGTTTGAAATACATGTTTTTTCCTTAAAAAACAAAACCGACAACTACCATCACCCTAAACAAAAAAGCACTTTCACAGATATAATATACAAACGAATTGAGAAACAAAGGAAGGATGTGCAATAGAGCAAGGAAAATACAACTAAATTAAATTCTTCTGTCTGTAAAATGACATCTTTTCTCTAAATATTAAGCACTATACCAAGAATCCTAAATTATATCAAAGGCAAAAATATCAAAGACACACACAGTGCTTATTTTTCTGTCTTCTTTTAGGCATATGATTATTTACCACCCAACAGGTAATTATCCACTTTTCCTTTATTCTAAGCATCTATTCACTCCTCTCGAGTATGTGATTTGCATAAAGATGATCTCCTGGGAGTTTTGGCTCTATCTTAAAAATCACGATCAATTTCTGTGTAATCCAGCTGGATATGAAGCGAGATATGGCACATAGACGAATGGAAATGCAAGAAGCACCAAAGCGTGAAAGAAAGTCACCTTGAAGGGATGATACTGCAGCATATTTTGCCTAAGGTTTCATAGCTATATTACACATGCATGTTCAAAATATAAACTGCCTAAGCATAAACTATATGAGCAATCACCTAACAGAGCAGCTCAGCATTACCAGAATGTACATCCTAGCAAGGTTAACACATAAGAAAATTATGCCTTACTGATAATTTGGGGCTTTTTTCTCTAATTAAGTTGACAAATAAATTCCTGCAGATCGCTAAGATAAATCTGGATAAAAAACTGGTTTTTTTTTCAGCAAAGGGCATCTGTATCTAATTTGCCATACAAAGGCTGCAGCATGTTGACTATCTTCCTGAACCACGATGAAAAAGTACAAGGTTATTCCTTTTGATTAATAGTTTTAAACCTCATGATGATGTTGTTCTAGAATGCAAATTTCTCTGATTTTGGTTGCAAATGTTATCTCAGAACTTCACTTAGTCTCTTCTGCCCCCTTCTGACCCAAAGTCTGGTAGGTCACCCCCTTTTACAAACAACACTAAGTGATTTCTAAAAACATATTTCTCAGAAAAAATTCAGTACCGAAATCTCCACATAAAGCACCTAAATTCAGATTTTGATTTCACGTAAAAGAATAAAATCTCCAAGGAACTGAGTTCTCCATAATCCCAGCTGAAAAATGCCTTTCCGTACTTATGAACAGCACATTTCAGACCTTATGCAGTTCTCGGGGGAACTAATATCAAATATTTTAAAAAATCCATTCCTCCAACAGGGAGGAAGAAGAGGTTGAAATCTTAATGTAAGTCTTGTTACCGAGACAGTAATCCATACCTAATGATGAAAAAGGTATGTGTTTGAAAAAGGAAATTATGAAACCCCCAATGTCTAAAGAAAACCCCACATCTTTCTAATGATTAACCATGGCACAATTTGTCTTAATACAAATTCAATGGCTTGGACAGATTTTAGCCTTCATTATAAGGGCACATTGATGACATTGAAAATACAGACAGGATACAACTGCATCAAATAAAAAAAAAAAAACAAAGCTGAAATAACTCAGGTTTTTCTCATATGTTATCCTTTATCATGTGAATGTTTAATGAGAAACATATTACAGATACTGCGAGGTTATTTGTTTGTTAAATAAGATAACTGTAGAATGGTATATAAAATTGTGCCAAAAATCTTATTGTTTAGAAAAAGGAACTATTTGCTCTCAACAAAAGCTAGAAGTAATTAAGAAAAACTTACAAATAGTAAAAGTCACTTACTTGGCTCAATATAATTTTAATTCTGAAACCTAGAAATCAGGGATTTTTTAAAAGATATACTGATTCTAAACCTCAACAAAATAGTGTATAAGATAGATGTATATGTGAAAAAGTGTTTCTTTTACAAGTGTATAAAATACTAGAAAAGGTATTTACACTTCTTTAGCTAAGATATGAAAGCAATGTTTATACTTTTCATCACTATACAGATCATAACACATTAAATTAAAAGCTTTAATAAAACTTTTTTCCAAGTGAACATAACTATGTGTAGCACTGTACATATGTAATAACATGACTTATTTTAGACTTTGAGAGTATAAGAAGTTTAATGGTAGAAGTTTGTCTTACTATAACATATGGAGGAAGAAAGTAGAGTATTGCCTCTGACATGTGCCACGTCTACAGTTTTTCCATTTGTAATTTTACTCCAGAAGAATGTGGAATTCCCAGGTAAGGTATACATAGACTTTAAAAACAAACAAACAAACAAAAAAAAAACCAAAAAAAACCCCCACAAAACAAATGCCCAAAAAACCCAAACAACAACAACAACAAAACAAAACAAACTAAAAAAAACCCCAAAACCAAAACAACAAAAACCCCCCGAAATTTTCAAACTTGACTGTTGGTGAATTAGATTTTCAACACAGCCCTGTGCCTAAACACGCAGACCTTTTGTTCTCTCCTTCCTCCACAGAAAGGCTCAGCTGTCTGAGACAATTTACATCAAACATATTCAAGAATATTACACTAAGAATGCCACAAAACGAAAAACTGAGCGTGTTGGAACTACAGCTTTCTTCAGCATTGAACATCAACCCAAATGAGAAATAACACACTGCTAGCAATTTAGCCAGTGGTATTAGGAGAATAAAGGAACAGAATTGGAAAGATTACTGTTGAATGAGATAAAATATGAAATTTAAAAGCCCTTTAAATAACGAGTTTCTTGCTGTTAAAATTTGCTACAGCTAGATAGCAAAACAATTACTTTGTGACAGATTGTGGGGAAAATAGCAACTTTATTTAAAGGGTAGACAAATTTAATACAGTTATTTCTTTCTTTATTTCCTCCTTTGTAATGTCATGCTTTCTGTGTGAGTGGCTGTCAGGGACTTCTATGGAGAATAACAATACAGTAACAAAGGACTACAAAACATGGTGTTTCTGTAAGTGAACTACCAGTAGACACGCACAATGCTTCTGCTTCTTTTATAAAATTCCTGTTAAGAGTTGGTCAGGAAATAACATTTTGCCTTTTGAAAAGAAATAAAAATCACCAATGATTCCACTCCTCTTGTAAGCTGCTGTTTTAGGGCACCTCAGCCTCTTTCCTTTAACTCTGCAACAGCAGTTAGAGATTCGTATATTCTCAGAAACACCACTCAACATTTTAGAAAAACCTTGTCTAATTGAAAAAAAAGGTAAAGATAGTGTGATGGATTTAATAACATTGAGTGGTCAATAACCCATCCTATTTCTTGGAATTAAATTCATTATTTGCCCAAGTATCTTGCAACAGTAGTCTGTGTAAGTTTTCTTTCCTGCTGAAACTACAGACATTTCTAGCATGCTTGTTGCACAACACGCAAAATTTGCAGTGTTTTTGAAGCAGAGTAGTAATAAATTTCTTTTTGCCTTTTTTTTTTTATTCAACTGGAAACCTCAGACAGGGTTCCTGTGAGCATGAGTTATGTTCCTCACTTATAGATGTTTTTCTCAAGAAGAGCATGAAGGTACGCTACAGCTGTCACTCCTAAACACAATTTAAAAAGCATTTTTACGGAAGGAACGAGGAGTTCTAAAGGGAAAAGCAGAAGAACAACACCAGCTACACAAAAAGCACAGATGGAACAGTGTCACAGTGAAGAGCCAAAATGGACTGGGCAGTAGAGTTCAGCCTGTTCAGCTTGAGAGAATTTCACCAGGCCCTGCAACCTGAGCTTGCACTAACCCAAAAGCTCTTCCCTATCCCTTTCTTGTGACTGGAAACTGCCAGCTGCACACAAACACCCATCCATTAGAGAATGGAGAACTACTCAGCAACAAAACTATGCATAAATCCCTCCCAAACTTTAGGGCCCACGATTTTGTGTTTGCTCCCTGGAAATGCACCCACAGTAAAACTAGAAACACTTGAAGTCATGCTACATCACTGCTGAGTTGATCATCCAAAACAGTGTGTGATCTTGCACAATGTATGAATAGCAGCAATGACAGATTAATAATTAGCAAAAAATTATAATATAAATATGAAGATTTCTGTACTTCCGAAGAACAACATCAGTACAAAAAGAAAGAGCCAGTAAGGAATCCTAAGCAAAATAAGATGTGATTTCAGAAGTCACACATTGGTTCCCAGAATGATTTTAAGTATTTTGAAACTGTAGGAACTCTGGAAAACTCTTCCTGCATTATGGTAAGCTCATAGCTAGAACTACTTTGGAAGAACAAGACCAGATATAGCATATGCAGGAAAAGGAAACCCTACTCTGTTAGATTTCAGCAAACATCAGAAACATTTCATCAAATTGTAAATTGACAAATTGTAGTTTACTAAAGAAAGAGTTGACTGTTCATTAGTATCTTAAAAAAACTTCTAAACATATTGATTAAGAACATTTTCTAGTTCCATCTTTTCATATTTTAGTTGCTAAAAAAACCCCATAATTCACATGCAATAAAAATGGATGGTCTGGTTTTATTCGCAGACAAATTTCAATTAATTTTGATCAACTGTGGGACAGCATTCGTCTACAAGTCCCCCTAATAAATGCAAACAATTTAAGTATCTTTTACCGTGTGTTTGGCTTAATGTGATAAGTGCTTTTGGAGGTGATGAGGGCTTTGGCAGTTCTTTGTTTCTTTATTCTGAAAGTGAATGACACATTTCAAGAACAACACCACAGACACAAATATTAATCATGCTTATAGGGAAGATTCAAGGATCTGAAGGACATAAGAATGTTTTTTATCTCAAGTACTACTTTGACACTTTTCTTTGCAATATCATTTTATAGAAGTTTAAAAAAAGAAAGTATTAGAAAACAATTTTAAATACAGCTACAAGATTTACATCCAGAGCACTTAGCAGACAGTGTCTTTAAGGGAAAATTATCACTGCAGCGGGGTAATGTCAAACTTCCAAAAAACCTAGCCAAACTACACTGAATAATTTTTAAGATGCTGATATTCATTGGACCTAATTAATACCTGTTTCTTGAGCCTTTATGGTCAAGAGGATGCAGCAATAAAACAGATCACACCTTTCATAAATTGCTTTAATCAAATTCTGTTAAGCCCATTGCATCATAAAATAACATTAAATACAAATGTCAGTTCAAAATCAAAAAAGAAAGAATTAGCATCTTCCTTTGCCTCCGATGAAATACAATGGATCAAAAGAAAGCAAGCACTCTGCAGTTCATTTGTTTCTATTCTCTGAGACTACATGCAAAAATTTTACTTAGACCTTCAAAGAACATTGAGCTACAGCTGTTTCACATAAGCAATACTTTAAATAAATAAGATTTCCATTTTTAAGTATTACTCCATGGTTTAGTTTGACCCATGGTTTGAATGGGCCATATTTTTCACACTTTTTGTTTTGTTGGTAACTGTGGGTTCTAGAAGCTCCTACAATCACTTTTTATGGTTCAACCAATTTTCTTTTCCATCTTTCACTAATCTTTCTTACACTATCTAGGATAGCAAAACCATGTACACTTTCCTGTACACGGCTTTACACTAAGTACCAGGCTATCCTACAGAATTCTCCCTAAAATGTAATGAGCAAGTCAAGTAAATGAGATGGGCAGGATGACTAAATTTCTCATTGTTGTACTATAAGAATTGACTGAGCATAATGCTAAGAGTTCCTTAACAAAATAAAAATGATCATAAATATCAGTACTAACACTGGAGAACACATCATACCTTTAGCACCCCATTTAGACAGGTGGTTTGCCATGACTTCCCATACAGTTGATAGGTAAAATATACGCTTACCCACAAAAAAAGATGCATGGAGCTGTTGCCAAACTGTTCTTTGCAGTAGTTTTACTCTGTCCAGAAGTGTAACTCCCTGAAGGAATTAGACACTCCAAATACTGACTCTGCTCTTGTTTAGGATGTGTAGCTCTTGGACAAGGAGGAGATCTCTTTCATAACCAAGAGCTATAGGTTTTATGAGACACACACTTAACTGCTACTATCTTTCTTCAAGCATCCCAAAAGCAAGTTTTGAAAGGGGCATTTGAAAACCAATAGAGCAGCTGAGGATATTCACAGAAAACACTTACCAAGTATCCATGTTGAGTGAGAAAATGCCTTAAAGATAAATGAAGAAAAGTAACAAGTAGACCATGGAACAATCAGGTGTGTGCACTGGTGCCACAACGTGAATAATGACAAAGGGGAAATGAGATGCAAGTAGAAGGCAGCTGATAAGCCAGAGATGTAAAGTGAGAAACAGCTGGCTGGAAGAAAAAAACATTGCAAAGAGTTACATGCAGGGTAAAAATCATTTTTGCCATACCTATCAGAAATGGAAACGGCAGTGTTTGGGAGGATGGATTATCATAATGATATGATCTAACTACACTGATAGAAATGACACTTCAGCAAAGAGTCTTTGGGAGTAGGATACATTTTAGATGGAGAAACTCAGAGCAATCAATTATGTGGCACAGGAACAGGCTGTATAGTAATATTGTAAGTAGTAAATGAGGAGAAATTATGAAAACAACTTCTGCAAGGTATACCTGCCGATTTCTCAACATTAGTCACCTATAAATACTGAGTAATAATTATATACTGATTGAAATCTTTTATTGGCCATCTCAAATTCAATTTCAATTTGACTTGTTAGGTAACAAAATTAAACTATACTTTCAAAGAGGCTTTTGAAGTTCTTGGACAATTTAATTCATAATGGACAATTCAAAAATATTTTGACAAATATCAAAACACTGCCTGAAGTAGTCAAGAACTCTTGTATTAGAAGGAAGACACAAAACTAAGTTCAGTGGCTGGAGGTTGAAGCTAAATAAAAAGGGGACTAAAAGTATAGTATATAACAAAACTTTCTAATCTTCCTAACCTTTCTCATTACCTGTCTTGAATTGCTTGGAAGTTACTTTAAATCTGTACCAGGCAACTTTCCAAACAACCCTCTCCCACACAAGTCCTAATCTTACCAAAGCATCACTCACTTACTGTGATTTACTGGTCTTTATTAAATGCTATTTATAGCTCAAGAGTAGTTATTGTTTTCTGTGGTTATTTCAAGCAATGACTTTGTTGTTAGTTGTGGGGGTTTTATTTGTTTCCTTTTTAAATAAACTCACTCTCTTAATGCTCATATTAAGCATGTACTGCTGAGTCTCCAGTATAAGATAGACATAATGGAGGAAGTCCAACCAAAAGCTACCAAGACAGTCAAGAACAAAGAAGCTGATAGAAACAAAGTTGTTCAAACTTAAAGAAAATTCAAGGGGAAAGCCTGTTGATGTTTACAACTACGTAGTGAAGATTAAGTGAAATGCCTCTCAAATGCAGAGCAGAAGTGTTAGAGGCGATGTTAGAATATGGGAAATTTTAACTCAGTAAAGGAAAGAGCTCGTTCACAGGGAGGGCAGTTACATGTGGAACAGGAGCTAGAAGATAACTGCAACATCCATCCTTGGAGACATGAAAAATTGTGTGAAGCCTTGAACAACTTGACCCAATTGGCCCCACTATGAGTGTTACATCGCATGGCAATCATGTGAGTTGAGATGGGCAGGCACCCGTAGCAGCCACCAACCATTGCTGAAATGCAAACAGTAAATTTCAATACCCTCGCTGCCAGCAGACCCTGGAGCAACACCCAGATGGAGACACACAAGCAGGAACAGAGGCCCTGCCAGGCTCAGTCCATCCCAGCACATGGGGGGCTGCTGTCTGCACCCATTTATCGGGGGTCCACACACACATGGGGTTTATCACCGTGCTGTGATCTTCCTGAGCTTTTTATGAGCTCTGAGCTTTGGTCTCTCTCCCAAGACAGGGAGCTCAGGCACATCTGTGCGATAGCATAGATGCTTGCAGAGACTTGGAGGCAATCTCTAGACAGAGACTCCACTTCTCAAAACACAGAGGATAAACAACTCTAGGCATAATATATGGGGTTTGCGTCTCTTTTATTCTCCAGGCCTCAGCATCCCCAGCCGCAAGGTCACTTAAGACAATCTACCATCCTCCTGCTTTTAACCCTTTCTTCCGAACAACAGCCACAGATCCCTTTCAGCCTATATAATTTTTTATGAGTATAAGGTTCCAATTGGGCTCACTGAAAATGCTGCCATGCAACTAACCAGGCTTATTGAAAATATTGCTATCCCATTTAAGAGTTCAAGATATAAGCCTTGTAAAAGAAGATTTTAAAGAAAGACGTAACAAGAACTTCTAAATATGTAAAAACCTCTAAATATGAATCACCTCAAGTGAAAGTTTTGCTATTATGTTCTATTTTTTAAAGGCTGAGATGCCTTCTTCAAATTTATTCAAAACCTTAAAAACAAATTAAGCACAAAGCTGATAAGGTTGGTAGAACATGAAAAAAAAAATACACATTTTCTGCCTCTCTAGGTAAAGGTTCATATATAAACCATCCAAATAAACTGAACAATAATTTTCAATGAAATCATTGGTAATGCAAAGCATTCTCAATATATGTTAAGTAGTAAAGTATTTGAGTTATTTTTATTTTCATTAACTCTTGTCTTTAATTTATGTAACAGTAAAGATAAGGAAACTTGTATTTACCAGATCAACTAGTCCGACTTTAGAAGCTGATTCAAATTGAGTTTAAAGCTTTTTATATCTTCGTTTACTATTCATACATCAAGGCAAGAGCTCAGCAAGCAATCAACATATAAAATATAAAATGAAAGTACTACAAGTAAATCATTTAAAGACTACTTAAGACAGCAAAAGCATCTTAGGAAGAAACTGGGAGTACCTCTGAAAATCTCAAAAATTACTTCTTAAAAGCTAGAAAATTACAATATGATAAGGTCAAGAGTGCTAAAGTAGATAACACGTGTTTCATGAGAAGTGTGGTTAATGTGCAGCTGGGTTTTTAACAATTCTTTAAAGTATAAGATATGGGGTAAGTATTGGTGTATTTAGCTCCCTTCAAAATATGACATAGTAACTGATATAATATTGAAAGCTGATACACAGTCCTTCAAGTACTTACTAGAATTAATCCCTGAATAAAAAAAAAACTTGCATATAACAATTGTTTTTCTAAAGAACTATGAATTAGCAAGCTTCTTTAAAAGTCTGCATTATTTTATTTTAATTATAGATGTCTAACACTTCCTTATCTTCACTTAATAGCTTTGTCATCTTCACATCTCTTCAAAAAAATGTTTTGATTTCTACACAGACATTTATGCCAGACTTTCCATAGCACCCAAACATACAGGAAAACAAAAGTAAAAAATATATGGAAAAACTTATTTCTGTATTAATTTGTCTCCAATGCTTTGCAACACACATGTGTTCACAAAAAACACAGAGGATATCTCAGCAAAACAAGTGGCATGAAGTGTCATCTATAGGTATCCAACAGCATTTTGGCCAGCTGCTGACTTTGCATAAAAGTCTGGAAAAACACCAAAGGAAATCTATGTCAGAAAAAATAGAGGGGGAAGACAGCTAAGTATTACTAAAAATAAATAATTTTAAATTTTTCATGCCAAGGAAGGCAAAGGCAATTCTCTTTAGTGGGAGAAAATGAACCGTGTGTAAGAATAGTTCCTTCACCAGATTGTACAAACTCTTGTCTTTATTTTTGGAGAACTCCTTTCCTTCTGGCAAGTGTTGGCAGTTTGATGTCTGTTGGCTGACACACTCCAAGAATGAGTATCTGAGACAGCGTGAGGCTAAAACTGCTGACACAATGAAGTACTTAGGATTATTTGCTGGGCCAATGCAGACCTACTCAAATTACAGAGCACAAAAATCACCTCTTAATTCTCAGTAAAGACCACTTGTTGTCTCCTATCCTTTGAGACTTCCACCATGGAGATAAAAGTAGGCAACCATGTGCACTGTCAGGCTTGAACTGATTAGTGAGCAAGCCACAATCTCCACAAGAACTATACCTCATTTGTAATCAATGCACGTTAAGCAAATAAAGCACATAAACAAGCATTGCAAAATATAATGAATTTCAGTATAAAAAAAGAAAATCATTTCTTCAGGTATTAATTCACGTCAATCATAAATTACCTGTGTTTTATATTACATAGGACAATATATTTCATCACTCCATTTATAATTTTAATCCAAGAAAAACCCCCAAACAACCAAACCCTATGACATATACATTCATATTCTTGCCATTAAGCCTTAGATAGCACTCAATTCTCACCTCTGTGTTGACATTCCCCAAGATCACACTCCTGCCACTGAACAGAATACACACATGTAATACCACTCATCTTAAAAAATAAGGAAAGATTTTACCTACTTTTCTTTTATTTGATTAATTTCCATTAACCTCATACAAAGTTTGAGGAGAGTGGGACCACATCTAGGAGTTTGGGCTCAAGGTTTACAATGGAACAATGAAGACAAGATTTAGAAGAAATTAAGTGCTTCATCCTTTCCTAAATGAAACTGACACTTTCCAGCATATATCATTCCAAAGCAGCATGTAAGGCAGGAGTGTTACTTATTGGCAAAACGACTTTAAAGGCATTGCTCATTTTTTACATGCTGCCCATACCCAGAGGAAGAATAGCAACAGCACTAAGAAAATTAATCCCTAGATGGCACCGCTACTCTGTTCTTTTTACTGTGTAAATTCTTCCTTAGTCTGGGAATGAATTCTGGTCGTGGTTTTCTCGTACAATTTCTAAATGGATTAGTGGCAAGCATCACGGGAATGAGTTCATCGTCCCTCTTACTTTAACTATTCTGTTCACAAACACATATACTACTTTCATCTCTCACCCACGTTGCTTGCATATTATTTATTTTCGTATTTGTCACTAAACCTTTGCATTTGTGACAACTATTTGCATTTTACAAAAATATGTTAGACATGGGCTGCAAAAGACAAAGGAACGATTCGCTAATAAAACAGAAATAAAACTAATGTTATAACCTAGCCTAAAGATGCTCCGAAGAACAAAGCCTCATACAGCACAAACAACAAAGTAGATTATTTCCAAGCAATGTTTCTTCGTTTCACCTCGTTTGTGTGAATTTCTCCCAGCTCCTAAGCTGCCTTCCATCGCCACCTGCTGACACGCACGAAAACAGCAAGAGAGCCAGCCAGTATCAGAAATTTCTGCCTGCTGTGTTTTCTTGCTGGTGAACCATGGATGAATATTCATATTTTTTTTCCCCTGACCAATGTTTAAAAGGTTTAATTTAGAGGAAAAGTATATGCAACTGGCTGGTGTTACCTCTAGCATGGAGGCTCTCTATTTATGAAACCATGTCTCATTGGAATCACTTGACTTCTGGACACAGCACGATGCAGGAGTCTTGAACAGCAGACACTAACTCCAAAGTTGAAATGTAAAGTAGAATGTATACGTGAAGATGAGAAATACATGATAATTATGGCTGAGAATAAAACAAAAACCTTTTTGATAACAACAGCTATTGAGATGTTCGAGCACTTCTTAATTCTAAAGAGCATCATATAAAATAAATACATATTTGGCTGAATAGCAGAAAAAATACCAAAATACCTAACAGTGAAATGAAGTGGAGCACTATCCATTGTGTAACAGCATATCACATACAACAGTATTATTCTTTAACAATTGTTCATGAAGTTATAACCTCTTAGGAGCTACCTTTTACTAACATTTGTCAGAAACAGGAAAGAAGAAAAACATATAAAATGAAGAAAACACCAAAGCCCATTGTCATAGAGCATCTCCACATGATGAATCTGGGAATTACTGTAATACTTTGAATGCTGTATTTATTCTCAAACCTCAGTCAGATAATCTTCGAATCATTAATCTAAAGTTTTCATCATGCCTCTTGCCATACTATGTTTGAAAACAAGGTTGAAATTCAATACGCAAAACACAGAGCTTTTATAATTTTTTTATTGTAAGCATCATATACATTAGTATTACTTACCTAAATGCATCACTTTATAAACATAATCTATTGAGAGTTTGGGTGTATGTTTGCTTGTAGATTTTGATGAGGGTTTTGTTTGCTTTCTCAGGCTTTCATGTGCATATTTCGTCTCAACCTCCATAAACTTTGCTACTCAGAGAAGTTTAAAACTAAATGGAGCCTCTAGAAAACTCAATCTGCATGACACATACAAACCCCATAATTTTTAAATTATAAAAATCCCCACTAAACGTAATTTATGTCTATACTTAATATCTAATATTTGCCTGACACTCTTATGCCTTGGAGTTCATCAAGTCAGAAGCTGCTATATAATATTTAAAACATGAAGGGGAAGCAGTTCTTCTAACAATTACCAACAGTAATAGTACATGATTTAACATCTGCAACTGATTTGCATCTTTCACCTAGCTTTATATTAGAATGAATCATCATATGGTATTTAAATAGAAAAAAATATTTATACATTGCAGAACTTGAAAACAGAATTTTTCAGGTGCTACTGCTCAAGAAATAGATATACACTTGCTTGGTTAATTTTCTAAAAATACACAAATAGATTTTTACCAAATTGGTATTTCAACAGTAAGTTATGCATTTCTAAAAGATACAGGATCTTCTCCTCTCCCCCTAATTTTCAAGTTGACTCATGTCTTATTGAAAAGAACAAGGTAACACCATTTCTTACTGTTACATGTCCAAAGAAATATGTGACACGTGAGATCAGTCTTTGAATAAATATTTACAATGCTTTGAAGAAGAATTCCCAAAAGGAAAAGCAATTGCAAAGTCAGCTACAGTAATAAATGAGAGGGATGCTTCCCATACTGTACTTAAAGTGTGTTTGTGCTCTGTTGAGCAAACTGAAACAGCCCAAGAAAACAGAAACTAAATCTAAGTGGTTGCAGACCACATATGTGGGCATTTACTGCATAAAGAAAAGGGGTTTGATCTTAATTGCTCATTACTATGCCTCAAAGGATAGGAAGGTCTAGACATTACTCTTTTAATTTAAGAATTAATTTCAGAGAATGGAGGATGAGTTAGCAATTCTAAGTATTCATCCTAAATCAATTAAGAAAAGCTGGAGCATTTTTTAATCTGAAACTCTCCAAAAAGAAATTGCAAATTCAAATATATAAATTTTCTTAGAGTAACAGTACACACATTTTTTTTCTCCAAACTGACCAGGGAGAAGTTATATTTATCTGGGTAATTTTCTGATTAATCTCTTATTTTCTGAGGATTAGACAATAACTTTGTTTGCCTGATCAACTACTTGAACAAATTTGCAGACTTGAAATTAATTGCATTTTTTAAATGGGCTTTATTTACCATTTGTCAACTTGTCACATGCTGTATTGAGTTTACAAGATGCCATTTTAATTTAGATTCCTTTTATGCAAAGAAAATTGACTTAGCATATACATTGACCTATACTTGTATAAATCTTGCCATGTCACAACCATACAAATGCAAAAACTGAGCACAGGAAGCAACACATAACCATATATTTTCTGTTGTTTTTAAAGCCCTTTAAATAATTATTGGACCTGCTTTAAGGGAAAATAAAAGAAAATCTGAAAGGAATAGTGAAAGAAAGAGGAATTTTTAAAAGAAAAATTACCCAGGGAACACTAGAAAAACACTGTCTTTTCCTCATCAAGCTTCCGAGATTAAACTTCAATTAATTAGGCATTAAGTCCCAGTATATTTTATGGCAAACATTATCTGATATAGAATACTGATAAGTCAAAAAGTAACACCTTCACCCATTAGCCACAGTACAGAACATCCAGAATAAAATAAAAAAAAAAAGAAGTCAAGGACAAAGGAAGAACAGATAGGAGAAATGCGTCAACAAGTCAGTGAGAGACATAAATGGTCGCCCAACCCCTCATTCTGCACAAAGCTAGACAGCCAGCTGCATGATTTTGGGACACATTGGGCCTTGTGCCAGAGCAATGCATCTTCCCACAGCTCTATTTTGTAAAGCTTTCCTGCTCCTAGAGTAAGTCATTGTCGTGGTTACAGAAGAAGGGGGTGTAGGGCTGTCTTTGATATCATCCTCACCATGGCTGGGGACACGGTCTCGGAAGGAAGAAGCCACAGCTGGAAATAAAGTTTGCCATTTTGCCTGCCTGGCTCCTGCCAGAGAGCATGTGGGATCAGGAGTTAGGGCCACGGTGCCACTCAGCACCAAGAGAGAGCCCCACGGTGCCACCACCGCTGCCCCAGCCCCCAAGAGAGAGCCCTGGCACCAGGATCACCGCAGTCAGCATTGTGGCAGCACAACCCCTTGTTCAGATGAATTAGCATCCATGTTTTTGTTAGGTCCCTGCTTTCTGTTGCTTTTGCTTTCCAGTCTGGGACGGTGGAGAAAAAGCTAAACTGTGCAAGTTCTCCCGTCACCAGTTCGTGTCTTTGTGGGCAGCCACACCAAGTGCTGCGTGGGGGGCCTTCAGTAGTGAATGCCTCATTTGCAGGTAGAGAAGTTACTCTCTCTGTTGTACACTCCTTTTTATTAATTTTGGTGTGGTTTCTGCTATTTCCAGTAAATTGTTATTCCTACTTCTAATCCCTCCTAGTGTTTCCTCCATTATCGAAAGGGGGTGTTGGAAAGGAGCAGCTTGAGTGGATTTGATTTTCCAGCTGGGTACAAACCACTATGGTCATATATACCCAATGGCTTGGAGAGACTAGATACAATCATTTTCAGTAGGTTTGCATAGTGTAATGTAGCAACAGTATACTTCTCAACACTAGATAATAATAATATTAGGCAGGTAATACATTTCTTACAACACCTGAAGGTTTCCACTACTCTATAGAGCCTGTATGCAGTATGACTGATGCATTCAGCACGAATTTTTACTTAGGCAGCATTGTACGACCTGATATTATCAACATGACATTTCCCAAGCTTTTCTCTGTATACTCTTCCTACAACAGACCTGAAAACATATCCCTGTTTGTAATTAGCGTAGGCATAGGGCCGTGCTGACACAGCTATTCAGTTTTGGTGCAGGGAGACAGCTGATATCTTAAACACTTTGCACGCTGCTTCTACCACTTAACCACACACACAGTCTGTAAAACACTGACTCAATGTTAACTTGCTTCATATTAATTCTGCTCTCCCAGGATATTCTACACCGTGCTATTCTATAAATCAGAAGATTATTGCTGCTGGTGTTCAGACTCAAGGGGTGCTGTAAGAAAAGAAAGATTTTTCCTTCAGAAGTTCCCACCATGCAGAAGATCTAAGATAAAGAGAGAATGCTTCCCAAGATTAAGTTTAAAATCTAATTCCAAAGTTATGAAAGGAGGAAGATGTGTTTTCTTTCCATATATTATCCCTAGGAAATAAAAGATGACACAAGCTCGAATAAATTCTACCAGGGATCTTCCTAGGGCAACTGAGACACAAAAACAAATTACAGTTACTAATTTGATGCCACACGGCATTGGTAAAGCCTTTTTTGCATGGACACCAACACACTAGTTTTGGTCCAGAGTCCTAAGAGCTCTGCAGGCCACTCAGCACTTTTCAGGCTTCCCTGGGCTATCTGTGACACTCACCATCCATTGTGTACAAAATTGTGGCATTAAAAATTTCCCAAGTGCAGCAATTCTCTTTGGGACTTTTAAAACAACTGGCAATGTAAGAAAGTACCTAGTTACTGATCATGGAAAATAACAAAGTTGTATCAAGTTTTCTACATTAAAAAGGCTGAATTTTTGTTCTAGATTTCACAGCACTTTGGAACATGATTTATAATTCCCAATGTATATGCTGCCACCATGTCTGTAGACACTCATTTCAGGAACTAGCATATAACTCACATGATCCTTTAAAATCCCCATAATACCTCTCCATTTGGACTGCATCTCTGCTCTTCTCTCTGTAATATAACTTCCTTTTTGCCACCACAGAAGCATATTTTTTCAATAATACAGCAATCCAAAAAGTAATACAGAAAATAGAGATGAAAGTAAGTGCAAATAATTAGAACCACCTCTATCACATGGAAAATAATCTACTTGGTACCACTGAGCATTTGGAGTTCATTCTCATTCAAATAAGTTTTTCTGAGAGACTAATCTCTTAATCAGGCAAATCACCAGTGCTGTGAAATACAGCTAGTGGAAAAGTAGCTAATAAATATTTTATGTATTTTTACTGATACTCTATTTGAGCAACTTAAAATAGCATGCTAAATACATAGTCATTAAAGATCTGTTGCAATATAACATAGATTTAACTTGGTCCTTAAATAATATTTCAGAAGCATAGTAAAAGCAAAATCAAATCAAACAGCTTCTTGAAAGTTTAGAAAAGAAAGACAGAGACTTGCTTGGATACAAGGAAAAAAAAAAAAAAAGCCATACAAAAGCACTGGTGTGCCGGAGGAGCACACTCTAATATTTGCTAAGCATTTATTTATTTAGATTACCAGGAAAACCTAGTACACTGGGCCATCCATTCTCCATGTAGTTTTTTTACTACATAAGAAAACAAAATATGGGTTTGAATGCAATTATCTAACTCACTACCTAAAATCCCTCTGCACCATTTCATTCTGCACATACAGATAGAAGCAAACCCAAAGTTTCAGTACATCCCCCTGAGATAATTAATTTAATGTGGAATAAACCCACGTTGTTTTGATGTAACTGAATGTTTCACTTGCTGAAATCAGCAACAATGTGCTCTTCCTTTTCTTTTCTCCCACCATAACCACATTACTCCCCAGCTTTGTGTGTAGGGAGGAGTTTCCCGCTGCCTACGGAGGACTGACAAATGCAACTTCCTGCCCAGCGTGTTCTCATTGTCTTGAGCCAAAGAAAAATCAGGATTGCTTGACATCAATGCAGCTTAAGCATCAGTTTAAGTAAAACAAGTTTTTCTTCTGTTCCCTCGTTATAACAAAACAGCTGAATTTCTGTATAATTTCTTTCAGAAAATAGTTTTTAGAAGTTCCCATTTATTCCCAAGCTTTACCAGAAATGTTGACTAAGAAGGAATATTACAGGAATGAAGAGAGACATGAAATGAAGGAAAAAAAATAAAAAAATTTAAGAAAACATATTATTAAATACAGCTGAACTTCAGAATTTTCTTATACCATTGTTATTACTGTTAAAACCACTGTTTAAATTAGATCCATATTTTTCAAGTGAGTAGTGAGTGTCAGGCTAATATTTTAGGATGATGCTCATTAGATGTTTAAAATTAGTCCCTCACTACTAGCAATATTTTATACTTCTACCTTATACAAATAAACCTGGACAGAATATTAAATTTTATCTGTGAATATTGTTATGATATCCATAAAACTTTTAAATCCTTCTATGTTAAATGAAGCCTCTAAGGTCTCAGAAATATTCAGAATCTATAGTTCCAAGTAAAAGTCAAGAAATTGGATAAAAATCAAGAAAACTACTCAGCTTTCACTACATGTTTGCCTGGGGGAATGAACAGGGTGGAAAACTTGAGATGAATTTCTTTTCATTTAATATCATTGATTCGCAGTGAATAATATATACTTCAGTATTTTGTCCTCTCATTTCCCTTCTAGATTCCAAAAGGTACAATGAGTCAATATATTAGATTTCTGTCAACAAATACTTTTCCAAGTTAATTTTTAAGAAGTTGCTCTTGCTTAACTCTACAGCAAAAATATTCTCCTGATTCTAATTAACAGCCAAAGGTACTTACATTCAGTGAAATCAGAAAGCAGTTTCACCAATGCTGAGGGTCATTAAAACTAAATACATGAATATGATTCACTAAGGAAGGCCAAGACTTTAATTTTTAGCTAAGACTTCATTTTAAATACATCCTTTTAAAATACAACTACGCAAAGTTTCTGCAAAAGCAAATCATGCAATTCTGCTTTTTTTTATTGTACATCTTTTAACCTTGAGGAATTTTTACATGAGACACTGAAGGTTTGTGTAGAATTCTCTGCCCCCCCACCCCCACCCAGCCCAGTAAGGGTTCTTGGAACTAAGTGAGAACATAAGTGATGAGTGACCAGGAGAGAGGATCAGTCTGGCAAAAATCTGATTCCTTGCTTAGCATTCATGGACAGGAAAGAATTACACAAGTAATTATTTACCATTATACAAATCCAACCATCTATTACCAAATTTATTTTGGAGTAAAGTTGCATTTATTTGGACAAAAATCTAGACAGGGAAGTGCATAATGCCAATATAGCTAGACAACATGTGTTATCCCAAACTGATCTGACACACAGAAATTAGAATTGTTAGAATTTAGAGTTGTTAGAACACTTATTGACAAATGAATAATACCACTGACTAGCTTTCAAACAAGGGAAGATAGAGGGTTATTTGAGTTTTGCTCTTGTGTTTTGGTTTGTTTGTGATTTTAAAAATATGGAGCATATGGTCATCTTTAAAATTTTCATAGGGTTTGGGGGGTTTGTTTTTCTCAACATTTGAAAATCAAGGAGTTGCAAAGATTATGTGCTAAGGAATGCAAAGGAATAGGCCAATCTAGAAGGTACAGGAGATTGTCTTGTAAAGACACTACTCTCAAGTATAATTGAAACATGCTCTTGTCCAGTTATTAGTTCCCCAAATGAGTTATTTATCAAAATTGTTTTTAGCATTTTAAAAATATAAAAAATAGTAGTACATGCTTGCTATCAGAGATGTTAAGGCTCCACATAATTCAACATGCATACTTGATTTCTCAAAAATTAAGTCGCATTACTTCTGACTTCAGGACATTTCACTTCTGAACAAAAAGTATTTACAAGTACCTCAACACAAAACATAGTTGTGAAAAACAAATTAAGCATCAAGTATTTTATTTAAATAAAATACATAAGAATTGTATGCACAAATCTGGCGTGAGTTATTTATCCAATTCAGTATTTTCTAAAATTTTTTGTGCCAGTTCGGAGTAAAGAACAAAGCAACTAACCTTTTCAGGGCCAAATAACAGCTATTCACACTTTTGCAACCCTATGTAGAGCAGATATTGAGAGGTCAACTATACCATCTCCTAAGTTAGGAGAAACACAATTCAATCCATTCTGTTTGCTTCTATGCATGACAGCAATCTCCAGGACAGAAACATTGGGCATTCTAATTTCTCATTTGTTGCTCACAATTAGAATGATAAACTGCTTCTTAATATTTGGTACCCCAGCATGGCATTAACCCTTGTTTTTTCCACTATATTTTAGTGTCTCAAAAATATTTTACCTGCATTTCAATTATTAAAATTCTGTGTAAAACAGAAAAAACTTCATGCTGCACACATATTTACATATCAGTGTATTTTTTAGACTAATATTTTGAAAATGGGCATTAATTTTTTCTCCTTTTATTTTTGAAAATTGTTTTACTATCATGCATTATCTAGAGGGATTCCCACTCCTTGATGCTCTGAAATTACTATTCTGGGAAATGTACTATGTACTGTATTTCAGAATCTCTGAATAATTTATTTATAATGACAATAGGTCAAATAGAAAGGTTCAGCTGTTCAACATAGTGTATCTATTTAGGCTACTTATTAGGCCTATTTATACTTATTTTACTTAGGTTTATTTTTCTCTATTTAGGAGGACAGAAAAATATCAGAATTGAAATTGGGTCTTCTGATTTTTTTAGTTTGTACAAATCAGTAAAATACATCTAAATTATGGAGGCTTTTTCAATATAATTTCCAGGTGCTATTAAAAAATATTGGGTGAGCACTAGATTAAAAATTTTCCAATTTGCAGTTCTGGACACTCTAATACATTTTTGCTTATTGCATTTGTGCAGAAGCAATTTCTATTTGCATTGCATAATGTTTGTAGTCAAACCTCCTTGAAACTTTTGCTTGGTCAGTAACTGTAGAAATTAAGTTTTAAAGTAGGTTGCACCCAGCTGTAATAGTCTGTGTATAATTTTGTCCCATGTGGCTGGGTATAAACTTGGAGAAATCCATGTCTTTTATATCAGCAACTGAGCTCACTTAAGTCACATGTAGATACAGTTGTAGAAACACTCAACCATAGATGGAGGATAAAAATTTAAATATTAAATATTTTTATGATACAATTTTCTATTTTAAATGTGTATTCTTAGTGTTTCACAAAACAGAGGTTCAAAGGAGCACTAATAAATGCAATTACAAGCACTTGTATTCTGGCAAGGACCAAGTAGAAGGCGAGATTACCTCACAGTTGGAAGAACAGGAAGAAAATTAGAGCAACTGGGTTCCTTGCTAGTAATTTACAGACACTATACTACAGTCTTGTCGTTCAATTATTCGTTTGTGCTGAATGTGGAACCTCAAATCAAGACTTAAAAATTATCTGATTTCCGTATTTTCACACAGTTGTTGCAGTGCAACTTGAGAAATTTTGCAACCAATCTCTCACCTAGATTAGCCACCAAAACAAAGCATTCCAAACCAGCTTCACATCTTTGAACTCTTGCATGAAGGAATTCAAGTTCTTCATTTCAACAAGAGCTAAAAAAGCTACTGAGGTCTTGAGAAACAGGGATTCAGAATAAGATATTGCTTCTACTTTTTGACCATGCCCTGCATAAACCCACTGTACTAAATCCTAACTGAACACAACGTGGATTATGCTTTTTTTTCAAGGAAAAACAGGCATTGGGTTAGCACATACTCTGGCAGACCACATGCCATGATAGAATGGAAGAGTTCATACACAAACTACCCAGCAGTGTGATTTAAATGTACTTCAAGTTACAAGAAGTTTTCTGTGTCATTGCTGTCCCTAAGACGTACCAACAGAAGATGTTCAAAGCATGATTTCCTTTCTCAAGTCTTATAGCAATAAAATGGCAAGAGACCAAATGGCCCAAATCCCAGCACTGTGCTACCTTTGAAATATCTGCTAAATGAAAATGACTATAGGCAGTCAGAAAGTGTCAACAAATTTTTCAAATGTGCAAAATCAGCAGTGTTTTTAGCTATGTTCTCAAAATGATTAAGCTGTTCCTCTCTGTTAACACAAACAAGACAAAAATCACCCTCACCCTTACATGAAAAACACCGACAATACTAAAATGAACTTTTAGATACAGGTTTTTATCTAAGAAGACTTAAGATCCTACTTACAGATATAACAATTTTAACGTTCATAGAAAGGAAAGTTTCATCTCAAATATCTTAACAGATATGAAGTATCTTTAATGTATTGAAGTCCAAAAAAGTTACACAAGCTTTAAGGACTCTGATAATTTAAAGTGACATTCCTTCAATATTTGGCAATAACTTTCTCATTAAGGTTTGAAAGGGCACAGAACTTTTATGTTCAGCAGTCTGACAGAGAATTTCTCTAGTTGAACTGTTTTAAGAAGAAACTATGAAAATAAAATCATATCAAAAGATAACCAAGAAAAAGGCCATGCCATACATCATGTGGTTCTTAAAAGGGAGTTTTTTAATCAAGGCACAGCGATTTTGAACAGGATTTCAGTGAAGGATAAAGTCAATGTAGCTTTATGTAATGACCAAAGAGGTCATCACATTCCAAGAGAAATTTCTACACACAACACTGAGTGCATTCAGCAAGAAGAAAAATCATAAGTGAACTAAATCAGTCATCTCCACAGCTCTTTACTAAATGATACCCTATCAGGACATTTTTGCTTCCTTGCATAGAACAAATCACTTGATTAAAAACAAACAAAAACAACCAAATCCTTACAGTATTATTTGCTTTTTTTATTTTGTTGAAAGTACTCTGGCCATTATGGCAAAAAGGAATTTTGCATATTCTTAAGTTTATCAAAATGGGTCTTTAAAAAATCCCATGAAAAACATCCAGCCAGCCTTGAAAGTAGATTTTAAAAGCAAAATATGTTGGGGGTTTTTACTATGTGAACTACTGCTCTGCATACTGATCTAGTTAAGTTACAAAAAGATAAGAAAAAATATTCATTAAAACATGGTTATTTCAGATTGTTGTTTATAAGTTACAGTTATATATTAGCAAATATACTTTTATTTATACTACTTGAATCCAGCACTGTGCTTTAGGCCTGATATAAAGGAATGAAGTTATGTTCTGCATTTTCCCTGCTGGGGGCAATATGACTCCACTTGTGCTCAATGAATGATCAGAAATTGCACAGAAGTGGAAAAACTCAGAGCATTTTAAAATACTACACTAAGTCCCTGAAGAACTACAGGGGCATTGGGACCAAAAATGTCTTAATGAGGCTTATCAGGAACTGTAAATGTAAAGAGTCACTTCAAGTGCCTGGAAAAGGCTGGGTAGAAGTACTTCCATGTTTTTTTAGTTTTACTTGTGTAACAGAAGGAATAAAAGCAAAACTAAACACCCCAGCACTCTAACTCGTAAAACAGTCAAGGATTGTGCATTTCAGCTATAATTTATCTATAACCTCAATACCACAAACTCACAAAATAATAATAATATATGTCTTCCAAATACTTTGCAAAATTGGTATTTTTGTGAAATTACACCAATAAAAGCAAAAATATTGAAGTGAGATAGGAATAGATAAAAACTGATGTGAACAGATACTTTTCAGATAAAAAATAGACATTGGAAAACTTTCAAATTACATTGGTGATTGACAGACAGTCCATTAGTGCTTTTTGCTTAAATACTTTGTTGTCTAGACTCACTTATTCAAATATATTCAAAAATGTCCCATTTTACTTAGTAAAGAAATTGTAATTTATGACAGGCCCTACTGAAAGCTACATCTAAACACAATTAAATGCAGTTATTGCTACTTAGATATAAGTTTTAATTCTGTAATCTGATTGGTATTTTCTGGTTTATTATGAACTACGAGTATGTGCCTGCATGTAACTCCTAGGAAGATTATTTATCTAACATCTGCTTTAAGACTGGGAAAATTTGGGTTTTAACTGTTTTTGTTTCTCCTCCAGGTTCTTATAAACTTTGCCTAAACTTAATCTTTAATTTACATGTTTTTATGCGAGTATCAGCCTTCACACATTCCTGAACAAAACAAAGGCACTTCAGCCTGCTTCCAGAAATATTTAGCTACGGAGAGGAGACTTATTATTTAAATATATTAATTAAACAACATTTTAAAAGACTGTGTAATGTCTGCTTGTTTCACAGTTAGACAGATTTATTGTACTCCACACAAAACTGAATGAAAAAATTAAATCCATCTTCCCTTGAAGCTCCTGCTTCCTCCCAAAAAATGCTCACGTTTCGCATATAGAGGTGTCATGGTTGATCATTTCCCAAACATTTTGTATGAGCTAAGCTCTCTGTTACTCAGTTATTAATACTATGTAAAATGGTTGGTAGTTCACCCATGTTGCAAGTTTTTGGTGAATTGAGAGGAGGATGAAGATCAAGATATGCAGCATATGGCACTGAACTAACTTTTAGATCTACTTAATTTTAAACTTATAACCTAATATTATAAAAAGTGTGCATTTAGTCCTCCTTTCACCAAACACAACAGACCATCCTTACATCTGTTTTCTTTTCAGGGCTGAGGAATTAATAGTATGAACAATAAGGATTAGAAGGGACCTTTAAATATCATCTAGTCCACCCACCCCACTCCACGAGCAGGGACAGTTCAACAATGTTTTCATCACAACACCATATTACCATATTTATTTTGGATGATGGACACACAAACCTTGAAGGTGGGAGCTTCAGGATAAGAGCCTTAAGAAGAATAGTGACCATATCCTTAAGACATAAATTACTGCAATATTCTGGATGAGTTACATCTTTGATCCTTAGTAAGGTAGTTCTTTGAGGAAAAATACGAGAAAATAAGTCTCTGTCTTGCCTCTACAAAGCAACAGGAAGCAGATACTTTCTGTTCTTTTCAAATTCAGAGTTTGGCCTGCTTTTGTCTCTTTGAAAGGCTTGTTTTGCACTAAATGTGCAAAACTTACATAATATCTACTCTTTTTTTTTTTTTT
>VWZV01014390.1:2188-20951 GCA_013397155.1 Irena cyanogastra | reverse complement strand
AAAACCAAGCAATACAACTGAAGAATTTTAAGGTAAATCTGTTAGAGTCTTTTTTATGAGGAAAACACAAAGAGGACAAAAAGCCAAACAACATGAAAACAGTAGCACGTCAATGGTAATCTCTTCTTCACACCACACAAATCTGCCATGTGATAATTCTACTACATAAGTACTAGAACCTTCTTTTGATTGACTTTAGCTCCCTGGAAGCTACTAAACACATAAATGCAATTTGATAATCAAATAAAAGGAGTCCATTTTCCCTCCTCCTTCCACTCCCATTCTGCTAGTCATTTCTTACTTCTTTGCCATACCTAACCTTGTTCAATTCATTCCTAGTACTAACTGTATCTCTTCAAAAAGATGATTTCACTAAGTAGAATAGCTCAGAATTTCTCCAAACTATAATAAATTCATGTAGTGCTAATGAATTATTTTATTATTTTCTGAAGGCATCCCTTTTTTGTTGTTGTTGGGTGGGGGAGTAGAGAGGCAATTGCTAGAATATTTTTAATAGCATTTTCCAGCTCAAACTAACACAAAGATAAAACTGAACAACCAATTATTTCGGCTCAAGTGGAGATGACAGCTAAAGGACCAATGGGAGTGTATAAAGAACACTGGCATCCTCTGCCCCTCCATGGACCAACATTCCTTGCTGAAGGCTCTTAAGCGAACAGAAACTTCTCTATAACAAACATCTCAGGCTACCCTATTACACATTCCAATGGTTTTCTATGAGAAAACCTGCAGATTTGGGGTTCATTGCCCTCCTCTTATTGACAGAGACACAGCAACATAAAAACAGGTGTCTTCATGAAGACATATAGAAATGAGATAAATGTCAGCTGAGACCTTGATGATTTCAGTCTTCAGAATACTCTGACACATTAAAAACATTAAATAATAAGGTCCACTGGAGAGTTAAATTAACTAACCTAACTCAGTCATTTGCTTCTATGCAACAAGCTTTTTCTTGTCTTCTCTCCTACCTCCTCCAAAATGCCAAAACCCCTAGAAGGTTACTTCTAAAACAATATTAAGAAACATTACATTTTTTCATTTTAATGAAATAAATATTATGCATAGTTCTTTTTTTTAATTTTCTGACAAAGAATGCAGGTTTTTCATATTAAAATGGAAAAGACTAACTGGTTGAAAGCCTATTAGAAGACCGAAAAGAAGGAGCTTATTCTCAAATACCCTTTGGAAAGTATGAAGCACCCTTTCAATTGTTTTACTTACTACAACTTCATAAAAAATAAAGTTTCAAAGTGACCAAATAGGACTAAGAAAAATGGCTATAGATAATTAAATTATTAATTAAATAACTTGCAAGTTAAAAAAAAAATCTGCAAAGGTAAATAGCAGTATATAAAACCAAGACCAAAAGATAACTTGGGCCTCAGGGCACAGTATGGTTAAAAAAAAAAAAAAAAGAAAGTGGCCTGAAATACCTTTGCTGATGAAAAAGAGAGGTCTTGCTCTGCAGCCTCTCTCACCTACCTTTGCTATTATCCCTTATAGTTCAGTTTGTTCCCTGACATTTAGATAATAAAAATCACAAAGCTTTCCACTATGGAAGTATCTGTGTGGTGTGGGTAACAGCAGCTGATGTAGCAGGGATGCATACATAAAGAGCATGTGAAAAGATCATCCAGACCTGCCTATCAGCTCACTTGCCCAAGAATTATAATGCTGATTAGAGAAGACTATAGCCCATGATGTCAGATTAAATATCAACCAGGAAACTACGCTAAGGTTTTAAGGAGTAGTTTCTAAAAAAAAAAAAAAATTATAATTAATATTTGTAATAGTAGGGGCAAAGAAGAAAATAACTTAATGGAAGAAAAAGCCTGGTTTGAATTCTGTCGAAGACAGAAATCACTGACCTTGTCAAATCCACTTAGATTCACCTTTCCCTTCAGGCACTGGGACAGCAGCCAGCAGAAGGAGTGACAACACACAGTGCAGCCAAATGTGGGTACACCCATATCTATATACAGCCCATATGAGAGGGCTTGGGTGCTTCTTCACCAGCATGGGCATTGTAGGGGCAGCTGAAGCACACTAAAAGCCACCTCACCTTCAACATGAGGTATGTGTGAATAGGGGAGATCCCTGCTCCTGAAGAGGAGGTGTTTTTGTGGTCCACATGTCCTGTGAGTGAAGGGGATGCCTGCCATGTGGGAGCTCAGGGTGGTGGGGAGTTGCACCTTTGGAAGCTTATGAATTACTTGAATTCCACTTTGATAACTGTATGAATTGCTAAACTTTGGCTTTTGGTGGGAAGAATCAGTGGGGTTGGGCTTGGTTTTGTTGCTTGCTTAGGTTTTTTTATTCTACAACATTCCACCTGACAGAGACAGACAAATCCAGACCTGTAAATGAATTTCACACATAAAACTTGGACCAAGTTGCAGTCCCACTACAGCCTGACAGCGAGCTGGTAGCGGCCAGCATACTTTCCTTTGATATATTTCACTTTAGAACTGGTGCCAGTCTCCAATGTCTCAGTGAAACAATTCTGGAATTATTTCAGTGGCAGACATTAAACCAACTGCTGTTGAGTGTCCTGCTACTTCAGGTGGGCCTGAACACACAGACAGAACTAACAGAGGTGACACAGTCCCCTGCTCATGTGAATCTATATGGTCTTCCAGGACTTGCATGACAGGTCTGCTACACCACACACTTTTAGAAGCTGAACCCTCCAACACTCCTTCAGAACTCAGCAGTTCCAGTTTGTTTTAAACCACTCCCAATAAATGCATGTCACCTTCTTTTAATGATTTTGTGCTATGACAGTTTTCATGCAGCACTTCTGAGTTGATTCCCCACTACCACTAAGATTTAAGTCCCCTTCTGTAATCCTAAAAATGCTTGAGGTTAATTTTGGGAAAGGCAGTCATGGGAGCAAAATTCTCCCTTCAAAGTTATGCCACAGTAAATGAAATCCACTATTTTCTCAATAAGGAAGAAAATAAAGTTTACCTGTCACCAATTCCCTCGCACAAGAACTTAAGGAATTCTGCATTAAGCAGTCCATGAACATAAGTAGGTAGTTGAGAAACAGAACAAAACCAAAAAATGAGTGCAAAATGATATGTGTCTTCAAACTTCAGGAAAAAAAAAAGAGCTCAAGTTTATTATTACAGTTTCTCTAACAGTTGGAAGTTTTGTGTAGCCAGAATTAGAAAAAAAAAGTAGATGTCATTAGTAGTAATGTGTATATCTAGAAAGAACCAGTCCTTAGGAACACAGTGCTTACAAAATTACTTAATTTACTCACCTAAAAGTATGCAGGCAGCTCCTTGTTTTACAGCTCCAGAAGTTACTTTCCCTTTTTGCCCTCAAAACGCCTGGTCTATAGACCTTTACACAACAAACTGGATTTCATACAGTAAATTCTGGTGGATCTCTGAAATAACCCTGATGGAGGATACTTATTGGAGTGTACTAAAGATTCCTTTCAAAGCTCTTCATTGTACTTCTGAAGTGAAATCTTGTCTCTAAAATATATACATGATGTAGCTTGGTAATTGCAGTAGTGGTAGACTAAAATGTATTTATATATATACACACCCATGGCATACCTAGTATTGTAAAGACTGAGCTGAAAAAGTATGGGCTTTATTATATGCTACTTTAGAGTTGGGATTTTTAACTTGTGAAAGTGAAGCTTCTACAGTTGCTCTATTTGAACTTCCCCACAGCTGTTTAGAACATTTTGCCTCCTTTTTAATAAATACTGAATATTTATGACCTTGAATTTCCCCCATCACCAGCTGAACAGGAAGCCCCTACTGAGGAACAGCCTGAGAGTTAGCTCTGGCGCTTGGGTTGCTGCTTAGCCTGCAGGATCCCTAAGCAGCTTCAGAATATGTTTTCCCTCACCTACCTGGCTGAGGAGTAGTAAGGGAATTAGCTCAACATGCTGTCAGGAATTTAGAAAGCGCAGGGGTAGGATCCTGAAGGTGCTATGAAAATATTTCTAAAGGAGTTTTAGAGATGTGGATAGGATCTGGACTTACTGCAGCATGTGTTTCTGCCTGTAAGTAAAGGGAAAGAGCAGTCTTAAATTATAAAGCAATTTAATAATATCAAAATGGATATCTAAGGCAAATTTTGTCCCTGAAGTCACCAGACAACCAGAACACATTTAAAAATGCCACACATTCCTAGCTCTGCTTCCAAGAACTCTGCTCCAAACGTATTCTTTCCCCTGGTTGCTCTAGAGGAGAACACACATGATCACATCAACTCTTATACCTTAAGAGTTTGCAGTGTCTCTGTTCAGAGAGTCTTGTCCTCACAGCAAAGACAATGCTTTAGACATCTTGAAGAGTCTGTGCTAAAAACATCTGATGTAAAGAGTAACCAAGCAGCTTCCATTTAGATAATACTACTCAAGAACCTTCTCCAGAGATTACTTTATAGTCTGCAGTAAATAATTACTGCATTTTTGGTTCTATTAAAAAAATAGATAATTTCTTCATAAAGGGAATTAATCAGGCAGTTTAAAATGTTTTTAATAGGTAACTAAACTACCTTCAGTATTTAAAATCTGAAATAATACATATTGGGCAGTACTTAAGAGGGTTCATAACCTCTGCTACATTCTCACTTTAGGAATCATGCTAAATCTGCTGAAATGTGGGGGGGAAAGTGCATTGCCCTATGTCTCCAGTTTATGAATCTCGCTTTGAAAATAAAAAGAAAAAATGACACATGGTATTTTCTTATGAAAAAAAAAAAACCCTCACTATTTCCTAACCAAAAGAATTTTCTCGCAATTTCTTGCAGTCTGATTTGCACAAATGGTTTTACAAGCATTGTACAAACACTGATATTATTCAACAAGTGCGGAAGAGCTGAAAAATATATTCTTTTCAAATTTAAAGCTAAAAAAAAAGAAAAAATCACTTTTTTTCCAATGATCTTAAGAATCTGAGCAATGACTCTCAGCATAGTTACTCAGAAACCAAACTAAAAGAGATAAATATGAATACAATACTGTAATTCCTACACATTAGATAAAAACATCCAGTTATTCTGCAGGAGAAATTAATTTTCTAATTTCAAAGATGTCAAAAACTGGTCAATTATAGGAGGAACCGAGGGAGCACACATGTACCTTCTGAACAACTCATTACAATACTCCCTCAGAGATGTCAGCCCAATTCCTGCCATTTTTGTGTGACCAAGGGTCTGTCTGCATGATCTCAAGTTCTATCCCTGAAAACTTAGTTAGGAATATAAGCACTGCACACATTTAGGAGCCTCAGGCTCCTTTTCAGCTGTGTTTTCAGGATTTTTCAAGTACCTAGCACAAGCATAGCAACTGCAAACCCATGCTTCATGTGAATTACGAAATGAAGAGCATAAGCTGAAAGCAAGGACTGAAAACAGTGTCTCCCTGCACAAAGGAAGGAATTTTCATAGCTAGATGACAACAATCACGCTCTTTTCTAGGATTATGAGTGCCAGGCTGGGGCCAATGGCATGAGGGTCAATAAGGTGGGGCACCAGGTCCTGACGGCATGTAGGGATCAAACATGGACTAGGTTTGCTGAGATGGAAAAAAAACCCTCACTTCACTGAGAACTGCCGAGTCCATCATTCTTCTTTGTCTTCCTTTTCCAAAGAAAGGGGGAATCAGTTTTTCTACAATATTTTTGCCTTCAGATACTGCAAACCAATCTTCAATGCCGCAGCTTTTTGTTCTCTCATCTGCTACAGCTATATATGAGTTTCTCTCACTATCCAGCTTACAGCATACTCAAACAGAAACTAACCAACAAAAAAGCCCAAGCTTGGTATTTTGAACCAGATCACTGCTCAATGCTAAAACTTAGGTGTGGTTCTATGGCAGTCTAAGACACTGCAATAGCTGCAGCAGTTCTGCCCTACTGTCTCTTTCTTCCTTTGTGTTGAGCCTTCTGGACTCATAAGGGCATGATATCTCACACAGCTACTACAGACAGCAATAATAAAATAAATAAATAAACTGAAAATATGCTTAACATGGTTTTTGAGGTACCTGCCAACTCAGTGCCATAAAGCAACTAAGCACAGGAGTAGAAAAGCATTTACAGATGGCACATACAACTCCCATTCATCTCTGGTAAAAAGACCAAAGGCAGACAGAGTCACATAGGATTCCTGGAACAGTAGTTACACAAAGCAACTACAGATCCATTGCTATTACAGCAAGACAGGTACGAGTTTGAGTAGAATAGAATGAAACATTTAGGAGGAGTATTTTTCTAACTAACATCACCACCCTACGCATCCCTCACCAAAAAAAAAGCATTAGGCAGACCCACAGCACACAGTCAAAGCATGAAAACGGATTGTGAAGCAGAAACTATTTAAAGTCCATAACTTTTGAAGTGGACATAATTAATGGTGTGGTAGCTAGAAATTTTCTCATACACGTCTTTTAGAATGGAAGAAATTGAAGACAACACTGTAAAAGCAATTGAAAGATGACAGGGAACACAGATATTTGGTAGCATTGCAGTAATCCACTTTTGTGGTAAACATTTTTGAGGACAAGTTCACTTGTTTTACTTAACTGCTGGGACTGAGCAAACAGAAGGCTAGCATTAGGAGGAGTAGAAGATCAAATAGGACTTGGGAAATGAAGTATTTTAGGAATTTGGGCTACCTAGGTTTATACGCTGATTGTAGCTGGGGTGGAGTTAATTTTCACCCTAATAGCTAGGATAGATGTATGTTTTGGACTTGTCCTAAAATCGGTGTTAGTAAAAAAGAAATGTTTTTGTTATCACTGAGAAGTGCTTTCATAGTGTCACGATCTTTTCTGATTTTTTTAATCACCCCATCAGTGAGAAGACTAAGGGTACACAAGAAACTGGGAGAGGAAAGAACCAGTACAATTGACTTGCCCTGACCAAAGGGGTATTTTACTCCCTCTGGCCTCACACTCAGCCTATAAAGGTCCAGAAGGAGGAAAGGAGGACATTTGGAATGATGGCATTTGCCTTCCCAAGTCACTGCTATGCTCGGTGAAGCCCTGCTTTCCTGGGGATGGCTGAACCCCTGCCTGCTCATGGGAAGGATGGAATGAATGCTTTGTTCTGCTTTGCTTGTGTGTGCAGATTCTGCTTTCCCTATCAAACTGCCTCTATCTTAACCCACAGCTTCTCACTTTTACTCTTACGATTCTACACCAACTCCCCCTCCCATCGTGGTGAGGCAGAGGAATGGGCAAGCAGATGGGTGGTGCTCTGTTGCCAGCTGGGATTAAAACAGAACTGTTTGGTTCAGATTGCAAGACACGTTTCAGCTAAGGTTTTTCCAGGAAGTAATACTGAGGGCAGGTAAACAAAAATTCAGCTTGCATTACGTAGAAAACAGAGGATGGTTTCTTTTCTTTTTTCCTCAAGATATCTTCAATTTTTTGTCATTTATTTTTTAAGTCAATATTCAGCTACCTTCCAGCTTGAAGGAAGGTTTGACTCAATAAGTATTAGAGCCTGAGATAGTACTCCATAGGGCAAGGGATAAAAAACCAAAAACTGTTGTAGGAGGTGCCATACAACTCCAGCCATCTGTAAAGTAAGGGTTAGATTAAAACAATCTTAAAAAATTTCCTACAAAATACTTTCCAATTGAATGGAATCAATGTGCATTGTGAAACATACATGAAGAAAGCAGGCTTCAGAAAGTTCTAGAGTGACTTCTGCAAACAAAGTCTGCACTTACTAGGAAAGGAGAAAAGAATTCAGAGAAGTAGGAAATTCAATGCTTCATTTTGTGGTTATAGACTTTGGAAAAGGCTAAACATTCAAACTCTTCTCTAAAAACAAGCTTTCTGCTTTTCATATGGGTTGCACTGACAGCTGGGGTAAAAAGAGTTGTTTTAATTAAAACTCCACTCTAGGGAAGATCTTGTAGAACCAGCATCTGTACCTGGCCTGATGAATCTCCAGTAAACAAACAGACGGGGGTTTAGCACAAGCATCAGTATTTTAGAGGATTACAAAAAGCAATTTTGCTGGTATTTCTGAACACTCTGAATATAAAGCAGATGTAGCTGTGTTAGAAACTGCACTAAAATGCAACTGTTTCAGGAGAAACAAACGCAAGTGAAGTAAAAGCTGCCTCATCTTTGTATTTGTTAAAAACACCTCAAATTGCATGGATATAGCGTATCTTGAAACACACTTTGCACTAATCTGACTCACACCAGCATCAAGTTTAATATATACAGTAATAGGAAAACAAATCTGAAGACATTTTCCCAAGGGCAAAACAATAATTTGGAAACAATAGCACGTTTTGTCAGCTTAGAATACTTCTATGTAAGAGTCAGCATTTATTGAGAACACCCTCCACTTAAGGCAAAAAAAGACAGCTGCACTAAAAAAGAAAAAGACCCCAAACACAACAACAAAAACCACAACTCCCCCCCAGAAAAAAACCAAACAAAACCCCAGAACATTCATGTGTATTTAAACACATCCTTAAAAGGTATATTTGAAAGAAAAACCATGAGCTAAGAATCACAGATTTGACTACTAGTATCACATAACTTCAAATATTACACATTGCACAACTGTAATTGGGACGTCCAAGTATTTACCTCTTTTTCTACTCTGTTTTGAGCTACTGATAGCCTTAAAACTTCTCATTTTTAATATGGTTCAGATAATAATTTTCACATCTGGAAATTATCTGAGGCTGGACTTCTAGTCTATATTTACAATCACTCTGCATCATCACAACTGAGGCTTTTTCTTACGAAAAAACCAACCCATAACAAAATATCTTCCAACATTAAGAATTTCAAGCCACTTTACAAGTAAGGATCTTGATAATACACACTGACCAATAAGATAAACAGAGCAATACCACACACAATGCTTCTCTCAAGACACCCAAGGGTTTTTGCACCAAGTCCAATTACAAGATCTGAGTTTGAACACAGAAAAACATTGCAAAGTAGTATTTTCAGGTTCCAAAAGAGAAACTAACTGGCATACCATGCAGACAGTAGAAGGCAGAATATTCTAATAGTACAGAAATGTCAGAGCACATTTAGTATCCAAACAAAAGGCCTGTTTGTTTTCAATTTAAAAGCACAATCTGTCACGATAGCATTATTAGTAAAGAGCCAAAGGTAAGAGTAGAGTAAAATAGTAGTTTGAAGATGCATTATTTCAAATGCTCACTACTCCTGTTCATTCAACACGAGCAAATAAAAATCATAGCACAACATACAAGAAAAAAAATTATTAAAATACTATATATCTGTTCACTCTGCTACTTATTCAGTAGGAATATTGTTTTCATTAATACTGTTCCTCCCAATATAGCCTGTTTTAGGCTAAACCACAATATAACTAATATCTTATGCTTAAAATTCCACACAAATGAGTCAAAATATTAGGGATCCTCTGAGTTCTGAAATTACAGAAGGTGAATATTTGGTAAGAAAACCTATAGATGCAAATTTGCAATGCCTTCAAACACCACATCTAAACACGGTTACTGTTTAAAACTCAGCTAAGAATGCTAGCATCTGTCTACTCTACAAATGAATTATACATGTACATGCAAAACATTTTTATCTTGGTTATATTAGAACTTGTTTGAAACAGGTACAATAGGACAAGACGATAAAAATTGCTGGCGGATGGATGCAGATATGCTTGCAATATATCAAAGTCTTCCTATTTTCCCCACTGATTAATGCTGAAAAAGATGAAGCAAATAGCTTCATTAGGTTGAACACCACTAAACCTCAAAGTTCACAGTAAATACTGTTAGAACCAGGAAGCAAGACTGATACATGCTACCTTGTCATATATTTAATTTCTCCCAATAACATTTTCTTTCATTAACATGAACATGAAACATTGATGTCTGCTTGCTCTAATGATATTACAACAAAGAAATGTACAAAATACTTTTTACTGTTATTTTCAAACATTTGTGTCTGTGATTTTTCCATGTATTTGTTTCTTAAATAAATACATATAGTTCTGAATTTATTACCTTGGGGTCAGTGGAAGCCTTTTTCCTCTTTTAATAGTGTATTTTCCTCCTGTTTCCAACCAAGAATATTACCCATTATGCAAAGTACTCAAGATTACTTCTTAAAGGGTATAGTTAAGTCTCAATTTACCACAAAAATATTTCTTAATAGCTGTCAAACTATGTTTACTCTGGCTGTGGAATGGAGGCATTGCCATGAGAAGAAATCCTAGAGTTCTATGCATATAACTTTGGTAGACAGTGTTTTTCTTAATATATAAAAAACCCCACCCACCACTGAAAGTGTATCCTCACAACAGGTTTCTGAAGATAAATTCCTGTTTCTTCCACAGTTTGCCACTAAAAAACCCACTCATAACATGAAATAAAAACTGGAAAGAAAGATTGTTTAAGTTATACTCAGCTTTACAGCACAGGTTTTGGGTGCTCCCATGCTTCATCATGAAACCTTAACACCATCAATTTTAAAGATGACTCCTGCTTTGATGCTGAGATTAGCTCAGCTGGCCAGAGCATGGTGCTAAAGATGCCCAGGCCGTGTGGAGTCAAACCTTGTATAGGCCATTCACTTGAGTTGGACTCAGTGGGTCCCTTCCAGCCCAGAATAGTCTGTAATTCAGTCTAATTCGCACTTCACAAAACACACTAGGGAAATCAGAAATACATGTACTAGTCTTGTGTCTTTCAGTCAAAATAAAACAGTTTCTATGCCAAATACATAAAAGGGATACAAATATCTTTCCAACTTTTAACCAAGTGAAAATAGCTAGACCTGTCACGTAAAAGTATGAACTGTTTTCTTTTTCTGCCAATACACTGTTGTGCATAATATATGAATTTTGGTTAAAATTAGTCAAGCAGAATGCAGCTAGTATTTAATTATTATAAATGAGAACTAAATAAATTTAAGTGCTGTAGGAAAAATAAAGTTCAGTGATTTTACAATCTGCCTGACTACCAGTGCTGAAGCATATAAAAGATGATAGCGATGGAGTCCCAAACAAAGGAGGAAAATAAATTTATTTATACATGTGTGTGTGTATATAAATGCACATGCACGGTTGTATGCAAGTGAATTTTATGCCTGCTTATAATTTTACAGTAGTTAGATGTGTTGTTCCTGTTTCAGTGTAGGAGAATTCAAGACAAGAGCATAAAGATAATAAAAATGACTGCGAGAAGCCTGCATAAATCAGTCTCTATAATTTTCACTGGCCATTCAGGAGGTCTCATAACTGTTTAATTCCCCATTAGCTGCCATTCTTCTTACGTCCCTGTCCACCAAATTCAAATGAAGTGAACCATGGAAAGAAAAATATTAAACTGCAAGTAAACAGTAGTTACGCACAAAGGAAAGGAAAAAGTGGAAAAATTACATCGCAGACCAGATTTCATTCCAAGGCCTTTTTTTGAAAAAAAAGAGGAGGAAAAAAAAAATAAAAAGGGGGGGTGGTGCATGGGGATATGATGTTCTTAAAGGTGGAAGCATATCTGAGGTTTCAGAATTTCAGAATTGCTAGGGAGAGATGGAGAAAACGAAGCTCTTCACATCTCCAAAATCTGGACATCACTGCCTAAAATGATGTGGTACTCAAAAGAAATTATAAATCTAGATTTTAATAGCATTTTCCACAGAACATTTCTAAACAATGCTAAACTTTTGGCCTTACCACACATTACATTTGCTACAAAAAATCCTCTTTACAGGCTTTAGTCAGTTATCACTATTACCTCCTTTGTATACAAATTCTGAAGCAAAAGTCTTCACCATTTAGTAACTTGCAATGCAAGTTGCATTATAAATTTCATCACTACCTGAGGAAAACTAGGCAGCTAATGTTTACTCAATTTGATATTTTAAAAATTTCTCAGCCTGACAGGTTATACAGGTATATATCACTTCAGACAGAAAACACAACACTGCATTACAGCTGTAATGTTGTCTGCAACACAAGCAAAAATACATTTAGTGTAAACAGAAGAGAAAGCATACTGTCCTTTAGATCAAGCATAATAAATCACAGCCAAAGGTAAGCATTTTCTATGTACTGATTTTCATGGTATTATCCAAGTATTTTCATGATACACTGATATAAAAAAAAATTCTGCTGCAACATAAAAGTTGCCTTTTCCCAATAGTTCATTAGTAACAGAGGACCCCAACAGTTTCAGAATATTAATTCCAAAACTCCAGCAAAATGAATGACTATATTTTCGTTCTTATTTTTACCCAGCTTTTTTGTGACTTTAGGCATATATGACATGTATGTAAAGTGGAGTGGTGTGATGAATACAGAAAGAGCACGGGTTAAAAGGCGATTAATTATAATGAACCCGATACACCACCCACTCTGTCCCACTGAGATTCCCACAATGCTGTATTATCCCCATGCTCTCATACCACCGTGTACGGATGCATGCGCCTCAAGTGCTGAAGGTCTTTTGCAAAGGTATATGTTCATCCTACTCTCCTAGCCAGGAGACAAGTCAAAAAAGGGTCTTCTCAAGCTGTAGCTCCATAACAATTACTACTGGAGCTGTGCACTGCAACACTGATTTGTATTAGACACGAGAACACAACCACATTTGCCCCTCAAATTAGATGGTGCAGACAATACAGCCTCTGTGACAGCTTTATGCTCTGCACTGGTTACATGACAGCTATAGTAGAACAGATAATTGTGAATCTGGCATAAAGCCTGGCAATAATGTTGACTTGTCAAAATTCCCAGAAAACTGTTGAGGTAGCAGAATATGTTTGTACCGGATCATTGATTACCATCATGTAGCTGCAACATTCTTGATTAGAAGCGGGAGCCCTAAAGCCAGATTCAGCCTGCTGTTGAACTGTGGCCTTGGAACAGCTTGTCCCACCCACCTGGAGGACAGGGCTGAGCTGTGGCTTGCTCAGGTGAGCCATTTTTTTCTGCCTGCCATCCACCGAGGCCAGATCTCAGTGAAAGCCAAAGCTTAAATACGAGCAATAACTTACTTCTTGTGGCTCTTAACTTGTGCTGATAGAAAGGACGCTACAGGTAATTTCACAGGTAAAGAGTATATATAATTGTTTTACTGCTTAGTTTTCCTGAGCTTCAGCAATATATCCAATTTACCCTGATAATTTAGCTGTGCAGAAATTGAGGCTAACAAAGCTGTAAACAAATGGTCATTTATTACAACTCATGAAACGGTTGCTTTTCCCTACACTAAATACCAGTGTGCTTTATCAAAAAGGAAAATATCCCTTCCTTTTTGAATGTCACAGACCTTACAGCTAGCCCTGAGAATTCTTTCTAAAATTCCACACATTCACATACAAAGCTGTGCATAAGCTTATCTTGCAAGTACTAGAAAGAAATGCTTATGCTTTATAATACTTCATTTCAAAAGTACTAATGCTCTCAAAGGGTAGGAGCAGAGATCTCATGAGTAATTTGATTATATTTCAGGTAGTATGCGTGGGCTTTAAATCAGTACCAAAACAGAGACTAAACCAAGTCTCAGCCATCAGTTCAGTCTATGTTCCTGTTCTTAAAACGAGCCATAATTCATCTGAGAACCATGGATTAAAGGACTAATGAGTAATATCATAATAAGAAACTAAATTTTGTCTTTTCTAGGTGTAAAATTATGTTTCTATTTTTTCAGAGTGAAGTTTTGTAGCAAAACAGGATTACATTATCCAAAATAGAAGACTTAAATATTAAATTTATAATAAGCACATTTTTGCATTTACATTTGTGCACACACATGGTGGGAGAACCCTGGCAAAAAGCAACCTTAAAATAAGAGCAGTTTCTTAATATAATAAATTTTCCACATGAAAAAAAAAAAAAAGTGGACATGGTCCCAATTTGGAATCTGACCATTTTTTCCCCAAACACACTCACAGGCTCCCATTTAACTTGCTGCCATTATTTGATACTCATATCTGTTCTGATGGCTGAAACAGTCCCCAAAAATCACATTTACTTTGTGAGCAATTACTAATATCCCCTGAGATACTAACACCATGCAAGTTCCCAGAATAATTAATTCCCCCTGAGGCAAAGTCCCTGCTTGCTATTGTATTCAAAAAAATACCTTTCCTTGCATTTTAAGAACTTCAGGTTGAATGCAGATATTACCATGCAGCACTTTTGACAAGCAGCACTCTTGGGAACATCCTCAATCTCCCTAAAAGAGCAGACTGCATATAACAAAGTAGGGAAAGGGGAGCTTCATAACAAAAACTCCAGACAGAGGTTGAAGCTTCACAGAAAACATTGTATTGCCTCAAACTTACCAGAGTTCAAAGGAAGAAAACAGTAGTGGTGTTTTACAGAGCCAAACAAACACAGAGTGGAAGTGATTTGCCCAAAGCAAGACCGATAGCAAAGCACAAGAACCAAATCAAACACCATTAGTGTCACAGCATAACAAGAACTGTTACGCTAGTTCAAATTTATCAGACATTCCTGACCAAATGTATTCTGAAGCTCACTTTTCTGGCCAACAAAAACCGCTCTCAGGCACACCCACAACATCTATTACAGCAGACTAAATGCTGCAGCTCATTAGGCTGTTACTGTCTGATCACGCGTCTGCATGCACAGTGGTACATACAGATCCTAGTCTCTAAAACCAGATTACTATTATATACTTATCTTTTAGGTGAATCACTATTTATTATAGTGGCTAGGGAAAGTGAAGAATTGGGAAGGAGAAAAAAAATGAAAAAGCCTACACACAACAGCATTTGAAATACTGCAAATACCAAGCCTAGCACTTAGAAGAATGACAGTTTTAGGAAATTATGTTGTATGTGTAGATCACTCCATGTTAGGCGGAAATACTCATTACCACAGACACTGAGGCAGACCTCTGTTTAGCATAACTCCAGATAACTTCAATTAAATTTAATTTTTTTTCAATTTTTTAAATTTTTTTCAATCGATTAAGACTTCTTCCTTCCTCCCCCTCCTGTTGATGATACGTGGTACAGAAGAATTTTATATTGTTACAGCAATAAAGGCACCCCTCTTCTCTTATTAGCAGAAGCCTGAGCATGAACAAGTATACATCACCAGCAACCCTATATTAAAATATTTTCCATGCTTGTGTCACTTCATTCAAATTCTTTATTTTTAGACTCAATCTTCACATTGAGAAAATACTTAGATATAAAAGCTGCTCTGCAGCAAGTCTGGGACAATAGCTCTAAGATGGAAAGAGCTGCATTCAGCTCTATGTAGTGAGCCTATTTTACCTACATACTTAAAAACTTGTTAGCACTATTAACTATTTAGATCCTCATCAAAAATAAAAAGTTTTATTGTGCAAAAATTTATGCTTTTACATATTGCAGTAATATTAACTATATCCATGTAGATTAATGACTAATGAAATTACGAACAATTGAATATATGAAAAGCATGAAAATGCTCTTTAACAGATGTTTCTACAGAACTTATTCTATTGTCAGAAAAAGAGAATCAGCCTCACACATTTTCTGCACAGCTAAGTTCCAAAAATTAGGTCTTATTGTTCCCTTAATTTTGAAAAGTAATGAACCCTGTTTGATAAGGCAGAGTCTGTCTTTTCCAACAACCTGAATGTGAATCACTTAAAAATATTCAGCTTCATTTAACATGACAGCTCAATAATTTAGATGCCAGCTTTGAATACTCGGAATTTAGTAACACCTCCATGGTCCTACTTGCCTGTTCTTACTTTAACAAGCTTAACATAAAACATATTTCAGTCAAATTTAGTGGGATCAGTTTTTAAGCCCATTCAAATTTTCAGAAAGTGATCTGAAAATATGTACCATTTATTCAGTAAATCATATAAGGGAGAGACTTTCAATGAAAAAAATTCCCAAGTTTACCTTGGCTTGCAAAGCATCACAAATTCTAAGATATAATATGGTCCTGCAAGCTTTGTACGTGTTTCAAAAAACTATTCTGGCCTGTGTAATAATTTATGTCAAGTATGTTGAGTCTGCTTTGGTGTCAGAGGAGAAAACCCCTGAAAATCCCAATCGCTGAATATGAAATACTGATTTTTTTCATATCCTGTGTTTTTTTTCTGTGCAATTTCTGTAACAGGGAAGATTATCCTTCTGTGAATCCCAGAGGCTCTCAAGCAACAGGGCTGCTGCATAGCTGAAGGATGTAAGTGGAAGAGGAAACCTTGGGTTGGGTTGAGATATCCACAATAAGTCTTGGAGTAATATCCCCCAGGCAGCAATGTGTAGTAGTATAATCTGAAGTCCCCTCAGGAGTAAAAAAGTGAACTGGAGAAACCAAAGTCTCCAGTGACTTCTGGACTGTGACGGATGGAAGAGCAGTGGTAGAGCTGCTACACAGTGAGAGAGACAAAATAAAACTTTATAAATAGTTTTTCCTTTTTTTTTTTTTTCCAAAATAATCTGCCATATCCATCTCTCGCCATTAGACAGCTGTGGCCAGAGAAAATAATTGATGGAACAGAAAGCCAGCCTCCGCTAGAAAAGCTGTGATTCTTTACATAGCTTCTTTACATAGCTGATTCTTCGGCAAAATTGCTCTGATATAATGCTTCTTCAGTTCATGGGGAAGGGTTTTTTGCTAGTTCCTTCTATATCCTGTATGGTCTTCAGAAAGACCTTGCAGAATCCTAGAATTAGCACTTCCCCTCCTATTCTACCTACAGGTCACATTTTTTTCAGGGTTTACTGCACATAAAAAAGAAGAGAGAATGAATGCAAGAAAGAGAAAATTAAGATAAAGTAATAAATTATAATATCTTTTTATTTTGTCTTGCAAGCTTGGAATCTTTTGAGACAATTAAAAAAAAACAAAAACACAAACTTGAAATCTTGTGTCTGAAACAAGCCAGAAATAGAAAGGAAAATTCTAATTTATCTATACTTATAAATCTTTCCATAGAAAAGATCCCTTTAACATTAAAACTATGAAGAGCAATACAACTCTTTGGGGAATTTTTGTGAAATAATTTGAAACTACAACAGCAATTATTTACGAACATGTGCCTCATTGCTCCTTGAATCATTTCTACTGGTGTAGTTAACCTTAGGTTCCCAGAACACTTCAACTGATACAGAAAAAAAACTCCACTCCCATGAGAAACAACATTGCACTATATTATACCACTTAGTTTTCTCATCTAAATGTAGTTTTGAATTGCCCTGGTAAGCATTTCTTCTCATGCCTGTTTGAATATGCTACATTGCAAGACATACTTCAAAGTACAGTTGAGTGAAATGATTGTTGAAAATCCTAGAATGTGTCAAACAATATTACAAAAGGATACAATTATTGAATCTTGTGTCATAAACATGAACATAGGAGTGCACAAGCACAGAATACAGATGATTTTTGAAGAATAAATATCAAGAAAAGAGTTTTCCTGATTTTAAAGGGAAATACTGTAATTCAAACAGATTAGCAACCTAGAAGAAAATATAATTTTAAAAAAATACTTAAAGTACAAAACATTTGTAAGAAATTTATGTTGTATTTTTACTAATAATCTTTATAATATTTGCCTTACAGTATAATAGGTTAAAATATTTCTCTCTTTTGTTACAGGTACAAGCATCTGATTTGCAACTTACCTCCCACTGAAAAATACCCATATATCCTATTATAGTTTCCTTCAGGTACTAGAACCCTAGGTAGCCTGAATATTTGAAATTACTTTAAAGAAACCTGATTCAAATTTCAGTCACTGTTTTGCTTCCAAACTCAACTTTAAGGAAAAGCTACATAGAGATAGGAGAAACAAATAACTTTTGTAGTTTCTCAGTTTTGACTAAATTAGAAATCTACATACGTGTAAGAAAAGATGAAGTTGTTGTTTTGGGTAATTATCCTTTCTTCATGTCTTCTACAAAAACCTAACTAATTAAATCAAATGTATTTAAATGCTGACATGTCTTCCATCACAAATCTCTGAATTAATCCACTAGACTTTACATAAGTCTGAATCTAGTATTTTTGTAGTGCCCTATAAAAAATATGCAGAAGCAGAGAGATATAGCCAGGAACATTTCAACAGGGGTTCAAGTCACAGTTGAAGCAATTTAAGCATAACTTTCCTGGTTGAGTCTCCCTGATCATGTAACTAGTACTGGGCAACACCAGCTAAAAGAAAAAACACGAAAATTACAATCCACAGTTAAGAGACGATGACTGCTAACAGGAGTGGTTCCTCTTCAGATTCCATATTAGCTTAGTATAGTAGAATCTATATAAAAAGCCACTGCCCTGCCAAACCATAATGCCACCTTGTTTACCACAAGGACCAAGAAACAGATTACTCTATACATCACTTGAAAACCTAGACACACCCACTTAAAGCATCAAAACCACATTCACAATATTTTCTCAACAAGTTTGAAAAAAGGCCTTCATTTTCTGTATTGTAAACATCACCCTCCTCATAAACAGGTTTTAGATGAGAGATGTACAAATGATAAATTTTCCTGTTCAGCACACCCATTGACCAGTAAGATAGATGAAACAAAGATAACTCCACTGGTGTGTAATGGAACCTGTAGGAGTTCAAATACCAAATACCCACATATTAATTTTCACTTTAACTGAAAGTGACACATTTAATTCTACAGTATGTGGGGTATGTTTGTTTGGATTTTTTTTTTCCAGTAAGCCTCCAAATCTTTTAAACTGGATGAAAAATTTCAAGTTAAATTTCAGTGTAAAACCAGAAAACTGTCAAAATGAGACAG